>JAPDPK010000044.1:2085000-2492500 GCA_031772115.1 Heritiera littoralis
CTTTAACATGTTTTTTGTTTGTCTCTTTAACTCTTTTTAATCCAATCCTCTATTATTGTTTTATGGTATTACTTTATATTTTTATCTATTTATTTTTTTTACTTGCATATATTTTGCTTTTAAATGAAAATTATTATATGAAAGGGTTTTTACCTCTAACTTCTTCAGAAAAAAATACTTTTACTTTGCATATTGTACTTTGTAGTAAATATAAATAATTCAATTAGTTATTCTTAAAATAAAAATGCTTACAAATGGGTTTAAAACCTTACACTTGATTAATAATATGAATAAAGCATTGTCAGCTAATTTTTCTTACTTCTTCATTAAATTGTCTGAATCACTATGCTCTATATATATTTTGGTGCTTTTAATTTTTATTGTTATTGCATCATTATCTTAATTTGTTTGTTTCTAGAACAAATTATCTGTTTGTCATGCTATTTAACTTAAGTATTGTGTATTTTTTTAATTCAAGCTAATCTAATTTTCTCAAAAAATTATTTTCGGATATTTTCTTTGATATATAAACTCTATCCTTAGTAAACATGTTTTTTTTGTACTAAACAATATGAAGGAAATAAATATTTTTATGACCAATAACTTTTATCTAATAATCAATTTTACTAACTTTAAAAATTGTAAAATAAAAATAGACCCGCAGCATCGCGTGGGTCTGTGTCTAGTATATATATATATTTGTCTTCTGCCCATTTTTATTTGACACGTGTCATTTTTGTCTGTTATTTTTTTTTCCAATTTTTCTGTTTTTTAGTTCTTCAACTTTTTTTATTTGTTTTTTTTTGTCATACTTTTAATCTATTTTTTAGTTCTCCAAATTTTTTAGTTAAATCCTTTAATTAGCTTTTATTTTTAGTTTTTTTCGTTGTTATCTTTTTTAATCTATTTTACACCTTTTTCTTTTTGTTTTTATTTAATTTTTTCCAATTATACTTTCTAATTTATATTTAACTCTTCAACTTTTTTTAGTTAAACTCTCTAATTTGTTTTAGTCAATAAAAAAGTTAAGCAGTCTAATTTTATTTAACTATTTTTTACAAATATATTTTAATTTTTCCTGGTTATTTATTTTAAACCGTTTTCTTATTAAACCTTTTATTTTTTTATTTAATTTTTTTCAATTATACTCTCTAATTTATATTTAACTCTTCAACTTTTTTTAGTTAAACTCTCTAATTTGTTTTAGTCAATAAAAAAGATAAGTAGTTTAATTTTATTTTAGTTTTTTTTACAAATACATTCACTTTTTAGATATATAAATATATATATATATATATTTTTAAAGTTAATAATGAAAATCATTATTTGAAAAATCTCTCATAGTGAAAATTATTTTAGAATTTATAATAACAAATTGAAGATATTTTTTTAAGTTGAAGACTCATAAAATTAACTTTACTAAAATGTAAGGAAGTTCTTACAATTTATTTCAATAAAAAAATAATTTTGAATTATCTTAAAAATGAATAATTAATTATTATTAAAATTAAGAAGTTTTTTATTTTGTTAGATAAATGAATATTAAAAAAAAAGAGAATATAGATATTTTGTAAAATAAATATTAATAATATAAAATACAATAAATACACAACTCTTTTTAATCGCTTGGAAAAAAATGTAAACATAAAAATTAATTTTTACTTTTTTAATCAATCCGCTAAAAAATTATAAACATAAAAAATTACTTATTAATTTTTCTACCGCAACGTTGTGCGAGTAACTTTCTAGTATATTTTATAAAAAGGAAATTGTTTTAAATCTTAAAATAAAATAACAAATGTTTTAATCACAGTGTAAATAAGGGAAAAAAATATTTTTCCAATTGATTTAGATGAAAGTTTTAAATCAATAGCTAATTTCAGAGGCTTTTTAATGGTGAATATAATCTAATCCATTTTTGAAGATAATATAATAGATTTGAGAAAATTTATGATAAATAAATTTGAAAGAGAAAGAAATCTAATCGTAATATGAAAGTTAACTACATGTTTTACACGTATTAAAATGATGACTACTATAATTAGGATATGATTGGGTTTAAAGAATTCTTATTGGGTTATTTCGGCAAGAAACCTAGTTGCCATTACACTTGATGACACTAAAGAGAAGAAAATTGCCATTTTAAATGCAAGAAGATAATATACTAGATTTGAAAATTTTTACGGTAAATTGACTTGATCCGGTATAATGAATGCTTAATTTATTATTAAAAATATCGATGGGACTTTGGCTAGGGATAAAAAAAACATTCTGAAGATCTCAAAATCTTGCCTAAGCTTGCATTCATCCAATCATATCTTAATTTATTTGATTGATTTAAGTTATTTTTATGAATATAATATAAAATAATCATTCAATATGTTGTTACTAAAGTTTTTTTATTCTTTAAGCAGTATTAAGATGATAACACATATCTTATTTTGTTTATTTTTTATTTTTTTAATATTTTTAAAGAACATGTGTCATCATCTTAACATTGATTGTAAAATAAAAATTTTTTACTAACAATGTATTGGATATTGATCCTATAATATAATACTTAATTAAAAGGATTTGTATATAATGCATTGATAATGTATAGTCTTTATACATTATCAATACATAGTTAACACCATATCAATAAGCAAACTAAAAAAGTGTTGAGCTCTTAAAAATAATTTTTTTTTAATTTGCTCATAAGAGCTTATTAAAAGATGTCAACCTCTGATGCATTAATAATATATAAAAACTATACACTATCGTATAAATCCTAATGTAATCTAGCATAAAAGTTATCATGCGTGAACAGGCAACAGCCAGTGATGTTACTATATTCTTAGACCAACTTCCACCCTCATTGGCAAATCTGTTTAATTTCCTTTCTCTCTTACCTAAACTTTCTTCAAAACAACTGTAATCAGGAGGTGCTTTCTCTTGACAGAAGGAAAATCCAATTTCTTATTTTTGTTTATTTAAACCAAAAAACAAGGCCTTGGAAGTTGAAAAGTCTGGTTTTTCTTTTCTTCTCTGGAAAGCAATGGCTGCAACTTCGTTTCAAAAGCCTTCAGCAATTCTTTTCGCAGGAACCCAGTTTCCAGTTTCAATCTCTAAGTATATTCCAACAGAATCCTCGCCTCGTATACATTGTAATTACCATTTTAGAAGCAAAGGAAGTAACCAAAAGAAGGGACTTTTACAAGTCAAGGACACAGTGGCAGCAGGAACCCGAAGTGTTTCAAAGTCAAGTGAGAAGAATGAATTTGATGGGAATCAGTTGGAGAAGAAGAAGAAGCTGAGGATACTGGTTGCTGGGGGAGGTATTGGAGGGTTGGTTTTTGCATTGGCAGCAAAAAAGAAAGGTTTTGATGTGCTGGTGTTTGAGAAGGATTTGAGTGCTATAAGAGGTGAGGGGCAATATAGAGGTCCAATTCAGATACAAAGCAATGCATTGGCTGCTTTAGAGGCTATTGATATGGAAATTGCTGACAAAGTTATGGAGGCAGGGTGCATCATTGGAGATAGAATTAATGGATTGGTTGATGGGGTTTCCGGTACTTGGTGAGTTGTTAGGGGCTCTTACCGTCTTACATAAGTCTTGTTTTCTCCTGCAATTGTTTTTTGTTTCAATGTTTGACATATATAGCTTTCTGTTAATAAACTATTCAAAGATTGAAAACCCCAAAAGAAGAAAACTTAGGAGATGTTAGTGAGTTGAGTTGATATGGTAAACCACAGGTGAGACAAATTTTCCAGCTCCTGTGCTTCCTGTAGTTGCTAGTTTGCCTGCCTTGTCTAAATATTGGTTATGAGAATCCAATCACACTAAATCACATTTGTTTTAAACAGGTACATCAAGTTTGATATATTCACCCCTGCAGCAGAAAGGGGACTTCCAGTTACAAGAGTTATTAGTAGGTTGACTTTGCAAGAAATCCTTGCTGGTGCAGTTGGGGAAGACATAATTTTCAATGAGAGCAAGGTTGTTGATTTTGAGGATGATGGACAGAAGGTAATAAGTTGCCAATAGGTCAAGATCATATTTTTAGCATTGTGATCTAAAGGTCATGGGGTTAAACGAAAATTGCATTAACAGTTTCTCTATTAATGCAGAGAAAAAATTACGTAAACGTGATTTTTTTTTAATTTTATGATGTAAAAATATTATGCACCAAGCTGTTTTTTTTTAAAAAAAAATTGTGGTTAAGTAAAGCATGAAATCTTTTTATTAGTTTCTATTTAATGTCTAGCAAACTGGATGAGGGGTTATGTTCTTTTCCACCTCTACTGTCAAATTCTTTGGTGTTGACATTTTACTTTTTGTATAATTAAAAGTTCAGGTCACTGTGGTACTGGAAAATGGAAAGCGCTTTGTAGGCGATGTTCTAGTTGGAGCTGATGGAATATGGTCAAAGGTACATTTTGTTTTAATCAGATTTTTTACGTGCAAAACACAGTTACGTGTCTTCACACGCTGGATTGTTGACAATTTGCTAAGATCTAGTTGTTTAAAGAAAGAATTTGTATATAATATATTGATAGTGTATAATTTTTATACATGATCAATACATTAAAAGTTGATATTTAATTAATTGACAAAATTAAAATATATGTCAAATTTTTAAAAGTAAATATAAATAAATTTTTTTAATTTGCTCATAAGAACCTATTGATAAGGTGTCAACTTCTTGTGTATTGACAGTATATAAAAATTATACACTATCAGTGCATTATATATAAATCTTAAAAAAAAAAAACAGGTACAAGGAAACGTGAGCTGAGCTGCAATGTGAATGGACAGTATGGTCCCTTGTACCAACAGACAAAATTCAATGTTTCTTTCCATTAATTGAACCGAATCAAGATATAAATGCAGCTTGGAATTTTCGCTAATAGAGACACCAATTGCTTTGTCATTAGTAGTTCAATCCTTGGAATATTGAAGTGGTATCTTAGTTTGTGAATTTTCCTTTTACAGGTGAGGAAGAATTTATTTGGGCCAAAGGAAGCTGTATACTCTGGCTACACTTGCTATACCGGTATTGCAAATTTCGTGCCTGCTGATATTGAGTCTGTTGGGTATGTTCAATTTTGTTTTTCATAAAATAAGTGTGTTTATTTTTTTTTTTAAAATTCTACAGTAAAGTTAAAGTAAACACATTACTAGTGTAAATTTAGTATTAATAAACGTAAAATATATTAGAAGTATTAAAAACACATGAAAGTAAATATAAATTAATGTCAATAAATATAAATATATAATAATTTTGTTATAAAATATTTTATAATATTATCATGCGTTTACCTTTATCGGCACTAATTTTCATTTATTCTTATGTTTTTATGATACATCTAATATATTTTATAACTATTGATACTAAATTTATGTTTATCATCATGTGTTTAGTTATCATTACAATAAATTCAAAAAATTGACCTAATTATTAAAGTTTTCGTATTTTTCAAGCCTTATGACATGATTAGAATGTAATGGGGCTTAGCTACATGTAGTTGCTTACATTGAAACTTCTCCTGTGAAGGTACCGTGTATTTTTGGGACACAAGCAGTACTTTGTTGCCGCAAATGTTGGCGCTGGAAAGATGCAGTGGTATGCATTTCACAAGGAACCAGCTGGTGGTTTTGATAGCAATGGTAGATAACCTCAACTGTTTATTTGCTAGAATTCAGCATATAAGCTAACAAATACTTTGAAAGAGGCTTCACTTTCCATGGAAGTTTTTTCTTCTTTTTTTTTTTTTTTACATATTTAACGCATATAGGTTTCTTTTAAATTTTCAACTACTAAGAATGTTCATATTGATTTCGAATATTCTGTATTGTTTTTTTGCAGCTAAAAAGGAGAGGCTACTTAAAATATTTGAGGGTTGGTGTGAGAATGTGATAGATTTGTTACTTGCCACTGATGAAGACGCAATTCTTCGACGAGACATATATGACCGAACACCCTCGCTAACTTGGGGAAGGGGGCGTGTAACGTTGCTTGGGGATTCTATCCATGCAATGCAGCCAAATATGGGTCAAGGGGGATGCATGGCCATTGAGGTACGACTTGAAAGCATTATGCTGGCGGTTCTTTTTCCCCCAATTTAAGCATTACTTATTTTTTAGATTTTATAAACGAACTTAATAGAATAACACATACTATTTAAAAAGTAAATTCATTGCACAATACTCTCACATTATTGAGAATTGGCAAAAATTATATTTACACAGTTCTCTCTTCACATTAATGAAAAAACTATTCGTAATTTGAATTCGTGATTTCTAGATTACAAAAGAGCAACTTTTATTGTTACAAAGGTTTACCTTGAGCATATACCCTCTATAGAATATTAAAGAAAAAGAAAACTAATTGAAAAAAAGTGGGATATGTTGAAGTTTTTTAATCCTGTTTGTTAAATTAAAAAGCTTATTGTCAGTGTATAGAATAATAATCTTTATATTTTAATAGTAAATGTCTTGTGTTTTCTGAATAATCAGAAGGATGTCAGGTCATCCAAGAGACCCTCATGCCAAAACAACACTTCATTTTGCAGGATAGTTACCAATTAGCATTGGAACTTGATAAGGCATGGAAAATAAGCGTTGAGTCGGGAACTCCTATTGATGTTGTTTCTTCTTTGAAAAGGTAACATAGTATTTTCTTTATTTTTAAATTTCTGAATAGTTCATAAGGAGATAAATTTTAAAAAAGAATTTAACAAAAAAAATATTTTTAAAAAAATTTATTAAAACTGCATGTTCAATCAAAAAGTTAATTATATTGAGAGTATTCGCATTCGCTGATTTTCTTGACTAAGTTATTAGTATGGAAAGAGTCCTTGTAAGCCACGGAAGTAGAACATGCATCATCATTATCTAGACGTATACTCAAATTGTTCAAAGCGGTCTGCTGATAATAACACTTTCTTTGTATTATTTCGGACATCTGTATGACCAAATATAGCATGTTGTATAATATATACAAATCTGGTAAGATTTGCCAATTTGAATGTATATATGAACTGTTTTTCTGATGACATATAAGCCATTAAAAAAATTATTAATCACTTTCTCACTTTCCCTTCATTTATCTCTTCTTACTCTTTATCATTTTTTTCTTATATTTGTCTAAACATATATTGTATCATTTGTTATAAATTAAGTAAACAATTTCTAAATTAAATAATTTCGAATGCGCTATTTAATTAAATTAATTTTTTTACATAAAATAACAAAAAATTTTGTATTTGCATGCAAATTAAATAATTAAAACTATCAGCTAATTACATGTGTCACTGGTCTGCTACATCTATTTTCTGCAACCTAAAACTCGATTCTCCTAGGTGACTCTTTTATTTCGCAGCTATGAGAGGGCTAGAGGACTGCGAGTTGCCATTATCCATGGAATAACAAGAATGGCTGCATTCATGGCTTCATTTTACCAGGCTTATTTAGGTGTTGGGCTGGGTCCATTGTCGGTAAGAATCCATTTTATGCAAGTGAATAATGGTATAGACGTTTTCATATAAAAGTCAATACTTGTGCAACTGCATGCATAATCACCATGGCATCTGACCTGCCTTACAGTTTTTGACAAAATTTCGGATACCGCATCCAGTAATAGCTGGTGGCAGATTTTTTATTGGCTTAGCAATGCCCTTAATGCTCGGTTGGGTCTTATGTGGTTTCGGGTTAGATCTTGAAATTCCTATTTTATTCTGTTTCAGTCTTCCTTGTATGAATTCCATAAGATTCTAGAATAAAGTCTATGATTTCTTCTTCTGTCTAAAAATGAATTGATATGTTTGCAGCTCAAAACTTGAAGGAAGGTCCTTAAGTTGCAGACTCTCAGACAAGGTATGCTACATTCATCCTACTAGTTCTGCATAAACGGCTACGGAAACTATATGAAACATCTGTTAAGTAATTTCTTCAGGCAAGTGACCAGCTGCGGACATGGTTCGAAGACAATGATGCATTGGAGCGGGCTATTAAGGGAGAGTGCGTATGATAGTCCTAATATTTGTGAATTTCATCATATTTTCTGCTAAATGTATTCGCTGTCTGTTTTGCAGGTGGTTCTTGTTGCCGGTTGGAAATGAAGAAAGTGCCTCACAACCATTTTGTTTATGTAGGGATGAGAACAAACCTTTCATGCTCGGGTATGTTTTTGCTTGTAATTATTTTATTGTTTATGACTTCATATCATTAAAAAGGATTTTCTTTTGGTTTTTGTTTTTTCTTAGTCTTTGGGGTTGGAATTCTACTTAAAGCTATTTGATGGGGGCTTAATCAAATCCCATTGATCAGTTTACCACTTTAGCTTATAGTAATTTATTTGACTGTCAATGCTTAATGGTCATTGCAGGAGTAAAAACAATAAGAACTTTTCAGGAACATCAGTGGTTCTACCTTTACCCCAGGTGACTTTCAGCTGTTTTAATCTACTGATCTGGAGCAAATATTGATTTTCTTTTTCTTTCTCTTGCTCAATTATCTCAGGTATCTAAAACACATGCTCGAATCAGCTATAAAGATGGTGCATTCTTCCTAACTGATTTGCAGAGTGAACATGGAACCTATATCGTTGAGTAAGCCATGTGCAGCAAGCAAAACCTTTATGCATATTAAATTTCCTGGAATTTCTCTAAAAGTAAACTCTATATGTGCAGCCATGAAGGGAGAAGATCTAGGGTATCTCCAAATGTTTCTACACGTGTTCGTTCATCAGATGTCATTGAGTTTGGTTCTGATAAGAAGGTAATAGATAGAATTTAAATGTGAGTTTTTTTTTTAAATCACGAGATGTTTTCGTACAACATTTTGATCCAATTGAATTTAATTTTGTGAGTATTTGAATACGAAACTTTCTAATTATAAATTATTTTAACTTAGAAATTCAGTAAGATTTTACAACAGTGAGCCAAGCTTTTGAGTTAAATCTAAATATGAGTTTATTGACCGTTAGATATTCATCTTAAAACCAATTGGTAATAGTTAGAGGGGTTCAACTATTTATTTTGTGATTTTTATTGATGATTATTATTGATTTACTTGGATATATTTTTTTTTATAAAAAATCGTTTCCAATTGCCTAAAATTTATGCAAATTTTGTTGCTCTTGTGAAAACTCAGTTTTCTTGTGTTATTAACACTCTTCGAACATACAATGGCATAGAGTATAAAGATGTTAAACTTTTTAGTCTTCTCTCCCAACATGCCATTACTTTTCACAGATCCTGTCAAATTTATGCAAATTTTGTTGCTCTTGTGAAAACTCAGTTTTCTTGTGTTATTAACACTCTTCGAACATACAATGGCATAGAGTATAAAGATGTTAAACTTCTTAGTCTTCTCTCTCAACATGCCATTACTTTTCATAGATCCTGTCTGGATACCTCTCAGCAAAATGTGGAGGGGTCCAACTTAAATATAAGGCCATAGGGAATTTAGTCTTTAATAGATGTGGAATGATACTACTTTAACAGCCCCCAATCACTTTTAGGCGGAGATGAAGATGAAGCCTATCACGTGACAATTTTTAAGAATAGGTAACAAGAAGAAATCAACATAATAGAACCTAAGTTTCGATACACTGTCAGATATCCATCCTAAAACCAATTGACAATAAGTGGATGGGTCCAACTTGAATATAAGATTACAAAAAATTTAGTCTCTATTAGATGTGGGATAACGCCACTTTAAGACTATACTATCACATTAATCTTGTTGAACATTTGCCTCTTGTGTGAATCAAACTTGCTTAAAGCCCTCTTCGCCAACAAGGGATGGCAATGGGTACCCTATAAACAGGTACCCAAAATTACCCGACCCGTTTAAGTAAGGTTAGGAAAGTATATAATCGGGTTCGGGTAGAGAAATTATTACCTGTTACGAGTTCGGATAGTTATCTTAGATACCCACTACTCGAATCCGATTATAAATAATAATTAATTATATTTTTTATATATAAATTATTTATTATTAATGTTGTATTTAATTAAATTAATTCATTAAATATTATAATTATGATTTTTAACCTTAATTTATTTTTATGAGTTAAATTAAATTTACTAATTTAATTTTTTTTAATTAAGTTATACCAAAATGATTTTAAATTTAAATTTGAAAGTCAAACTTTGACTTAATAAATAGGTAGTTAACCGATTCAGATAGTGGAACTGGTATTTTTTAATTTATAGGGTTAGGGTTCAGGTAACATAAATCAAAATAATTGGATAGTTAATTGGATTCAGATATTATAAATACTAATCAGATTTAAGTTCGGATATATCAAATTTAGTATATACCAACTCGTTTACATACCTATCGCCAATAAAAAAAAAAAAAAAATAATAACCATTTTAGCTCATTTATCCAAGATTGAGTAATTAGCACGAGTTGGTTTGGTCATAAATACTTGTTCTGCCGATTCATTTCCCACTTGAGCCATGTCTTACCTTCCAAGGGATGTGCAGGCAGCCTACCGGGTAAAGGTGATGAGTTTGCCTCTAAAGCGGCTGAGAAGAAAGAGGGTGGAATTCTTCATGCTGGCAGAAATTTATGAAGCTGTCATTTTAGCAATTTAAGCACTGTACAGCATTTATTTACATTGGTGGAATAAATGAAATCATACGTACGGTAAGATTATGATATATCATAAGATATAAATTGATGAAAAATTGAATTAATAAAAATTAATCATTCTTGCATTTATTTGAAGCATACACGGATGCATTTATTTAAGGGTTTTTTTTGGTGAATTTGTCATTGTGAAATAAAAACATAAAACAATATTATTATCATTTTATATACTATCATTTATTTTTTATTAACATTTTATATTTAATGATAATTTGTAAAAAGTAATTGTATAGATTATCATATTAATATATACTTTTATTATAATAAAAAATAATTAATGATTTAAATATATCCAAATAAAGTCGAAAACTTTACACTTTGCTTTCATTATTTTTTGAGAGAAAGGATTGTATGAAACAGTTACTCCATGTCAACATATATTACTTCTATTTAAATATATCATATAATCATATTATTAAAAAATCAATCATTTATTACACATTAGATGTAATAATTAAATTGTGAATATTTATTTTAAGAAACTCATCAATGATTTTGATAATAAATGATTGATTTTTTTTAATAATATGATTACGTGACATAATTTAAATGAAAGTGATATATGTTGACGTGAAATAACCATTTAATACATTGCTTTCTATTTTTTTGAAGAATGCTGACATAAACATGGCATTATGACAAGAATGTAAACATTTAATGGTAATATTTTCCTCCCAAATATTTCAGGTAACGAAGTACATTGTATTTTGAATAAAAAAAATCTTCACTCAACCTCATTGTCTAAAGTTAAGCTAAAATGCATTTTTGGCTGTGTCTTATAGTTGACTCGTAACATTTACATGACCAATTTGCGAAATTTTGGGTGTTTTGCAATTTCATTTTCAGTTACATATTTTTTTTCCCTGTGACCTAATTAGGTTGATCACTAGTATTAGACATTCAAAAGCTCCAATCATAAGACGCAAGCTTCATGGGGTAAAAGTATAATAATTTATCCAGATAAAGCGACAAATTTTGAAAAATAAATTTATTGTTTTAAATTTTATGCATTAACCTCAAGGGTTTATAAGTAAATGTCTATCTTTTTCAAATTAAACTTTTATTTTCAAAAGATAAAATTATTAAAACAAATAACAAAATAAATAATATTTTATAGCCCATACAATTTAACAATTCTTACATCAACACAATTTTTGACCATAAAGGGGTATGTGGTTGGAGCTGATGCCCATTTGCTCTGTGTACGGCAGTGTGATCTCACCCTAAATATTTAAGGATATGGACATCAAATCAAATTATTATTAACCATATACTATGAAGCATTATACAATTATATTTCCCACTCCCAATGAATAATTGCACCACTTGCTAATTTATCTGTTTTTATTTTCAGCTTTTGACTAACTAATAAATGTATATATTTTATAAAAAGAATTCGAATTTCTTTTTTTTCAAAAATAAAATATATTTGTATAGGAAGTTTGGTTTAAGAATGACAAAGATGACTTTAGTTTTGGGTTTTATTTAACAATTTTTTTATAAAAAAATTCTTAAACTTCATATAAACTAAATTATTGAGACATGATTCTCGGAAGCAATTATTATGATGTAAGATGTGTTATTGCGGTCTAAATTCATATAGATTTTTTGTCCATGTATTAATTTTTTATATTATAAGCAATGGAGTGTATTGATAAAATTAAGAGCTTTTGGGATAACATATTCCCAGTAAGCCTTACAGCCACGTACAGGGACACTTGTTCAAAAGAACATCTTGCTCAGAAAACAAAAGCTAAAAATCATTACAAATTTAAACAAAATGACGGAGCAAAAGTGACCATTACGAGTCACCACCAGGCGATGAAGAATTCATTCCTAAACACTTCTACTTTTGCCAAACCATCCACAAAGTTGTTAGCTTCCCCGAAAATTTTGCAAAAGGTAATAGAACTGATTTCCTGAACAAGCAGGTCAATCTCAGAGAATGTTGTCCATAACTTCTAAGGTCGTTTAGATTCTTTTCTACACCAGTTGATCGCAACTTCAGAGTCTGATTCGATGATGAGCATTTGAGAATCTTTCCATGCAACTTTTAAAAAGAGCTCTAGCCCATGCTTGATTGCAAAGAGTTCTGCTACATTTGAATCCAAAGAACCGAAGGGGCCAAAGAACATCCCAATAATATGTCCGTCATTATTGTTGACACCTAATTTTGTCCTAATAATATAATTATTCTTATTTTTATATATATTTATTTTTATTTTTATTATTTGTTTTGTTATTATTATTATTATTATTATTATTATTATTATTATTATTTTCTTTTCTTTTCTTTTCTTTTCTTTTCTTTATTATTATTATGATTATTATTATTATTATTATTATTATTATTATTATTATTTCATTTTATTTTATTTCTGTTCCATCAGCATTTAATGGAAACCCTTCCCCATACCCGTCGGCTTCCACCCAAGCCCTTCTCCCCATGCCATCCCATCCCCGCCGGCCACTCCCCTCTGTCACCCTTCTCTGCCACCCATCTCATCTCTGCCAGCCACCATTCCCAAGCTCACTCCCCTACAAGAACCCTCCCTCAACACCGAGACCCGCAGGAGGCACCATCACTCAGCCTTACTCCTCTCTAAAAAACCATCCGGCTAACCTTCAAGAGCCACCCCAAACCAGCCGGACCATTTTCAACCAATCCGAACCCCATTACCTCCATTCACCACCATAGGCCACCCTACCTCAACCATCATCTGAACAATTTCTTGACCACCATTCACAACCCCAGCACACCCGATCCCTTAAACAGCCCTCGTATCCACCAGAAACCACCGAAACCCCTAAACTCCACTCACCACCATCGTCAAAGATCACCATCACCCTCACCAAACCACCTACTGCTCCCACATTCAAACCCAAAAACCACCGTAGACCACCACCCAAATCACAACTCCTCAACCATTTGGCTTTCACCACCTCACCTCACCGAAACCCAACCATTCACTACCCTTACTCGAAACCCCCTTTCCCTAAAAAATCACCACTCGCCTGAGACCCACTTCACCGAACTCACCACCACCATCATTACCGTCACTCACCATACCTGCAACCAGAAAAACAATAACAAGACCAGCAACCACAAGCCACAACCAAAAAAATCATCAAAAATGAAAAATAAAAAAGGGTTTGGGTTTCGGTTCCTAACAGATCTACTGGGTTAGAGGGCTTTTTGAGAGAATCCGAGGTCGGATTTTGAAAGAGGAGCCGGAGAGCTTTCGGAAAGTCGGAGGCTTTTCGGAGTTTGGCCACCGGCGACGGCGGCCAACGGCGGCCGGAGGCAACCCCAGCGGTGGCCGGGAATCGCCCCGGCCGAGAGCCTTCAAAGGCTCTGAAGCTTTTTTTTGGAGAAAGCAAAAGAAATGAAGTAAAAAAAAAAAAGATCGATTTTTATAGTGGAAATTTTTTTTTTTTTGCAGGTGACCCGCGCGCGACCCGGGATCCGACCCGGGATCCGCGCGCCCGACCCGTCCATAGGAGAAGATCCGGGTTCTGACCCGACCCGCGAACTCCATTGGGCTTGGTTTGTTTGGCTTCTTGATCCGGCCCGTTCACCTGTTGGACCCGCCCTTTTGGGCCTTCAGATTGGGCTGCTTGCATTACTACTTTGGGTTTTCTAAAACCCAAAATCATTTAGGTAAATTCTTTTTTAATTTAATTTTTAATTTTTGTAATTTTTGTTTTTGATAATTATTATTATTATTATTATTATTATTATTATTATTATTATTGTTGTGATTATTACTATTATTATTATTATTATTATTATTATTATTGTTATTATTACTATTATTGTTATTATTGTGTTTAGTTATTATTATTATTATTATTAATGCATGTTGTAAAATAAGAAATTGAAAAATTTTCTTTTACTTGTATTAATTATTATTATTGATTAGAAAGCTTATTTAAAAATAAAGAAACATAATTTAAATTTAATAATTAAATAATAATTTCCGATGATGGGATGTCATGAAACTCACAAGTAGTGATTTCTTGACTGATCCCTAGGTGAGAAGAGTCGTACTAATTGTTACCAGAGTATTGGGATATTTAGTATGATTTTTCAATAATTTATTTTTTTTATTAAAAATAAAAATAAATAAGTTTTTTAAAAAAGAAAATTGAAAAAGGAAATTAATGATAAAAATTAAATTTAATTAAATGAATTCCGATGATGGGATGTTATGAAACTCACAAGTAGTGATTTCTTAACTGATCCCTAGGTGAGAGAAGTTCACTAAGTGTTACCAGAGTATTGGGATACTTAGTGCAATTTTTCAATAATAAGAACTTTTATTTAAAATAAATAAAGAAATATTTATATAAAAAATCAAAAAATTCATTTGCATCATGTACTACCTGTTTGCATCATATGCATTCATAATAATTTTTGAAACGAGTGTGAATCTTCTGATGATGAGATTCTATAGAACTCACAAGTAGTGATTCTTAAGAAATCTCTAGGTGAGGAAATTATTCGAAATGCTACCAGAGTATTGGGGTACTTCGAAATAATTTTCAATATAAAAGATTTTCACTTATTTCAAATAAAAAATAATATGTAAATGTTTCAAAATTTAAAAAAATAAAACAAAATGATTTTTACAAATAAAAAAAAATAACTTTGAATAAAAAGAATAAAACTGATTGCAATGAAATAAGAATTATTTTTAAATATTAATTCAAGATCATTTTATTAAAATTAAAGGATAACACATGATTATTATGGTACCGTTTTTTAACGGGCGTCGTGGGGGTGCTAATCCTTCCCCACGCGTAACCGTACCCCCGAACCCAATTTTTGTTTCGCAGACCAAAATATTATCTTTTTAATGAAACTTAATTAATTTTGAGATTTTGTTGAAAAGATAAACGTTTTCAGGTGGCCAATCACACCTAGTCAAAAAAGATTGGTGGCGACTCCCATTTTTGTTTTTAAACGCTTTTTTCGAAAATTCGTCGAGCGCGAAGCCGTTACGACAGCTTGGCGACTCCACTGGGGACGCTTTTTGAGGGTCAAGCCATGCATTAATCATGTGTTATCCAAAGTTTTAATTTAATAGTCTTGATTGATATTTAAACTTAATTCACTTGGAAAATGATTTTGTTTGCATTTGCATTTTTTTTATGTTATTTATTTTATGTTTTATATTTGTATATACATTGTTATAGGATAGGGGTTGTGGTTTGATAAATGTTCCCTCATACACACACTTGCACTTGCATCTGCATAACATGAGCTCTATACCCGGGTTCAGTCCTTCTTAGGAGGGAGTAGAGTACCTTTGCTCTCGTGAGGTAATCACCTTCGCAATGGCAATCGAAATACTCCCACTCAAATTAAATCTTACTAGTCCAGTGTGGACGACAGTGAGGTATAATTTGGGAACCTTTAGATTTTTATATCCCAGCCCAGCATATAGAAAAACCTAAGAGGCCAACCTGAGGTAGAGCCCTGTCCGATTTTTGTAGAAATTATCCCGAAATTATGATACGAGGGAACACAATTCGACCCATTTTCTCATGTCAATAATAAAGGTGCAATCAATTTTAATTTGAATTGTATATAATTTAAGTCTTTGATTTTTTCTAAAAAAGGGAATTTTGTAAAATAAAAATGAAAAAAATATATTTTCTTTATGAAAGATCTTTTCAAAAAAATCCACTTATATTTTAAAAAATAAAGGTGTGTGATAGAAGTAATAAAACAAATATGTAACTTTTCTTTTAAAAATGCGAATAATTCTTCATTCCTTTTTTAAAATGAGAATTTTGTTTTGAAAATAGGTGCATTAAAATATGAACTAACAAAAATACATTCTCCAAAGCAAGAAGAAGAAAAAGAAGTTTTGTGGTTACAAGATGTTTTTATATATAAAAATAAAAAAGGTTTTAATTTCTTTCACTTTTCTTTCTTTAAAGAGAAAAATATAAAATGAAAAAATGTGGATAAACCTTTCTTTTTGCAATAAAAAATGAAAAAATTTGTTAAAAAAAAAGGGGTCTCTTTCACAAAAAAATAATAAGAAGAAATTCAATTAAATTTTTTAATTAAAAATTTTTATTCTTTATTATTTTTGGAAAATTTTCTTAAGATAAAGGAATAAAAGACAAAAAATAATAAGAAGAAATTCAATTAAGTTTTTTAATTAAAATTTTTTATTCTTTATTATTCTTGGAAAATTTTCTTAAAATAAAGGCATAAAAAATAAAAGTGAAAGGGATTTTGAGTAGGAAATGAATTAATATCTCTTCAAAAATGAGTTAGAATAAAATGAAAGAATGAATGAAATTTTTCTTTCTTTCTTTTTGAAGTCAAAAAAAAAGGAGAGATGAATAATTGACTTTCCTGTATAGAATTTTCAAAGAATAAGTTGACAAAAAAATTTGGATTGTGTAGGAATTTTAATGAGAGTTTAAAAATGCTCCAAAAAAGGGGGGCTTAAAAAATGTTTTTCTTTCCTTTTCTTGATTATCTCATTGCAAAACACTTGGTTGAATAATAAAAAAGGGATGTCAACAAAATTATCCTTGAATTTATTGGGAAAGAATTTAAAGAATAATTTGATCCAGAATAAAGATGAAATAAAAAATAAAAAATAATTTTTGAAAAAAAAATGTAGTAGGACACATGAAAATTTTTGGAAAAATAGAAATTTGAAAAAAATTGTTTGGTGATAAAAGAAATATGATTTCTAGAAAAATGAAGAAGAATGCTCAGGTTTAGTTAGGAATTCCATCTTTCTTGCATGATTGGATTAAGGAATAATAAGATTAGTATCTAGGTATTGTGAATACAAATATTCGTTTTTCTCAAACATGTTAGGGACATGTATCATTTTAATTCATTTCATCATCATTGTGTATATATATGTTGATAGTCATGTCATTTGCATTTTAGAAGCATGTTATTGTGTCATGTCTTAAACATTTTACATAGCATTTCATGGTTAATAACGTTTCTTCTCACCAAAAATTAAAAAACAAAAAGAAGAGAGAGAGTTTTTGAAACAATTTTGATATGGTTTAAGATTATTCTTCAACTTCTCTTACTTGTTTCGGATTTAACCTCTTAAGTTAATAAGTGAATATGATAAGTAAGGGGCAAATTTCAGTTTGAACTTTGATATGCATTTTGCATTGTTGCATCACATTTAGTAGATAAGTCTTTGAGAAACTAGACTAAGTCTTTTACAATTGTGAATTTGTTTATTCTTTCAATTTTCTTTTTATCAAATTTGTGTACATGTGCTATTGACTGATTATTTTCATTGAAATTATTCCTCCCTAAGATTTGGTTAAAGTGAAGACCTAAACACCTAACATGTAAAATCAAGAAACTTAAAGAAAAATAAAAAAAAAACAGAAGAAGAAAAATTGTTCCATTTCATAGACTTCTATCATACATGTCATTTGCATACATATACAAATAACATGATTTTCATAAAATTCACATCATATACTTGTTATACTTCAGTAAATATGTCAATACTTTTCATTTTTTGAGAAAAAAAAAAGAAGAAAAATTTGTTTGTTCCAAAAAAAAAAAATTGAAAGAAGTAACATAAGGCTTTTCTAATTAGAAAATTGTGGTAATAAGGTTCAAGACTTCTCAACCACCAAAGATTACAAAGCAATTCAGGACTCTCACAAGCTTAGACCATGGAAGAAGGACAGGCTAGTCGAATGGAGAAGATAGAAAAGGCGCAAGAAGAGATGAAGGGGCAATTGGCTGCAATGCTGGAGATGATGACTAAAATGAATAGAGGAAAAGAACCAGTAGGGAAGCAACTACTCAAGAAAGGTGGGCACAAGACGGTGAACGTTCATATCCACAAAGTCCCATTCCACCCCAAGTCCGTACTTCACCGCATATGCTATTTGCCGGGCACGACATTCCAAACTTCAGAAGGAACCCATCAGACCCGATCTCTGTCCATGATTCAAGGGATCCTAAAGAACAAGAGAAATTGAAGATGGGTGTACCAATAATGAAAGAGAGCTTAAAGCCTCAGACGAAGTTAGATCTCCTTGAAGAAAGATTACGAGCTATCGAAGGGATGGATTTATATGGCTCTTTGGATGCAAGCGAGCTTTGTTTGGTACCAGGTGTAGTTATCCCACCAAAGTTCAAGGTTCCAGAATTTGAAAGGTATGATGGAACCAAATGCCCGACAAGTCATATTAAGATGTACTGTCAGAAAATGGCTGCCTATGCTCAGAATGATGAATTATTGGTGCATACTTTTCAAGACAGTCTTACCGGATCAGCTGCCAGGTGGTACACCCAACTAGATCGAGCCCACATCCGCTCATGGAAAGAATTGGCTCGGGCATTCATTGCTCAATACAAGCACATTGAAGATTTGGTACCAGATCGCTTATCCTTACAGGGCATGATGAAGAAACATGAAGAGAGCTTTAGAGAATATGCTCAAAGGTGGAGGGATGTAGCTGCCCAAGTTCAACCACCCCTCACAGAGAAAGAAACCGCCATCTTGTTTGTCAACACACTCCCAGCACCATTTTATGAAATGATGGTTGGAAATGCTACAAAGAATTTCGCGGATATGGTGATCTCTGGTGAAATAATAGATAATGCAATCAAGAGTGGCAAGCTTGTAGGAGACGATGCCATGAATGCAAGAAAAGGTGATACAGCGGGGAATGGAGGAGATGTTCATGCTATGAATTATGAGGGGCAACATGTGGGAGACTTTGCTCCATATTATCCTTATCCAATGTACCAAACCCATTACCCCACCATAAATCATATCTCTCCAAGCCTGAATACCCGTCAGCCAATCCTCCAATCTAGTTGGCAAATAGGTCTCCAAACACCTATGCCTACCCAAAGTAACCAAAGAGGATCTCGAAACAAACGGAGGAGGATCGACATCGATCCGATTCCTTGGTCCTACTCTGAAGTATTTCAATACCTTCTTGAGAACCAACTTGTTACCCCAGTTCAATTAAAGCCTTTGGAACCTCCATATCCAGAATGGTATGACCCAAATGCTCGATGTGATTATCATAGTGGAAATACGGGTCATTCGATAGAAAGTTGCCCTGCTTTCAAGCACAAGGTGCAAAGTTTGATTAGATCTGGTTTGTTGGACTTTGGGACAAAAGAAGGAACGGGTTAACCATGCTGCAGTATGATTGCAAAAGAAGACTTTTTGGTTGGTCATTCATGATGGTATAAAGTTGTTTCTTTTTGTAGTGCTCATAAACTGAAAAGCGCTTTTGTGTATTGACTTTCATTTATCTTCTGTCATTTCAACAGAGTAATCGATGCATTTTCATTACATTTTCTCTCCCCTTCTAAATTTATATTTTTGTACATTCGCCTATATTTTACCTTTTTCTCTTTCTTTTGGCTTATAAGTGATTAATTTCCATTCTTCACCCAATTTTGTTGTTAAATGATGAATATGAAGTTGATTATGATAATTAATTTAGGATAAAACTTTAAAATTCTATTTGTATTGACAATTTTGTCCCCCTTGATCGATGGGAATGTTGAAGTCAATAGACGAAGTGTGCACAAGGAAAGTAGACTTTTCACAAGGTTGTAATGGCTCAGTAAATAATTCTTTGATGAGAGTATTTATGTTTGAAATGAGAAATGGCCATCTTTGGTTTACCCTTCACACATGAGAAAAATTATCCGTCGTCACCCCTTTTGAGCCTTATAGTTATATATGTTTTTTAAGAAACCTGCCAAGGATCACCCTCCACATTGGGGGGCAAAATTGAGAAAAATGAAGTAAGATTTGCCCACGAAAAAGTTTCAAGTCATTAGAAAGCTAGGGGCAAGATAAAGAAAAAGATATCTTCATACTGGAATTTCTCAAAAAAAAAAAAAGGGGGAAATGAGGAAAAGAGTGAATCAAAAGAAAAAGAAATGAACGGAAAGGGAAACGAGAAACCAAAGAAGAATAAACAAAAAATGGGGTAGAATGCTAAAGTTCTTAAAATGATGAAAAATGATCCTATGGCTTGAAACCCTTGAAACACGTATTTTGGGCCTTATTATCCATTCTTTCAGAACCTCAAAACCCGGCCTACATTACGTACCTTAAAAGTCCATTTCGATCAAATTTGAATGCTTGAGTTAAGGAATCATATATTGAGCCTAGACATGTTACAAGTTCATGATTTGGACTTCGATAAGTGTGTTGATTATGGAAAAGTATGGTTCTTGAAGAAGAATGAAAATGTAAAAAGAAAAATGATGAAGAAAATAAAAAAAAAAGAAAAATGAAAAATGAAAAAAGAAAAAGCTAAAAAAAAAAAAAAAGAGAAAAAAGAAAGGAAGGAGAATAAGAAGGGGCTTAAGTTGAAAACCCGAAAGGGCGATTTGAGTCAAAAGAAGAATGGAGGATTTGGCTAAAATCTCGAGAAGATAGCCTTTCATAAGGGAAACCAGTCCTATTTGATGATTTCATGAAGTGGGGGGCAAAGCATTGATGGAACCAAAATGATTAGAATGTCAATCAAATAGAATTTTGGGAAAAATCCTAGATTAGTTTATTAAGATTGATTAAATATTCATTGTTTAGTATTGTTACCTTCCTTGGCCTCTGGAAATTGCCTATTTTTCTTAGTTAAATTTGTTCTTGTTTACTTCTTCATAAATGTCCATCCTTCAACTTTTGGCCAATCTGCATACTCATGATTATTGAAAGAAATGTGATGGCATTGCATTCATTATAAAATTGAAATGATGATAAATAAGTGATTGACAATGTTTGTGAAAGCCCGATGCATTACAAAAGAGGAAAGTCGAAAATGATATGAGGCAAAGAAGGAAAAGATGAGAATGGGAAGGTTTAAGTGCGAAGAAATATGAATGTATGATCAAATGGTGAAGAATAACCAAGAATTAATGGTGTTTCGTGGAATTAGTGGATGTACGGAAGCTTATGTTTTGGAAAATTCAAAAAAGGTGGGGATGGTGGTCTTGTGAACCTTGTTACTGCAACTTTTGATTTTTTTTCCTTGTCTTTTTCTTTCTCTTTTCCTTTTCTTTTTTCCACATTTGCATTGCATCCATCACATACATTCAAATAAAAAAAAAAACAAATGAAAATTTCACCTTTAAGGAACAAGATTTGTACATTTTCGATCAAAGAAGGGGCAAAACAAAGGAAGGAAGCGGGATTCTGAAAATTTTAGGATAAGATGATAAGATTTTTAAAGTAAAGAGTTTTAAAAGGATGATGCATCAAGAAACTAAATCTCTGGATGTGAATCTCCAAATTAAAATTTTGGGTGTGAATCCTTAAGTCAAATTATTGGATGTGAATCTCCAAAACCAAGTCAAAATTTTGGGTGTGAATCCCTAAGTCAAACTTTTCGGATGTGAATCTCCGAATCAAATTTTTGGGTGCGAATCCCTAAGTGAATATTTGGATGTGAAACTCCAAATCAAAATTTCAGGTGTGAATCTCTGAATATTAAGTCAAATTTTCGGATGTGAATCTCCGAATCAAATTTTTGGGTGCGAATCCCTAAGTGAAATTGGATGTGAATCTCCAAGTTAAAATTTTGGATGTGAATCTCCAAATCAAAATTTCAGGTGTGAATCTCTGAATTTCAAGTTGAAAATTTCGGATGTGAATCTCCGAATCAAAATCTCGGATGTGAATCCCTCAAGTTGAAAATTTGGATGTGAATCTCCGAATTAAATTTTGGATGTGAATCCCTAATCAAATTTTCGATGGAATCTCCGAATCAAATTTTTGAGTGAAACTCCAAATCAAATTTCAGGTGTGAATCTCTGAATTCTAAGTCAAATTTTCGGATGTGAATCACCGAACCTAATATTTGGATGTGAAACTCCAACTCAAAATTTCAGGTGAGGATCTCTGAAATTTCGGATGCGAATCTCTAAAATGGATATTTGGATGTGAAACTTCAACTCAAAATTTCAAATAAGAATCTCTGGATTTAAGATGCGAATCTCTGTATTAAGGTTTATGTTTGAAATTTTCAATGCAAATCCTCAAATTGAGTTCCTGAATGTATCCTTGTCAAGAAAATGCAAGATTAGAATATGAAGTTGGAAGAATAAGATCTTGAAGTTAAAAAAAAAAAAGAAGAGGAAGAAGAAGGTTAAAAAAAAAAAAGGGGAAAAGAAAAAGGTTCAGCACTATATTTTAAAGAGGAGGTTCGAGATTAAATTTGAAATGAGATTAAATACAAGATTTAAAGATGAAATTGAAGAAAATTCAAGATAGGGAATTTTAAGATAGGAAAATTCGATTTGGATGTGAATCTCCGAATCAAACCTTTAGGTGTGAGTTCCAAAATTTAAATCTCTGGATGTGAATCTCCAAGTTAAAATTCTGGATGTGAATCTCCAAGTCAAATTTTCGGATGTGAATCTCCAAAACAAATTCTAAGTCCTCCGGGCAAAATTTTTAAAGTTTCATCGCCTCTGCTGCAAGGGGAGCTTTTCCAGAAAAATTTTAAAGTTTCATCGCCTCTGCTGTAAGAGGAGCACTTTTCAGAAAAAAGCATCTAAGTCCTCCGGGCATAATCATAAGTCCTCCGGGCATAATCTCAAGTCCTCCGGGCACAAATTCTAAGTCCTCCGGGCAAAATTTTTAAAGTTTCATCGCCTCTGCTGCAAGAGGAGCACTTTCCAGAAAAAACATTTAAGTCCTCCGGGCACAAATCATAAGTCCTCCGGGCATAAATCATAAGTCCTTCAGGCACCAAATCTAAGACCTCCGGGCAAAATTTAAAGTTTCATTGCCTCTGCTGTAAGAGGAGCACATTTCAAAAAAAAAAATTTAAAGTTTAATTGCCTCTGCTGCAAGAGGAGCACATTTCAAAAAAACAAAAAAAAAGAAGAAGAAGAAAAAAGAAAGGAAAAAGAATGAAAAAAAGAAGAAGAAAGAAAGAAGAAAAAAGAAAAAGAAGAAAGAGGAGAAAAAGGGAGAAATGAGTTATAAACCGGACAAAATTACTGTCAATTGTCTTTGCTCTATTCCTGATCCTCAGCAATGAGCAAAGAGGGGCAGCTGTTGACACCTAATTTTGTCCTAATAATATAATTATTCTTATTTTTATATATATTTATTTTTATTTTTATTATTTGTTTTGTTATTATTATTATTATTATTATTATTATTATTATTATTATTATTTTCTTTTCTTTTCTTTTCTTTTCTTTTCTTTATTATTATTATGATTATTATTATTATTATTATTATTATTATTATTATTGTTATTATTATTATTATTTCATTTTATTTTATTTCTGTTCCATCAGCATTTAATGGAAACCCTTCCCCATACCCGTCGGCTTCCACCCAAGCCCTTCTCCCCATGCCATCCCATCCCCGCCGGCCACTCCCCTCTGTCACCCTTCTCTGCCACCCATCTCATCTCTGCCAGCCACCATTCCCAAGCTCACTCCCCTACAAGAACCCTCCCTCAACACCGAGACCCGCAGGAGGCACCATCACTCAGCCTTACTCCTCTCTAAAAAACCATCCGGCTAACCCTCAAGAGCCACCCCAAACCAGCCGGACCATTTTCAACCAATCCGAACCCCATTGCCTCCATTCACCACCATAGGCCACCCTACCTCAACCATCATCTGAACAATTTCTTGACCACCATTCACAACCCCAGCACACCCGATCCCTTAAACAGCCCTCGTATCCACCAGAAACCACCGAAACCCCTAAACTCCACTCACCACCATCGTCAAAGATCACCATCACCCTCACCAAACCACCTACTGCTCCCACATTCAAACCCAAAAACCACCGTAGACCACCACCCAAATCACAACTCCTCAACCATTTGGCTTTCACCACCTCACCTCACCGAAACCCAACCATTCACTACCCTTACTCGAAACCCCCTTTCCCTAAAAAATCACCACTCGCCTGAGACCCACTTCACCGAACTCACCACCACCATCATTACCGTCACTCACCATACCTGCAACCAGAAAAACAATAACAAGACCAGCAACCACAAGCCACAACCAAAAAAATCATCAAAAATGAAAAATAAAAAAGGGTTTGGGTTTCGGTTCCTAACAGATCTACTGGGTTAGAGGGCTTTTTGAGAGAATCCGAGGTCGGATTTTGAAAGAGGAGCCGGAGAGCTTTCGGAAAGTCGGAGGCTTTTCGGAGTTTGGCCACCGGCGACGGCGGCCAACGGCGGCCGGAGGCGACCCCAGCGGTGGCCGGGAATCGCCCCGGCCGAGAGCCTTCAAAGGCTCTGAAGCTTTTTTTTGGAGAAAGCAAAAGAAATGAAGTAAAAAAAAAAAAAGATCGATTTTTATAGTGGAAATTTTTTTTTTTTTGCAGGTGACCCGCGCGCGACCCGGGATCCGACCCGGGATCCGCGCGCCCGACCCGTCCATAGGAGAAGATCCGGGTTCTGACCCGACCCGCGAACTCCATTGGGCTTGGTTTGTTTGGCTTCTTGATCCGGCCCGTTCACCTGTTGGACCCGCCCTTTTGGGCCTTCAGATTGGGCTGCTTGCATTACTACTTTGGGTTTTCTAAAACCCAAAATCATTTAGGTAAATTTTTTTTTATTTAATTTTTAATTTTTGTAATTTTTGTTTTTGATAATTATTATTATTATTATTATTATTATTATTATTATTATTATTATTATTATTATTGTTGTTGTGATTATTACTATTATTATTATTATTATTATTATTATTATTGTTATTATTACTATTATTGTTATTATTGTGTTTAGTTATTATTATTATTATTATTAATGCATGTTGTAAAATAAGAAATTGAAAAATTTTCTTTTACTTGTATTAATTATTATTATTGATTAGAAAGCTTATTTAAAAATAAAGAAACATAATTTAAATTTAATAATTAAATAATAATTTCCGATGATGGGATGTCATGAAACTCACAAGTAGTGATTTCTTGACTGATCCCTAGGTGAGAAGAGTCGTACTAATTGTTACCAGAGTATTGGGATATTTAGTATGATTTTTCAATAATTTATTTTTTTTTATTAAAAATAAAAATAAATAAGTTTTTTAAAAAAGAAAATTGAAAAAGGAAATTAATGATAAAAATTAAATTTAATTAAATGAATTCCGATGATGGGATGTTATGAAACTCACAAGTAGTGATTTCTTAACTGATCCCTAGGTGAGAGAAGTTCACTAAGTGTTACCAGAGTATTGGGATACTTAGTGCAATTTTTCAATAATAAGAACTTTTATTTAAAATAAATAAAGAAATATTTATATAAAAAATCAAAAAATTCATTTGCATCATGTACTACCTGTTTGCATCATATGCATTCATAATAATTTTTGAAACGAGTGTGAATCTTCTGATGATGAGATTCTATAGAACTCACAAGTAGTGATTCTTAAGAAATCTCTAGGTGAGGAAATTATTCGAAATGCTACCAGAGTATTGGGGTACTTCGAAATAATTTTCAATATAAAAGATTTTCACTTATTTCAAATAAAAAATAATATGTAAATGTTTCAAAATTTAAAAAAATAAAAAAATGATTTTTACAAATAAAAAAAAACTTTGAATAAAAAGAATAAAACTGATTGCAATGAAATAAGAATTATTTTTAAATATTAATTCAAGATCATTTTATTAAAATTAAAGGATAACACATGATTATTATGGTACCGTTTTTTAACGGGCGTCGTGGGGGTGCTAATCCTTCCCCACGCGTAACCGTACCCCCGAACCCAATTTTTGTTTCGCAGACCAAAATATTATCTTTTTAATGAAACTTAATTAATTTTGAGATTTTGTTGAAAAGATAAACGTTTTCAGGTGGCCAATCACACCTAGT
This sequence comes from Heritiera littoralis, assembly GCA_031772115.1. Lineage (NCBI taxonomy): Eukaryota > Viridiplantae > Streptophyta > Magnoliopsida > Malvales > Malvaceae > Heritiera > Heritiera littoralis. The sequence goes on from JAPDPK010000044.1 coordinate 2,111,507, forward strand.
CAAAAAAGATTGGTGGCGACTCCCATTTTTGTTTTTAAACGCTTTTTTCGAAAATTCGTCGAGCGCGAAGCCGTTACGACAATTATTTCTAAGGACATTGCCACAACTTGACTTTTGCCTCAAGAGAGATAATCGGTTATTGATTGCTGTCCATAAAGCCTTAATACATCTTGTCCTATCATTTAATTCATCTTGGTTAAGGTTTCTAACACTTGTAAATTGTTAAAGACATCAACCTCATCTTCTAAAGAGTTGATTTTCTTTCCAGCAAACCAAAGACCTCTTTATTCCAATTTTTTAGGAAAAAAATTCATTCTTTGGAGTTTGACCTAGATAGTAGATCCAGCATTATGTGTGACACCAGTTCTATGCCATTTGATCTCCAGTTTCTGCAACAGTGAGCTATCAGTCAGCCAACAATCAATGGATTTGAATGGTTTAGGCCCCTGGTTGGTTTCTTCTAAGTTAAGAATAACTGGATAATAATCTGAAATCGTCCTCTTGAGTCCCCTTTGACAAAGTGCATTAAAGTTAAGTAGCCACTCCGCAGAGACAAGAAAGCGGTCCAATCTACTCCTATTGCCATAGCTGAACTAAGTAAATTTCTTCCCATTTAGAGGCAGATCAATCAACTAACAGTCATTAATAAAATCAATAAAATCCTCTACTCTCGACGCCTCTTGAGAACATCCCGACCTTTCTTGGATAAACATGACCGCGTTGAAGTCACCACTAATACACCAACTTCCTTTATCATTAGCCCTGAGTCCAAAAATCTCCTTCGAAAGAATTTTCTTTGCAGCAGCATCACAAGGAGCATATACATTTAGGATGGTATAACTAAAGTTATTGAGGTTCCATCTGCCTTTAACATGTAACACCCTAGAAAAGATAAAAGAGTCAACTTTAGATAAGAAGGCTTTATCCCAAACCAGAAGTAAACCGCCTGATAGTCCATCCAACGCTGAAAAAATCCATTCAAAATTGTTTCCCCACCAAATCTCATGATTAACTGGTCTGTTATTGATTCCATCTTTGTTTCTTGAAGAAACAGCATCTCCACATTATTTGCTTGTAGAGTTCTCCTTAGGATTCTAATTTTTGCATTACCACCAAGACTCGTTATGTTCCAAATAAGAATTCTCACGATAATAGGGAACTATACAGCTTTTAAAAGCTGAGAGATTAATCTCTATCTTCCAGCAATCTAAGGCTGTCAATAACTTGTTTATCACTAAGGTTAGATTGGAAACCCATCATCTTACCCATTTCCCAAGTCTGACGAGCCACTTTCTTTAGAACTTTTCTTCGGTTGATGAAGTCCCCGTCAGATAAAGATTCATTTGTTGCCTTTGACAGTGCACCTTTCCTCAACAGCTTCTTCTTCTGAGTTTTAATTTTTTTTCTTCCCTTTTTTGGAGGTTTTGATCAGCAATGATTCATCAACTTCCTCAAGTGATTTAAACTTTCTAGAGCCAGGGATGGTGAATTTTCCTTTTTTGGATATCGAGGCTTTGTTCCCAGCTGGGATCTCACTTGATTCAAAATTCTCTATATCGTCAATTTCTGTATCTTCATACTCCTTTAGTTTTCGATTTCCTCATCATATTGGAAGACTAGAAACGGCAGGTCATGTCTTTTTCTTTCAAAAAATCTCCTTCATTAAGTGGGTCAGATAGCGTTTGATCTTTGGCCACCCTATAATCTACAGAATTACTATATGTTACTGTGTCAGGGGCCACTTCATCACCTTCTTGTAAAAAGATATGGTCAGGTATGATTTCCACTCTTTGCTCAGAGAGGAGTGGTGATGTACCCGATGTAGAAGTGGACATGCTTTGCATGCTTTTGCTTTCTCGAGACCTATTCCTAGAAGATTGCTAGGCGAATCACGGGCTGTTGGATCTTTATTCAGGCAAGGAGGAGAAGTCTTGAGATCTTCACCATCATCTTCCTCAGAGGAGCTCATGAAAGGTGTTAGCTTTAAATTGACAAGTATTTTGAAATGACAAAATTCAAGTAAGCTTAAAAAAATGATTTTTCTCTAAGTAAATTTGCTTTGAATGAACTCAATAATAGAAAATATTTTAAACAAGTTTTGGATTGTGATTTCAACTGAAAAAGTCAGTAAATACTCTTAAGAAAAGTGTTAGAAGTTTTTGAACTAACTTAGAATCACAAAAACCACAAACTATCTCAAAGTGCAGTTAAAAACATGCAGGAAGGGATTTTGGTTAAAAGGGATCGATCCCTTTGGTAAAAGGATCGATCCCATTTTGGCAGTAAGGTTGACAAAGCTCCAGGAACAAGTTAGAATGGGTTCTAGATAAAAAGGATCGATCCCTTTGATAAAGGGATCGATCCCTTTGCACGAGACCATCCAGTAACGGCTAGTTTTTGAGGGTTTCAACGGGAAGAAATGCATTAAATGCTTCACCAACTGTTCCATTCGTTTGGTGGATTATAAATAGAGGCATTTATGATGTTTGGAGGTAGAACAAGCATTCCAAAGTATTCAAGCTTCAAGAGAGAAACTGAAATCTGAAAATCTTTATTGTAACTCCATTTTGTGAGATTGTTTTCTGTGTTCTTCACCCATTCACTGAAAAATCATATATTCAAAGGGGTGAGCTATCCTTGTAAGGTCTGATATTGTAGAGTGTGGGAATACTACAAGGGTAGAGGATTAGAAGGAGATTTCTAAAGTCTCAAGAGAAATTGTAAGAGGTCTTGCCACACCTTCAAGTGGTTTGTAAGCATTCTCAAGGAAGAGGTGAATCAAAACCTTGACAAGGAGTTCAACGAGAGAGGACGTAGGCAAGAGATTGGCCGAACCTCTATAAAACTTGTGTTTGCTTCTCTTTCCCTTACTTTTATTTACTGCATTTATTTCATTGTTGTTTATTTGACTTTGATTATGCATTAAAAGTTAAGAAAATTAGAAATAACTAGAAAAACCGATTCACCCCCCTCTCGGTAGAGCCAACAATTGGTATCAGAGCTTGGGCTCGAGATTGACTTAGATTAACATCTATCGAGTATAAACGATCACTAATGGCTCAAACTAGTTTGTCTACACCCTTGGTAGGAGAGGGACACTCTACGGTTAGACCTCCACTCTTTAATGGTGAAAACTATGCTTATTGGAAGACTAGAATGATGCTATTTATTCAAGCTAATGATTATGAAGTATGGAGAGTTATTGTTAAAGGTCCCCTTATCCCTATTAAGAAAGTAGATGGGACGGATGTACCTAAGAAAGAAGATGAATGGGATACTAATGATATTAGGATGGCTCAACTTAATGCTAAAGAAATGCACACACTCTTTTGTGCATTAGGACCAAATGAGTATAATCGAGTGTCACAATGTGAGAATGCTAAACAAGTTTGGGATAAACTAGCTGTAGACACCCCATTTTGTCCGGGATCTTTTTTTAGACGATGAATTTAATTTTTGTATTACTACCTTGTTTATTATTAAAATAAAAAAATAAAAAAAATAATAATAATAAAATGAAAAGAAAATGAAAAAAATAAAAATAAAAAAGATAACAAAAAATAATGAAGTGATCAAAGAAGAGAATTTTGAAAAGGAAAATCAAGATCTCAACATAAGGCAAGTCAATGAGAAATCAATGAAACAAATTTGGATAGTATCAAATTGGAAAATTAAAAATAAACCGTGTCAATTAAAACCAAGGTCAATTTGGAAAGAAAATCAACAGAAAATTTTGAGGAAGGATTTGAAAGAAAAATTTTGGAAATTAAATCAAACAAGTCAACTCCAAAATTGTGCAAAATTGGAAATCAACATTAGAATCAAGAGATTTGATACACAGCATTAATAAAGGTTTTCCAAAAATAATGTAAAAAAAAAAGAAAAAATCAAGAATAAAAAGGGGGAAACCCTAGAGAAAAGGGGGAGGCTAGCCGCTAGGGGGAGACACAAAAAAAACCCTAAGGAAGACAAGAACTAGGGTTATGAGGAGGCCGGCTAGGTTTTAGAGGAAAGGGGAGGCACGGGTAAAAAAAAAAAGCAAAAAGAAAGGGTGAGAAAAAAGCTTGCTGGGGGGCCAAAAAAATACCGCTTAGTTTCAGTAGGGTTTGGGGGGTTCTTTTTGATTTTTTTTTATCACCATCTTGAGGAGGAAGTTTTCGGCCAAAAAGAAACCTTATTCTTTGGACGGCTCCATTCATTCATGGCTACCACCTAGCTCACCACCATCACTGTCGCTACTGGCCATGACAACCTGAGTTCTGCTAGCATATTCACGTCATCATCATCATTATCACTGCTTCCTCTAGCCATAATCCCAGCAACCATTGCTGATTGCTCCTTGCCACTTGAACCGCATCAAAGCAGCCCGTCACCACTCATATAGCCATCTAAACTTGTCCACCACCTAATCACTTTTGTGGCCACGCATATTTGCTGCATCGCACCACAAGCAACCGGTCTCTCCACTTCAGCATTGCCACGCCCTGCTGTCGTGCTGCTATACCATCGTGCATCCCACTATACACCTATGTCTACTGCCTGCTTGGTTCTCCACTGTACCGCTACTCTTGCTCTGCAACTCAGTGTCATCTACGCCTACTGCCATCATCATCGTTTGCTACAGCTGCTGAGAGATCTTCCCACTTCAGTCCCTGTTGTTCCTCGCCAGTCACCATCATCCCACACCAATCATTCAACGTCGCACCATCTCCTTTGGCTTCCCCAGAAACTGATCTTCCCGCATCGCCATCTCTGTTGCTTGCTTGCATCGCTCCTGTCACCATTGCTGCACATTGCTTCACTAGCTTTTTTACAGGATCTGAAGGTATATAAAAAAGAAAAACTTTAACTTTCTTTCTACATGAAGCTGCATGTATACACGTTGAAAAGTTAAATGGTATTAACTAGGACACTTCTTCAGTTGACATGACTCATGTGCAGTTGTTTTTTTTATGTGCACATATTTCTTTATAGTCTATATTCCACGTGCACTACATTCTTAAGCTTGCATATATATCTATATTGATGTCTTATTCTTAAAAGATTGATATTGATTTATTGGAAAGTTGCTTTAGCTTATTTTGTCTAGGAAATTAGTTTAATTTATCTAATTTATTAATTTTATTATTTGTTATGTTATAGATTTAGAATTATATTTGAGAGCTATGAATTTAAACCATATTGATATTAATTTTTTGAAATAAAGTTTCTTTAGTTTCTTTTGTCTAGAAACCTGTTTAATTTATCTAATTTATTAATTTTATTATTTGTTATGTTATAGATTTAGAATTATATTTGAGAGCTATGAATTTAAGCTATAAGTTAGAAAATTAGATGTGAGATATGTACAAATTAAAGTCATTTTTTTATTTAAAATAATAATAAAAATGAATATAAATATTCCGACAATGGAACTCTTAAAGGGACTGCGCACAAGTGGTACTTTTAGATATCTTGAGGTAAAAAATTCTATCCAAGGCCTCACCAGCTTAATGAAGGGTCTAAATAGAGTTTTCAACAACAAATAATTTATATTCATTTTAAAAATAAATTCAATATAAAATAACAATAAAAATAATTAGTTACAAAATCAGAAAAGATGTTAATGATTAGTAATAATATGATAGCAAATAATAAAATAAGAAATGAAATAAATAAAATGACCAAAGCAAGATATTAAAATAATAAAAGTGAATATAATTACTCCGATGATGAAATATCAAGGGAATTACGCTTAAGTAATTTTCTTGAAAATTTCTAGGTAAGAAAATTCTATCCAAGGCCTCACCAGTTCAATGGAGGGTCTAAATAGGGTTTTCAATAAAAAGTAATTTATAGTCATTTATTTTAAATAAAGTAAACCTGTCATAAAATTCAAATACGAATAATTAGTAGATTTATTATTTGGTTAGAACAAGTATAATTAGTTATGAAAATTAGAAATGATATTAAGAAATGGAATAAATGAAAATTATATATTAAAATTATAAGGAAAGTAATACAATTATTTCAATGATGAAATATCGAGAGAGTTACGCTTAAGTGATTTTCTTGAAAATTTCTAGGTGGGAAAATTACTTTCAAGGCTTCACCAGCTTAATGGATGACCTAAAGATAGTTTTTAATAATAAGTGATTTTTATTCATCTTTTAAAATTATAAAATAAGTGATTTGTTATCAAATTAAAATTAAAATTAAAGTAATTAATTAAGAAGATAAAAAAATTTTTCGATAATTCATATTAACTATAATAAAAAATAATAATAATAAATAGTAATGAAATTTGATGAAATAATAAAATGATAATAATGAATAGGAGTTATTGAGAATGAATATTGATTGCTCCTATGATGAGATTCCAAGTAGATTTACGCTTAAGTAATGATTCGGAAATCTTTAGGTAAGAAAATTTCTTTTGGGTCTCACCAGCGTAATGGAAGATCTAAAAGGAATTTTTTTGATAAAAATAATTCATATTTATTTTCGCATAAAAATAAACAAATAAAATTAAGAATTAATAAACAATAGAATGGTAAGAATAAATTGGGTAGAAGGAATCAAAGTTAGGAATTTCTCATAAAACGTTAAAATGAATCCGACGACGGAGCCTCTTCAAGCAAGTCACATAGTACTACTTGAATACTCTCGAGGTGAAGAGAATTTTTTAAGTCCCACCAGCTTAATGGAGGATGCTTAGAAATATTTTCCGATATTTAACTTAAGATTAACTAAGGCAAATTTAAGATAACCTAAAGCTAGTTGGTACCATTTTAGGATGGGCGTTGTGAGGGTGCTAATCCTTCCTCACACGTAACCGTACTCCCGAACCCTAAATTTGAGATGTAGACCAGTCCTTATCCATAGTTTGAATACGTGACCAATCACACCTAGATAGAATGGTTGGTGGTGACTCCATATATGTTTGTGTCTAGCTATTAGGTTTCCTCCAAAAGCCTAATACGTTATGACACTAGCTATCACACATGAGGGAACCACACAAGTCAAAGAAACCAAAGTAGGCATGCTCACACAAGACTATGAACTATTTAGAATGAAGAATGATGAGTCAATTAGTGACATGTTTACTAGGTTTACGGACATAATAAATGGTTTTAAAGCTTTAGGGAAGACGTACTCAAATGTAGAGATGGTGAAAAAGATTCTCAATAGCTTACCCAAATCATGGGAAGCTAAAGTAACTGCCATTGAGGAATCCAAGGACCCTCATACACTATCATTAGATGAACTTATGGGATCCTTGCTCACTTATGAGATGAAAATTAAGAGAAATCAAGATCCTCCAAAGAAAGTTGGAGTAGCACTAAAATCCACCACAAGTGAGGAATCAAAAGATGATCATGATGTAAGTGGTGATGAAGAAGATTTAGAAATGGCCATGTTTGCCAAGAGGTTCAATAAATTCATGAGGATGAGAGCTAGTGGAAACTCTAGGAGACCCCCTAGGAGAGAGTTAAATATAGGTGAAACTAGTAGGAAAGATAAGGACCAAATTATATGTTATGAATGCAAAAAACCTGGCCATATTAAATTTGATTGTCCTTTGTATAGGAAGCAAAATGAAAAGAAACAAAAGAAGAAAGCAATGGTGGCTACTTGGAGTGATAGTGACTCCTCCGATGAAGAGAATGTGGAAGATGAAGTAGCTAACCTTTGCTTCATGGCTTTTGAAGACGAGAAGGTAACTTCTAACTTGCTAGATACTCATGAGTACACTTTTGATGAATTACAAGATGCATTTGATGAATTGGCCAATGAATTTGAATGCATGAACTTGAAATATAAGAAAATGATCTCTAAGTTGAAAAAGGAAAATGAAATGCTTGTGAATTTTAAGTTAGAATGTGAGAAGAAATTAGAAAATGCTAATCTAGAAATTGAAGAATTAAATAAGAAGAACACTAATTTGCATAACTCCTTTTCTAGATTTTACATGGGTCAACAAAAACTTGATCAAATGCTAGAAACTCAAAGAGCATTCTTTGATAGAGAAGGGTTAGGCTATAATGCATCTAACAAAGAGACTCATCTTAAAAACTTCCTAGTTAAAGATAGAAAATTTACTTTGTGCCCATTATGTAACAGACTAGGACATTCTTCACAAGCATGCACCTCTAGGAAGACCATATTTAGAGGAAAAATGGCTATCAAGATTTGGGTGCCTAGACATGTTTTGAATTCAAATGATGAGGCTTTAAAGTTGAAATGGATCCCTAAAGGATAAAAAATTATTGATACTAACTCTCAAGGACCCAAGAAAATTTGGGTACCTAAGATGAAAGCTTGATGTGTTTGTAGGAGGAAGAGTATTGCTACAAGGCTAAGTCCAAGGAGCATTGGTATCTTGATAGTGGATGCTCTAGACACATGATGGGAGACAAGAGCCAATTCAAGTACTTAAAGCATAAAAGTGGTGGAGAGGTCACATTTGGAGACAACTCCAAAGGACAAATTGAAGGAATTGGCTCCATTGGTAACTCTTCCTCAACCATTGAAAATGTTTTATATGTTAGAGGCTTGAAACATAACTTGCTTAGTATTAGTCAATTGTGTGATAAGGGATTTAAAGTTATGTTTGATGATTTGTGTTGCAATGTTGTTAATGCCAAATCTAATCAAATTGTGTTTATTGGACATAGACAAGGAAATATTTATATTGTGGATTTAAATGAACTTAATAGCAAAAATGTATGCTTTATGGCTACTAGAGAAGATGAACCTTGGTTATGGCATAGAAGACTAGGCCATGCTAGCATGCATATTTTGTCTAAGTTAGCCAAAAGAGACTTAGTAGTAGGATTGCCTAAGCTTCAATTTGAAAATGACAAAGTTTGTGAGGCATGTGTAAGAGGAAAACACAAAAGAATTTCATTTAAACCTAAGAAGTGTGTCACTACCTCTAGAACATTTCAACTTCTTCACTTAGATCTTTTTGGACCAACTAGGACAACTAGTTTAGGAGGTAAACACTATGGATTTGTGATAGTTGATGATTACACTAGGTTTACTTGGGTGTTCTTTTTAAGTGTTAAAAATGAGGCCTTAGAAAAATTCACTGTTTTCTCAAAACTTGTTCAAAATGAAAAAGGTGACTCTATTTCAAGTATTAGAAGTGATCATGGAAAAGAATTTGAAAATCTTGGTTTTGATATATTTTGCAATGAAAATGGTATTAGCCACAATTTTTCAGCTCCTAGAACTCCTCAACAAAATGGGGTAGTTGAAAGGAGAAATAGAACCTTAGAAGAAATAGCTAGAACCATGCTTTGTGAAAATAACTTACCTAAATATTTTTGGGCTGAAGCAGTAAACACTTCTTGCTATGTTATAAATAGAGCTATGGTAAGGCCTATTTTAAAGAAAACCCCCTATGAGCTTTATAAAGGAAAAAGACCTAACATAAGTTATTTTCACCCATTTGGATGTAAATGTTTTGTTTTGAACAATGGTAAAGACAATTTAGGAAAATTTGATGCTAAAAGTGATGAAGGTATTTTTCTTGGCTATTCTCTAAATTCTAAGGCCTTAGAGTTTTCAATAAAAGAACACTTGTAGTAGAAGAGTCAGTACATGTAATCTTTGATGAATCAAATATCACTAGTAGAACCAATCTTGATGATGAAGTAGAGATCTTTGATGAACCTATAGTTGATCCATCTCAAGATAAGAATGTTAGAGAACAATTAGAAGATCTTATTATTAACAAAAATGAGGAGTCCATGGAACAAGAAATAATTGAGAAGGAATCTAAGTGTCCTAGAGAACTTGGATATGTGAAAGATAATGACATTGTTGGAGATCCAACCATTGGAGTTAAGACTAGGTCAACATATAGAAACATATGTCAACATGTAGCTTTTGTGTCACAATTTGAGCCAAAGAAAGTGGATGATGCCTTGAATGATGAAAATTGGATCATGGCCATGCAAGAAGAATTAAATCAATTTGAGAGAAGCAAAGTGTGGACATTAGTAGAAAGACCTAAAGATTATCTCATCATTGGAACCAAATGGATATTCAAGAATAAGATGGATGAAAATAGCATTATTGTTAGAAACAAGGCTAGGTTAGTGGCTCAAGGTTATAGACAAGAAGAAGGAATAGACTATGATGAAACCTATGCTCCGATAGCTAGATTAGAAGCCATTAGGATGCTACTTGCTTTTGCATGCTACAAGGATTTTAAGTTATATCAAATGGATATGGAAAGTGCTTTCTTAAATGGTTATATAAATGAAGAGGTTTATGTTGAGCAACCTCCCGGTTTTGAAAATCCAAAATTTTCTAACCATGTTTTCAAACTTTCAAAAGCCTTATATGGATTAAAACAAGCTCCTAGAGCTTGGTATGAAAGACTTTCAAAGTTTTTAATTGAAAAAGGTTTTACAACAGGAAAGGTAGACACAACCTTGTTTATTTAATCTAAGGGTCATGACTTATTAGTAGTTCAAATTTATGTAGATGATATCATTTTTGGATCTACAAATGAGTCATTGTGCAAAAATTTCTCTAAACTAATGCAAGGTGAATTTGAAATGAGTATGATGGGAGAATTAACCTTCTTTCTAGGACTTCAAGTTAAACAATGTAAAGAAGGTATTTTCATAAATCAAGCTAAGTACACTAAAGATTTGCTCAAAAGATTTGGAATGGATGAGTCTAAACCTTTCTCTACACCCATGAGCACAAATATTAAGCTTGATAAGGATGAAGGAGGAAAATGTGTAGACACTAAACTATATAGGTCTATGATTGGCTCATTGCTATATTTAACTGCTAGTAGACCCGATATAATGTTTAGTGTATGCTTGTGTGCTAGATTTCAGTCATCACCTAGAGAGTCACACCTACAAGCAGTAAAAAGAATCCTTAGATACCTCAAAGACACTTCCTCCTTAGGACTTTGGTATCCTAAAGATTCTACACTTGATCTCCATGCCTATTCCGATGCGGATTTTGGTGGATGCAAAGTGGATAGGAAAAGCACATCGGGAACATGCCAATTCTTAGGAAGTAGGCTTATTTCATGGTTCTCTAAGAAACAAAATAGCGTAGCTCAATCCACAACCGAGGCTGAATATATAGCTTCTGGAAGTTGCTGTGCTCAAATTTTATGGATTAAGCAACAAATGAGAGACTATGGAATAGAAATGAATCAAGTTCCCATAAGGTGTGACAACACTAGTGCCATCAATCTTACAAAAAATCCCATCCAACACTCTAGAACCAAGCACATTGAGAGTAGACATCATTTTATACGAGATCATGTGCAAAAAGGAGACATAATTCTAGAGTATGTGGACACCTTGCACCAATTAGCTGATATTTTCACAAAGCCCTTAGACAAGGAGAGATTTTGTACTCTTAGAGGTGAATTAGGCATTATGAATGCTCCTTGAATTGATCTGATGAATGGCTTAAGTTGGTTTGATTGCAAGAACGAAACTGGAAAATGTACTTACCACTTGCAACTCATGACCTTAATTTTCCATGTTACTGTTCATGAACTTAGTTTTTGAGGTTGAATTGTTGAAATTTGTGTGTTTTGATCATGTTACATGTTCTTCATTAGCCAACACCCACTTTCTGATGTTTAAGATAGGTTCACAATCATGTTCACTTGATTCTCAAAGATGTTCAGCATATTCTCAACATTTTTCTGCAATTTATTGCATTTTCCTGCATTTTTTCTGTAGTTTTTCAAACTCATTCATGCATCTCAAGTGGAAACAATCAGATTTTGAGTTTAAGATCGTCAAAATGCATAAGTTTCATTGGTTTCAAATCATGTTTATGCATCACGAATGAGGCAAGTGACTAAGGAGTCAATACTTCTTCAAATTGGATTGATTCCCGGGTCATTAAGGCCTAAAATTCTGGGTTTTGGATATGAGGGATCGATCCCTTTTGAAATGGGATCGATCCGTTTATCCCAGAATGGGTCAGAATACACACTGCCAAAAAAGGATCGATCCTATCCTTAAAGGGATCGATCCCTTCGATCAAACCTTCACCCGTGCCCTTGTTAAAAGGTCGGGATTTCATTCATTTTCACTATTCCTCTTCCCCATCGTCCTTAAGCTTTCCCCCTTTTCCATTCCTCCTTCCACAACCTTCCAGCTCTCACTCATTTCTACACCAAATCACTTCATTCTTTCACCAATCTTCCTCATTTCTTTCTCTTTTTCATTTCCCCTCCTCATTTCCTGACAAAATCCCTTCTTTTCTTCTCTTCCTTCCTCCTCCACACCATGGTTACTATTCACCCAACATTTCAATTGTAAGTTTTTCTCACATTTTTCATTCCATTTTTCTTGCATTTCTAATTTATTTCATCCTGTCTTGACTGCCCATTTGCATATCTTGCATTAATTTCCTCTCCATCTAGGTTTTCAATTCATTTGGCACTTATCTTTTCTAGGAATTTTACTTAGCCTAGTTGTAGTTATTCATCAGATTCAAAATTGTTAAATGCATATTGGGTTGTGGCTCTCCGCTGTTGATTAGATCATATTTCTCACACACATTCACCCACAGTTCCCCAAACCTGTGCCCATCACCTGTTCGACAAAACTCCTCTTTGAACTTTCCCTCATCATCCTTTCTTCACATGGCTCCCAAAGTCAAACATGCTGTCTCTCGAAAAAGATCTCATCCCTCCTCTTCCTCCGCCTCCGTTCCAACCGCCTTTAATCGCTGCTTTAGGAATGCGGAAGAGAAAAACCGTTACCATGCCCTCTTTGCCCATATGCGTGTCAAGCACTGTCGTCCCATTGATTTCGATTTCTTGGAATCAATTCAGTTTCCCTACTTGGCCAAATTTATCGCTTTTTCTTGGACTTATTTTCTCAAAATCACCACTCCGGTTCCATTGAACATCATTCACGCTTTCTTTTCATATGCCAAGGTTATATATTCGCCTAATGACCCATGTAAGGCTGTAGGCATTCAATCGTTTGTTATGGGTCGGGATGTTGAAATCACCAAATATTCTCTCTCCCGTGCCTTTCGAATTCCGGAGCATGGACTTGCACGCGAAAATGTCAACGTCCCCTTAGAATTTAATATCGTCAATGACCGTGCGGGTGACCTTCCTGTCTTTTCTCATCTTCTTCATATCATCATCTCTTGGAATCTTCGCCCTCTTGGCACAAATATTCCCAACTCCGGAGACTCGATCGTTTTTGGCTTCATCACATTCATTCACCTGATGGCGATCGACTGGATCTTCTTCATTTCATTCTCCACGATTGGATAAAGATTGTTCTTGGCAAAGTTCAGACAATTGTCTTTCCACAACCACTGGCTTTCTACCTACTCGACCACGGCATTGACTGTTCGTGTGAGCCTGGCGTCCTTCCCGAGGCAGGCAACACCATCAACCTTGCTACTTTACATAATCTTGGCTGGTACTCTCGTCAGCAAGGTGATACCATAGTGTGGGAAAAGGCCCATGGTGCCCCAGCGTCTCCCAGACATGACCCGGAAGAAAAAGGCGACGATGAAGGCGGCGACGAAGAGGCAGCTCCTGCCACAGCCCCATCCGCCTCGGCCTCGGTCTCTCTTGACCAGATCATGCTATCGGTTCAAAACCTACAGGCCACCGTTACTTAACGCTTTGATAGTGTCGACGCTCGCCTTGACACCATGGAGGCTACACAGGCTGCCTTATTTGATGAAGTCCAAGACATTCGCATGCAGCATGAGGACTTCGTGGATCAGTATCATAAGACATTTCCCCGACGTTGATTTTGTTCTTTGTGTGTAGCGTGTGCATTTACCTTGTTCTGCTTAGATGTTTGAACCTCTGTGCTATGTTTGTTGAACTTCACTGTCAGATTTTGTCTTTGTCTGTGTAAACTTTGTTAGATGTTTGAACCTCTGTGATATGGCATGTTATATATTTCTGGTTATTTTTTTTCATTCTGCCATGGTTTGTCTATGATCTTCAATATCTCTCATTGCCCTATTGCTTTAAATTGACTAACCAATTCTCCTTGTTTCTTTTTATTGTTGAGGGGGAGTATATCATTTTTTTTTGCTATGACAAAAAGGGGGAGAATTAATGTGATAAATTAATCTTGGTACTTAAAAAGGGAAGCTAACTTTGAGGGGGAGCAAATATTAAGGGGAAGCATTATTTTCAAAAATTTAAGCAATCCCATTTCCTAAGCAAATTTACCTTAAGTTTTGTCATATTAAAAAGGGGGAGATTGTTAGCTTTAAATTGACAAGTATTTTGAAATGACAAAATTCAAGTAAGCTTAAAAAAAATGATTTTTCTCTAAGTAAATTTGCTTTGAATGAACTCAATAATAGAAAATATTTTAAACAAGTTTTGGATTGTGATTTCAACTGAAAAAGTCAGTAAATACTCTTAAGAAAAGTGTTATAAGTTTTTGAACTGACTTAGAATCACAAAAACCACAAACTATCTCAAAGTGCAGTTAAAAACATGCAGGAAGGGATTTTGGTTAAAAGGGATCGATCCCTTTGGTAAAAGGATCGATCCCATTTTGGCAGTAAGGTTGACAAAGCTCCAGGAACAAGTTAGAATGGGTTCTGGATAAAAAGGATCGATCCCTTTGATAAAGGGATCGATCCCTTTGCACGAGACCATCCAGTAACGGCTAGTTTTTGAGGGTTTCAACGGGAAGAAATGCATTAAATGCTTCACCAACTGTTTCATTCGTTTGGTGGATTATAAATAGAGGCATTTATGATGTTTGGAGGTAGAACAAGCATTCCAAAGTATTCAAGCTTCAAGAGAGAAACTGAAATCTGAAAATCTTTATTGTAACTCCATTTTGTGAGATTGTTTTCTGTGTTCTTCACCCATTCACTGAAAAATCATATATTCAAAGGGGTGAGCTATCCTTGTAAGGTCTGATATTGTAGAGTGTGGGAATACTACAAGGGTAGAGGATTAGAAGGAGATTTCTAAAGTCTCAAGAGAAATTGTAAGAGGTCTTGCCACACCTTCAAGTGGTTTGTAAGCATTCTCAAGGAAGAGGTGAATCAAAACCTTGACAAGGAGTTCAACGAGAGAGGACGTAGGCAAGAGATTGGCCGAACCTCTATAAAACTTGTGTTTGCTTCTCTTTCCCTTACTCTTATTTACTGCATTTATTTCATTGTTGTTTATTTGACTTTGATTGTGCATTAAAAGTTAGGAAAATTAGAAATAACTAGAAAAACCGATTCACCCCCCCTCTCGGTAGAGCCAACAAAAGGTTTAGTAATGAAGGCATTGGATTTAAAGGAATTGCAGCAACAGTGGAACAAGGAGACCACGTCAGAGCCAATCTCTGTAACATTAACCTTGAAAGATTTCCTCCCGCATTCAAGTTTGATAACCTCATCAATTCTCTCTATTTGGTTAGTCATGATGAAAACTGCACCCCTGCTAAAATCATTGTATTTTAGCGTTGTTCCATCCACAGACAAAAGATCACCCCAAATATTTGCTATGTTCTTGAAGGTATCATAATTCCATGCATGGAGTGGTACACCAAACACAGTGAGCCAAGTAGTTCTATATTTGAAATCCATGCTATCCGACCAATGAAAAATTTCTACAAACCATTCTTTTAGCCAAGACTAGCCTAACTTCTCCATTGTAGCCTTTGTTTCCTCCTCCTCGAATGAAATAATGAATTGCCTCCCTAAAATTTTTTTTAACTGAGATGTCAAAAACACCTAGAATTTTAAAGTTTTCCATAAGGGTGTTTGGCTCGTAATAATCCCTGGCAATCTCGATCACGCACTTTTCCAAGTTGTGAATCAAGTCTTCTTCCACAATACCTTTGCAGGTCTTGGTTTGAGATGGCTTAGCCTAGTAAGTTTGAGTTACTGTTATATTCTCTGTGGATTTTTCATTCAATAGAGCTTGTTTAAAAGTTCTCCTGTGATTTACATTCCCGGTTGATTTTGAAGGATCTACTAGTTGAGTATCGTTGAAAACGGGTGCCTCCGTTCCATGTTTAACACACAGAACATTAACTTTTTTCCAGTAAGCTGACTTGTGTTGAACTTGGTAATGTTAACATTCATCCTATAGTCCATGAACCAAGCACCATTCAATCTCTCCACTGCATTCTTAGCGTCGTTGAGGCTTGCAAACCGAACAAAACCATATTTCTTCCCCGAGAGGCTTCTTCTCTATTGAATGAAGATGTCGATGACCCGTCTATGATGCTGGAAAATTTGCTTCAACCATCACCAATGGATCTGAGGTGAGATGTTGTTTACAAAAACAGAGAAGACTCGAGTGGGGTTTGTGGAGGGCGGAGAAGACGTGGCTTCAAACAGAAAAGACATGGCTGTTTCCACTACTACTCTTTTTTCTGAGCTCTCATCCTCGAATTGTTACTTTCTCGATGATGTTGTGATCGTGGCTCGTCCATGAATTTATTTTGTAGTCAAATTATTCGTTTGATAGCTACAGTTTTAGATTTTTTTTATCCAAAATATCTTGAATTCACTATTAGAAAATGTGTCTTTTGCAATGCTTAAAGTCATTACAAAATGCAAAATATCGTTGCTAAAATTTTTTTGCAACCACTTTTGGTCGTTGCAAGGTCGTTGTGTAAACTTCCATTACTAAAAGTATAAAAGTTTACACAATGACTTTCATAAAAAATTAAGTTGTTGCAAAAAAAAAATTTTTCATAATGACTTTTTCTTGTTACTAATTAAATCATTGCTCTAGCAATGATTTAATATTTTCAAAATACCTTTTTTAGGAACAAAATATATTTAATTACAATTTCTCTTTGACAACCGCTTTTAATTGTTGCAATAGTTAATTTAGGAACGACTCTAATTGTTACTACAAATATATACAAAACAACAATTCTGTCATTTCTAATTTTATTCACAACGACTATAATCGTTGCTACAAATATTTATGAAACCACAATTTTATCGTTTCTAATTTGTTTTACAACATAAAAAAAAACCCATATTATTGTTGCAAATAATATTTTCATTACAATATTTTTATCATTACGAATAATAAAATATATATTTATATGACAAATGTAATAAATTATCAAAGAATTGATATTTTAAATATTTCTTGTTAAGGTGTAACCAGATTCAATACAGCATCCAAGGAGTTAGTTGAGCTAAATTCTTGTATAAAACTGCTTATAAGAGCTCAATTCTTGATAAGACTTGGATCAGGTCACTTTCATCATCTTCTTCTTCATCCAAGATTTGTCTTTGAACAATTTAAAGCCTGCAACGTTTTCTAGTCACCTACTTTTGTTGTCATCATCAAACTATCCATCAATGCAGGCTCTACTTCTCGCAGCAGTTTCCCTAACACACAATTCACACAATGTCTAAAAGTAAGGTCACATGGCATGAGCATAAAGCATTAACCACCAAATCATAAGGAAATTAATAAAAGAATTTAAATCAATTTGGTCGAACATGCTTACCAACATAATTGAATTGCCTTCACTTTCCCTCATCAAGGCCTAGTCTCTGCAACAAAAAGGCAAACACATAGTCTTCAATAACATATTAATGAATAATACCAAATTAACAAACACAAAACTTTCACTTTCCCAACTACCCTTAACTAACATTAAGGCATCAAACACATCTTGTTCAGGAGAAGTTGTTCTAAACATCCAAAGTAAAAGGTTAAACAAATAAAAGTGTTTATTTCATACACACACACACACCATTTCAAAAATTCATAAATATTTTTGTAATGAAGATATGTTTTTGGATTGTACTGTACTTGAGGATCCCAAGCAATCCCATGTCAAAATGTAACAGAGAAGGTTTCCTCTATAATGTTAAAAAGAGGTCTTCCAAAGCAACCCGAAGAACAAATGTATAATACTAACAGTGCTAACCTAAAAAAATCAATTCAGCATCACTTACAGCACAAAACAGATATACAAAGCATTATTACTTATTAATCCATCCTTTGACTACGACAATTAATATAATCCCAGTGACACTCCTGATTCCGTAAACAAAGAAAAATATCAGAAACCATAGAGCATCGTGCATGAATTACCTAATGAAGCATAAGCAAACCTTTATTTGTTTGATTTGAAGGATGGAGAAGGAAGCAAGGTCCATGCCCCAACAGACGGCGCTTCAAGCCTTGCACTTCTTCTAGTTGGGGCTCTTCTTTACATCGAAAAATAATGCCAAAGCAGAATTTTAGGCTGCAAAATAGTAAATAAATACACTACTCACACTTCTAGCATCTAGCACCATTTGCAATAGCGAGTTTGTCTTTTAGGATTTAGGGATTAGCGGGAATTAAGAAAGAACAAGGAAAATGAAGAGAGGGAAGGAAGTAAGTAGGGAAGAAGAGAAAGTACGATGTTGATCCAGAGGTAGAATACGGAGTTCTTCAGGGCGACGTCCGCGGCTATTCAAACTAGATCTAGGGTTATTCACAAGGTTTTAATAAAAACTAAGGTTGAAAAAGGGAAGAGAAGGCTGAGATGAATTGATAGGGTTCATGGAATTTCAGTGCCAGTAACGGTTGCTGATCGAATTTTTTGGATGGTGGGTGGTTTTTTGGGGAAGTTTGCATTTTGCAGGGAGATGAACTCCTATTTAGAAAAACAAAGAAGATGACAAAAATGGAAAAAAATTGAGACTACACGTTTATCAGGAAAAGTCAAGTTTACTATGCATTTTTACTTTTTTTTTATTTTTTATTTCTAAAAATTATAAGACAATTTTAAATTAAAAATAAATTTTCATTTTTTTTAAATTTTTTATGTGGCTTGATTTATTTTTTATTTTTTAAAATTATAATAATTATACAAAACAAAAATTAAATTATAATAATTTAATAATGACTAGAAAAAATTGTTACAAATTTGATAAGGTTTCGGAACGATTTTTTTGTTATTATGTATATGATATGGATATCGTAACGATTTTTTTATCGTTGTATAAAACATTTAAAAAGTTAATAAGGCAATGACAATAAAAAGCTGTTGCAAACATAATAAAATATGGTAACGACTTTTTGTATCGTTTTTATTTTTATAAGAATTAGCAACAAAAATAAGTGGTGTTGTATAAAATATAAATAAAAAAAATCAAATAAGCAGCCACAATTAAAAGTCATTGCAAATATAATTAGATATCGTAACAACTTTTTTTTATATCGTTGTTAATTTTATAAGAATTTACAACAACAATAAGTGTCGTTATATAAAATATAAAGAAAAATCAAATAAGCAATGACAAATAAAAATCGTTGCAAATGTAATAAGATATTGTAACGACTTTTTTATCGTTGTCAATTTGATAAGAATTCATAACAACAATAAATATCGTTGCATAAAATATAAAGAATATCAATTAATCAACGACTACGAAAAGTTGTTGCAAATATCATAAGATTTTGTAACGACTATCTTAGTTGTTGCAAATTTTAGTTGTTAAAGACCTATTTTCTAGTAGTGATTGCTTCTTCTTTTTTTATTTCCTCAAAATTTGAAGAGCCACACTCTTAAATAAAATTCACTCAATTTTTTGGGGAGAGGATTTAATGATGTTGCCCAAGCTTTCGAACCTTGAATAGTACATTTGTATTATTTATTTTTTCAGAAATATATAATTAGAATTATATATTCACATAATATAAGACTTAAAGCATAAAATATCATGATTTCAAAATCTCTTTTGTTTATAAATCAAGGTGTTATCGACAGTATGTTAGTTTATGCCCTACAATCAATTGGATTTGAATTAAGTAATTTTAAAAAGTCCAAAAGACCCAATTTAGTTGGACTAAGGCTAAGGCCTTTTTAGGATTTTGTTAAGAGGCACTATAAAAACAACGTTAAGTCTAAAAGTTAGACAAAATATTTTTGATAGCCGCTCTGCCTCTTGAAGCTAGCACTCTCAGAAATCAATTCCCTTCCTCCTCCCTTTGCTTCTGATCACATCTTGTCTCAGGCAAAGGTCTTGTTTCGCGTCCTACTCGTGTGGATACTGTTAGAAGGCTTCTCTCAGCTAGGAGTCTTGAGTTAATGATAAATTGAGAGCTGTTCGTGGGTTGCCATATTCAAAAGTTGAAAATTCCTACACGAGTCACACAAAAAAAGTTAGGTTTTATCCCGAAAACAATCTTGTTGCATGATCTTGGTGATTTTGGTTTTGTTGTTTTTCTAATCCACTGCTTATTTTCGTGTATGACATGATAAATTGAGACAATAAAACCTTACACAGTACACATCTGAATTATTAAAACTTAATTGCAAGAGCTTAGGACTTTCACATTTGGAATAAAGAAGCCTGGTGATTTGTTGTAAGCTTAGGGGATTGCAGAAGACAACTGGAGACAAAGTCAACAAGATTAGTGATTGACTTAAATGAAACAATATTTGATTTAATAATTGTATTTTTTTTAATTTGATTAAGTGATTATATATATAAAATTAAGCGTGTTACATAAAAAATGTTTAAATCAAAATGATCAAGATGCAATGAATTAGACAGAAAATAAAATCATTTAAATCCTAAGTTTTAAAAAAAATTGTTATTTACATAATTTTCAACAACATACATCAATTCTGTTAATTTTAGTGCAACAACTTATTTAATAAGATCAATTCAATTTTTTTTATTGAATTATTATTTAATATATTGTCAGTAAAATTTTTAAATTTCATAAATAAAATTAAGATTATAACATATATTTTATTTTATTTATTGTTTTTATTTTTAAAATTTTAAAAAATATGTATCATCATCAGTCTAGAAATTTCTTCATCAATATAGTAGATAATTTTTTTTTAAATAAACGTTAAATGCATTTCTTAATAAACAATCCTTTGTTTTTCCTATCCGTTTAATATCGGTGAAGGTAAGTATCGCATAAAATAAATAAATTTTATGATGTGATCGATTTTATTATATTCATGAGATCGATTTTATTCAATTTTTGGTGGTCATTGCCAAAAGGTATCTAGATTCGACGGTTCGATTTGTTTTGATCATCACACAATTGGTCGTGGCACTAATCAATGTCCGTCAGAAAACGCAGCTTAGTTACCTTGCCAGTTGCCACCACACCAGGACAATGAGTCAATGACACTCGTTTGTGGATGGGACCCAATTTTGGCCTCGTGGCTTATGTTCGACCAGAAACCAAATTCATCATTTTTCAAAAAAATTATTTATGATCACAAATGAAAATTCTTATTTATTTGTGAACAATAAATTTGGAAGAGAAAATTATTATATTTTAATCATATATTAATTTTAATATTCATTCTAAATCTTAAAATAAAATAATAAATATTTTAATGATTTTTTAAATAATAGAAAGAAATACTTTTCCCATTGATTTCTTAAAATCAACACTTAATTTCATTGGCATTAAGTGGTGAATCAAACCTAATCTATATATGAAGATAATATAATATATTTGAGAAACTTTATGCTAAATAAATTTAAAAGAAAGAAGGAAAGTACCATCATACGCTTGAAGACACTGAAGAGAAAAAAATTACCACATTAAAATGGAAATGATTGACTAACATGTAGTTTCTTCAGTGGCACTTTAACAGGGAACCAACCTAATTTGAAAAAGTTTGATTTATTTGTTTAATTTAATACGGAATTATAATTGTTTAATCTGCATTGTAATATCATTTGTCATAAAAAATTATTATTAAAAATATCTTATGAATATTTGTTAAATTTAATTTTAAAAATTTTCTTTGGATTAAATATTAGTCAATAGAAGTCATCATCATGCATGTACGGGCTGTACAGCTAATACTATTACCAATAGGGGTGTAATCGAGCCGAACCGATACAGTGAGGTGCTCGAGCTCGACTCGTAAACTCGATGCTCGGTACTCGGCTCGAGCTCGGTCGAGCCTTGAATTTTGAGCTCGAGCTCGGCTCGAGATCGAACTCGAGCTACTCGAGCTCATTTGATTAGGCTCGATTTTTTGAGCTCGAGTCTCGTGCTCGAGCTCGAGCTCGAGCTCGAATTTATCTTTATATATTATAATATTATTAATTTAATCTAATAAAACATAAAATTAAAAAATACAATAAATCAACAATAACAGTAATCAAAACATTACATAAATGAAAGTAACTAAAGGCCACACAAATCACACACAACAAAAATAAAAGTTACAAAGTCTTACATTATTTTAGAATTATAAAAATAAACAAATATAGTAACATCATAGAAGCAAAACATTTAGCAGCAACTCTTACAACACCTGTAACGCTTGCAACACCTGCAATAGCAAACAAAATCAATTATTAAAGGAAGCAAATTGTTTGGCAATATGAAGGCAAGAAAATTTTCAACCATAGACACTTATAAGCAGCAAGCATATAGACTTATATAGCAGCTACATAATTCATGTACAATAGCAAACATCACACAACAAACTTAAAAATTCATCACATGGTAAGCACATACACTCATACAACAGCCAAATGAACAACATATCACAATGATTAAATTGACAAAGTACTTGACATATCTAGTTTTCTATCACAAAAAAAAAATCAACATTTAGAGATTTAAGAAAATATTTTGATGCAAGCAACATTACAAGCACACAAAGTAGATGGACCTTCCTTAATTGCTTAGCATTTCTTAACAGCCCATGCTTAATTTTCTGACTTTCCGCAGCTGGTGTGGCACATGCTTATTATGAATTAATGCAAGATTATTAATAGAAGGACTACTGCTACTTTAATTTCTTTGTTTTTGGTAAAACTAGCATTCTAACCCAATCCATGGGAAAGCATATTGCAGTAGGAAGAGGGGTTGAGAACTTGCCGTAAGTCACCTACTCTTTCTACTCAAATCACCATTCCAGGATAGGGTAGATTCTGTTATACATATAATTATACATCCCCAAATTATTTGGAAATTGGAATCTTATGATGCAAATGACAAAGGCTAAATTTCTCAAACCTACCTAGGCCAAGTTTCAAATTAAAAATATAGCAGTAGCAAGATATTTTAAGAAGCAGCTGCTTTATTTCTGTTTTTAACATGGCAGATACCAGTGAAAGAGGGAAAGCATATGCAAAAATTCAAGGAAGCAACATGATGCATCCCACATCCCATCCATCGGCGGTAATTAATATGGCTGCAAAACTTGCACATCCCACACATGAGTGATCCACATATTATTTATTAAACCTTTTAGTCAACAATAATGGGCAGTTTGTTCTAATTAATTTAATTTCTTTTGCTGGGTACTTTCACGATTAAGCTCTTAGACCACACATGTAGAGTTTAACCAATAGCAATCAACAAAGTAAAACAGCAATTAACAAAATCTTAATCTCCTTTACAAAATGTAAACGCATCACAGAGCTAAAGGAAGAGGATTATACCAGCGTGAGGAGCGACACTTTCGAAAGGGATCGTCTGAGAGTCACGCCAGAGAGTTACGCTGGAGACTGAAGTCAGATCTGGTCTGGAGGTCTTGGATCTAGGTCGAGTCGTGCTCGTGAGATCTGATATGAGACTCTTTAGTGACACCGTCGGAAAGCTAGAGATAGGATTGTCTGGGTCAAGCCGAAGAGTCACGCTGGAGATGGAGGCAGATCTGGTCTGGTCTAGATCTGCGACTCTGGGTCATTCCGTGCGTGTGAGATGTGGTCTGAGTGACGTAGTCGAAAGTGGTCTGGGTCACGCAGTCGTCGGAAGTGGTCTCTGGTCAAAAATGGAGGAGGGGTCTTGTGGCTGATTTGGGGGATATGGAGGAGGAAGGGTTTGGAAAATGAAAGCTAAAAAGGAGTCGGAGCTTTAGGGTTTCAAAATATAAAATTTTATAATTTTTTAATAATATAAACAAATAATATATAAATAAAATTAAAAATATATATTAAATATTAAGTGCTCGATTAAGCTCGCGAGCTACTCGAGCCGGGTATCTTGCTACTCGAACTCGGCTCGACAAAAATCGAGCCGAGTTCGAGTTTTGCTCGAGTCGAGCCCGAGTAGCTTGCGAGCACCAGTGTATCATTTACAACCCTAATTACCATATTCTTAGAGTTAGAGGACTGCCGCCCCCATTGGGGATGAGGTTGGAACTTGAGAGTGGAAAATATTTTAATTTAATTTAGTAGCAGATGGCCACCACAGTAAACATGAACGTGTGTCAAAGATTTTTCTTGCAAATTTCGTGCCTGCTGATATTGAGTCTGTTGGGTATGTTCAATTTTGTTTTTCATAATATAAGTGTGTTTTTTTTTTTGAAAATTCTACGGTAAAGTTAATGTAAACACATAATAAATGTAAATTTAGTGTTAATAAACGTAAAATATATTAGAAATATTAAAAACACATGAAAATAAATATAAATTAATGTCAATAAATGTAAATATATAATAATTTTGTTATAAAATATTTTATAATATTATCATGTGTTTACCTTTATCGACACTAATTTTCATTTATTTTTATGTTTTTATGATACATCTAACATATTTTATAACTATTAATACTATCTTTACATTTATCATCGTGTGTTTAGTTATCATTACAATAAATTCAAAAAATTGACCTAATTATTAAAGTTTCCGTATTTTTCAAGCCTTATGACATGATTAGAATGTAATGGGCCTTAGCTATATGTAGTCTTTTACATTGAAACTTCTCCTGTGAAGGTACCGTGTATTTTTGGGACACAAGCAGTACTTTGTTGCCGCAGATGTTGGCGCTGGAAAGATGCAGTGGTATGCATTTCACAGGGAACCAGCTGGTGGAGTAGATAGCAATGGTAGATAACCTCAAATGTTTATTTGTTAGAATTCAGCATATAAGCTAACAAATACTTTGAACGAGGCTTCACTTTCCATGGAAGGGTTTTCTCTTTTTAACGCATATAGGTTTCCTTTAAAGTTTCAATTACTAAGAACGTTCATATTGATTTATTGTATTCTATATTCCTTTTTTGCAGCTAAAAAGGAGAGGCTACTTAAAATATTTGAGGGTTGGTATGAGAGTGTTATAGATTTGCTACATGCTACTAATGAAGACGCAATTCTTCGACGCGACATATATGACCGAATACCCTCGCTAACTTAGCGAAAAAAGGAGTAAACAGAGTGGAAGATTTAATTCTGGTTTTTAATTAATTCTTCAGAGATGAATTCGTTGGCTGAATTTTTTCTGATTGAAAGCAGGGTCACCTTGTGCTATGTTAAGCTGGATCGGTGGGTCTTGCGTTAATGTTAAAGGGACTTCTGGGTTTTGTTTGAGAATTGTCATTTTGTTGATGTTGCTTTTTGTGTTGACTGTGCTGGATTCTCTTCTGGGCGAGGGTGGATATTGGGGATCGTTTTCTTAATTGGTTTGATTCCGCACATTAGATGTTTGTTGTTTTGCTCCAGTCAGTGCCCATTTTTTGAATTGAGAGGAGCCCTGCATGTCTGTGCCAGTTCATACCCCGATGAATTGGAATGGACGGTGTCTCGCATTGGCCTTGGCTCCATGGACTGATTTTCATCGGGATCGCTGGTTGAAGGATCGGTGTGCTGGGGCTAGCGGGGTACTATTTTGTGTACTTTATTGGAGCTTTTTAGTGTCTGTATTGTTTTTTAAGCTTGTGCTCTTTGCCAGATGTTGCTTTGCTTTGGCCTAGTCAGTGTTGATTGACTTGGCAGATTGATTTCTAATAATAAATCCCTTTTACCTTTCAAAAAAAAATTTGGGGAATGGGGTGTTTAACGTTGCTTGGGGATTCTTTTCATGCAATGCAGCCAAATATGGATCAAGGGGGATGCATGGCCATTGAGGTACGACTTGAAAGCATTGTGATGGTGGTTCTTTTTTCCCCAAATATAAGCATTGCTTGATTTTTTAAATTTCATAAAGGAGGTTAACACATTTACACATCATTTAAATGGCAGAATCATTACATAAGGCTCTCACATTATAGAATTTGGAGAGGCTCCACGTTAATAAAGAGATTATTTGTAACTTTAACATGTGATCTTTGGATCACAAAAGAACAATTTTTATTGTTACAACGGCTCACCTTGGACGTATACGTTTCATAGAATACAAAAAAAAAAGAAGAAAAACTAAGTAAAAAAGATGAGATATGTTGTAGTTTTTTCAATCCCGTTTGTTAAACTAAAATTTTTATTGTAAGTGTATGAAACAATAATCCTTGTATTTTAATAGTACATATCTTGTGTTTTCTGAATAATCAGAAGGATGTCAGGTCATCCAAGATGCCAAAACAACACTTGTTTTTGCAGGATAGTTACCAATTAGCATTGGAACTTGATAAGGAATGGAAAAAAAAAAGTGTTGATTCGGGGACTCCTATTGATGTTGTTTCTTCTTTGAAGAGGTAATATAGCCTTTTCCTTATTTTTTTCTAAACTGTTCATAAGGGGGATAAAATTTAAAAAAGAAGTCAATTAAAATTGCATATTCAATCAAAAAATTAATCATATATTTTTTTAAATTACGAGATGTTTTCATATTTCATTAGATATATAATTATTTTTCGTTGTCACTTTATGACTGCACTGGCCAAAATTAATTACATGGAAAGAATATTTGCATTCCCTGATTTTCTTGACTAAGTCCTTAGTATGGAAGAGTCCTTGTAAGCGACGGACCTAGAACAAACGACATCATTATCTAAACTTTGACACAAAATTTTCTATACGGTCTGCTGATAATAATACTCTTTGTATTATGTCCATCATCTCTATGACCAAATATATTCTATTATATAGTATATACAAATCTGAAAAGATTTGCTAATGTGTACATATGAACTGTTTTTCTAATGACATATCATCATCAATCATCATCATCATCAGAGCCTTTATCCCAATAGATTGGGGTAGGCTATATGAACCAATATCTAAAATCACGTTAGATCATCCATATGTATTCTCTGCCTCCATAGATTCCTATTCAAGGCCATTTGCTCATCTAATTCTAAAACCTCCATGTCTTTCCAAACTACTTCCTTCCAAGTATTTTTCGGTCTTCCTCTAGTCTTAACCCTTCTCTTAACATCCCTGCCTCTATTCTCCTAACTGGAGCATCTACAGATCTATGTCTTTTTCTAATGACATATAAGCAATTAAAAAAATTATTAATCACTTTCTCACTTTCCCTTCATTTCTCTCTTCTCACACTTTACCATTTCTCCTTATATTTATCTAAACATGTATAGTATCATTTTTTACAAATTAAATAAGCTATTTATAAAATAAATAATTTAAATGCATTATTTAATTAAATTAATTTTATTACATAAAATAACAAAAAATATTGTATTTACACCGCTACATCTATTTTCTGCAATCTAAAACTTGGTTCTCCTATGTTACTCATTTATTTCGCAGCTATGAGAGAGCCAAAAGACTGCGAGTTGCCACTATCCATGGAATAACAAGAATGGCTGCACTCATGGCTTCATTTTACCAGGCTTATTTAGGTGTACGGCTAGGTCCATTGTCGATAAGAATCCATTTTATGTAAGTGAATAATGATTTGAAGTCAATAATTGTGCAACTGCAAGCATAATCACCATGGCATCTGACCTGCTTTACAGTTTGTGACAAAATTTCAGATACCGCATCCAGGAATAGCTGGTGGCAGATTTTTTATTGGCTTAGCAATGCCCTTAATGCTCAGTTGGGTCTTATGTGGTCACAGGTTTGAATACCATAAGATCCTAAGACAAAGTTTATGATTTCTTCTTCCTTCAAAAAGCGAATTGACATGTTAATTTGCAGCTCAAAACCTGAAGGAAGGTACTTAAGTTGCAGACTCTCAGACAAGGTATGCTGCATTCATCCTACTGATTCTGCATAAACGGCTATAGAAACTATTTGAATCATCTATTTAGTAATTTCTTCAGTCAAGTGACCAGTTGCAGACATGGTTTGAAGACAATTATGCATTGAGCTGGCTATTAAGGGAGAGTGCGTATAATAGAGTTAGTTCCCTGAAGTTGCTTCGTTGGCATTTAGTTGCTTAGGTGGCATAGTTAGTTATTTGTTGCTGACATGTCACTGGAAGCTTGTATTGTTTGTTATTTTGTTTACCTTTCACTGGAAGCTTCAGTTGCTCATCAGCTCTATAAATAGCTGAGCTTCTTCTCGTTGTAATTCTGATTTTTTCCAAATTAATAAACACCAGCAATCTTTCATGGTATCAGAGAAGAGAATTTTTCTCTGATTTTCATCTGATTTTTTCCCCATCCAAACACTGTTACTGCTTCTTTCATGACAAAATCAAGTGCTCCAGTAAAGCTCGATGAAGCAAGCCCGTATTTTGTACATGCGAATGAGAGTCCGGCACTGGTTCTTGTTTCGACGACACTCACGGGCTCCAATTATCATCCGTGGTCTCGAGTGATGTGCATGGCGTTACTTTCAAAGAACAAATTGCAGTTTGTTACCGGTGAGATTTCGATTCCAGGTAAAGAAGATCCATTATTTTCAACATGGCAGAGGTGCAATACCTTAGTTCTTTCTTGGATCTTCCATTCTGTTTCGCCATCAATTGCACAAAGTATTTTGTGGATCGAAACTGCCAAAGATGTATGGAATGATCTGAGAGATCGCTTCTCACAGCGCGATGCTCTTTGGATTTCAGAGCTTCAAGAAGAAATTTATACATTCCAGCAAAATTCCTTGTCTATGACTGATTACTTTACTAAGTTGAAGGTTCTCTGGGATGAACTACTTAATCACAGACCTGTTGCTTCACATTGCAATTACGGAGCTGTGAATATTGCAAAAGCTTATCAATCTAATGATTATGTCATTAGATTCCTCAAAGGTCTCACTGATTCTTTGCTACTGTCAGAACACAAATCTTACTAATGGATCCATTGCCTTCCATCAACAAGGCTTTCTCACTTGTTATTCAACAAGAGAGGCAGATTAATGCCTTGATCAGTTCACAACAGCTAGAAACGAATGTTTTGGCTATTAAAAGTTCTACAGAGTGAGCTATGAATAGTTCAAATTCAGGAAGTTTCAAGAAATTTGTGGCCAATAACAGAAGGCCACTCTGTTCATACTGTGGTTACACAGGTCATACAGTGGATAAATGCTTCAAAAAGCATGGATTTCCACCTAGATACAAGCCACGAAACAGATCTGTGCAGGCTAATTGTGTTGATGTTTCTAAGTCTCCTGATATTTCTAATCTGTTGACTCACTCTGTTGTTTCAGTTGGCAGTAGCATTCCACGATCATTTACTGATGATCAATATCAGAAATTACTCTCTTTGGTTCAATCATCAAAAGTAGCTTCTCCTGCAGTTCATGTTAATGCAGTAACTGATTCAGGTCTCAGCTTAGGTACCTTGTCTTATGCTTATAACTGTGTGTCCACTTCTGTTCAATATGTCTTAGACACAGGTGCTTCAGATCACATTATATGTTCTTTTGATTACTTTGATTCCTTTAAACCTTCAGCTAAAACCTTTGTCAAATTACCTAATGGTGATCATGCACATGTAACGACCCGTTATCACATTTTTAACCTTATTTTACACAATTCATCCGGTTGGGCTGTCTGTGATACTTCACTTTTACTAACTATTAAACAAATTTACATAACATTGTTTATATTACATACATCCCCTATCTTACTTAATAAGCAAGTAGTACTGCATACATGTCTAAATACATAAAATAAATGATCATACCTCATATAAATCAGTCAGTCTGTCACATTGTCCTTTATGTGCAGCCGTAATCCACAACTATTGGATCTCACCATCATCAAAACCTGAAATGTTAAAATTGGGGAGTGAGCAAACCACGGCTCAGTAAGAGAGTTATATGTCACACTTGATATTCAGTTATCTATATGCTGAAAATAATTTTTTTCATTTTCTTTAAAATCTTCCTAGCTGGCTCTAGGCTCACATGTAGGAAGGATACTACAGTCGGCTAGGGATCCAGATAGAGTAAGGCAGGTATTTTGAAATACCTGACTTGTTCCGGAACCTAGAAGCAACTGTAGGGAGTACTAATTCCGTTGTTTCCAAACGATATAATTTTTGTTTTTCCACAAAGTAAACCACTTATCTCTTTTCACTTTCAGTATACCTTAAAACACGTGACAGTTCAGTAGTAAAACAGTGGTTTACTTCTCTTCTCTTCTCTTTAGTACAGTAAAACACGTGACAGTACAGTGATTTGTAAATATCCAATCATTGGATAATTACTTCTTCGATTATTTCTATCTTAGAAATAATTCTTATGTTATTCTTTTAGAATAAACATTTATTTCTCTTTTCAAATCAGTAACCGTATCGTACAGTTCAGTAAAACAGTAAAACAGTATCTCGATACGGTTCAGTCAGTAACAGTAAACAGTAGCTACCAATTCAGTAAATAGTATACGGTAGCTTTCAGTTCAGTAAAACAGTAAATGATAGCTTTCAGTTCAGTAAAACAGTAATCAATGGCTACCATTTCAGTAAACAGTACAGTTCAGTTACACAGTATTTTGGTAGGGTCTTTCATCAGTAAACAGTAAACAGTACAGTGCAGTAAATAGGATTCCGTAGATCCTTTCAGTAATCAGTAAACAGTAAACAGTAAGTGAGACTAGGCAACACCCTACAAGTAAATCATGCTATCATCGTCCACTAAGGGACACAGTAACAGTAATGAGATCTATGGCCATGATCTGTAATATGTCCTCGGTGTACGCTTGCTAGGCGACAATCCGGGACGCTGATGACTAGCTGGTCAATCAGCCACGTGACAGTAACAGTATATGTGATGCATGAAGCTCGGGGCCTAAGTCTCAAAACAGTATAAACCGTACCATAGCCTTTATGGATTTTAAACACCATAAATCAAATATCCATAAGGCTCACATGTAAATATAATCACCTTTATGAAATTTATCAAATAAATAACATTTTTCAAAATATTTCATAAAGGTATAAATCATATTTTTCATACGGTGAAAACAATTTATAAATCATTACTGAAAATATAGAAGGGCAAAATTGTCCTTTTTCCATCGTAAAACCATATGCACGCTTTTCCGTGCTTTCACTTGAAAATATGATTTTTCAATAATTTATGAAAAATAAAATATTTATTTTTCCAAATTCATAAATCCCGTAATCATGTTTCTTTCTAAAAACACGTGTAGAGACTAGAGGTCTCGAAATCATAGTTTTTCTTCATTTCTTAACCTTTATGGAATTTTCATAATTATTTGTTTCCATAATTAAAACCATAAAGGTTTTATGTAAAATCAAGTGAATATTTAAGAATATTTATAAAAATATTCACTTCAATCTCTTTTTCATTTTCATCTCGTTTCACGTGAAATATCACCTACTGGGTGAATTTTCGGTGATTTCCTTTTCACCAGTCTCAAAAACATGAATATTTTAAAATTAAATATCACTATATTCATGTTTTATGAAATTTACTTAATTTCTCGATTTTTGTACCCGAAAATCGATTCACGTGAAATCAAATCTTTTATTTTGGTTTTCGGTGATTTTCGGTAAATTATGTAATTTTTCGATAATTTTTCGGCAGTATAACGGCTGCCGATTTGGCTAGCCTCCTGCACAGAAAATACAGTTTATATTTCAACCGGTGTTTCATCACAATTTCAACCGATAAATCATCACACCAAAAACCGATAATTATTAATAGCATTTATAAAATTAAATGCAATTTAAAAACATGGCCAAATATCCTTACAGGTGGCACATGTCTCCCTTACCTGTTTCGGGTCGGCGACTGTCTTTTGAAGGTCGCTCCCGTGTTCACCTCTCCCGATTCCATCGTCTCGGTAATTGAGGATGATTTTCTGGAATTTAAATTCTAAAAATTAGAATTTTTCCATAATTATTTAAATAAATAAATTATTTAAATAATTTAACACTTTTCGGGATTTCTTACCGATTCCCGTATTTCCCGGGATTTCCCGTAATTTTTCGAATTCTCGGGAATTTTTCAAATTCCCGGAATTCCTTTTCCCTTTTTTCTTCTTTTTCTTCTTTTCTTTCTTTTTCTCTTTTCTTTTCTTTTCTTTTTCTTTTTCCTTTTTCTTTTCTTTTTCTTTTTCTTTTTCCTTTTCTTTCTTTTCCCGCCGGACCTGTCTACCTCCCTCACCGCCGGTTTTTCTCCGGTGGCTGGTTCTCCGGCGGTTCGGCAGCTCCACAGCTGGCCGGCACCACGACGAAGCCGGATCTGGCCTCCGTTCGTCACGAATCGACGGCACGGCGGCGGATCTACTCGGTTTTGGTTCGGTTCCTTCTCCTCCTCCGTCGGCCTTCCTCTGCCGTCGTTGGCTTCACCGGTGGCATCCATCCATTTCCTCTCCTTCTGCCGATGCTTCGGCTGTGGTGGCGGCGGCCAATTCCGCCGGCAACCACCAGATCTGGTTTTTCCTTTTCTCGGCTTTTTCCGTCGATTTCCGCTCCTTTTCCGTTTCCGTTTCGCCGGCGTTGGCGTCGGCTTCCTCTTCCTTAGCCGGCGTCGACGCTTCTCGTCCCTCTTCTCTCCCTTTCCGGCGGCCGTTGACGGGGTCGGCCTCCATCAGAGAAGACAGAATCGGGAAATCCCGATTCTGTATTTTGTTTCCTTTCCTTTTTGGTTTTATTTTCCTTTCTAAATTTAGTATATACTACATTATATACCATATATCATATATTATACATATAATATCTATCATATATTATACATATAATATTATTTCATGTATAATGAAATACAATATATATTATATATTAATTATATATATTGTACATTACAAAAATATACATTTAGTATATATATATGTATATTTATATACTTAAAAATTAAATAACATTTATATAAATATTTATATAAATGTTATAATTCCATATATATTGTATTTACAATATATATACATTTAAACTTTAATGTAATTTAATATTTATATTTTCTCAAATATGTATATACTTACATATACATAAAATGTCATACTTGAATACATATGTATTATTTAAATTTATCAAATAGTATTTATACTTATATATACCAATGTATATTTAATTTATACTAGATACCATATACCATATGGTATTTAAATACATATGTATTTACATCAAAATACATTTATATAATCTAAAATTATATAAATATATTTCATTTTCTTATTTAATTTGGATTTCCATTTATCCAAATTAATTTTCTCAATTTTTCCGAATTTCCACCATCCATTCCTTTCTCAATTCTATTTATTTATTTTACCAATTTCCAATATTCCTTATTTCCAATAAATGGAAAATTTACGGTTATCACGGCACATGTTTCTCATATTGGTACAGTTAAAATTTCCTCCACTCTTATTTTAACCGATGTATTATTTGTTCCTAGTTTCTCTTTCAATTTGATTTCAGTAAGTACACTTACAACATCTAATAAGTGTTTTCTTACCTTTTACCCTAATGTTTGCATTATCCAGGATGTTCAGAGTTTGAAGATGATTGGATCAGCTAAACAACTTGGTGGTCTTTACTTCCTTGATCAATCTTTACCTTTTGTACAACCAGATTTACATACCTCTACTACATGTTCTGTTACTCAGAATGCATTGGCCAATATTTGGCATTACCGTCTAGGTCACCTATCTCATAACAGAAATAAACTTTTGCATTCACTTGATTCTTCAATTCCAGTGCATAATCATTTCCCTTGTGATGCATCACTTTGCTAAACAGAAACGCATCCCTTTTCCTCTTAGTGTTTCTAAATCTGATAAATGTTTTGATCTTCTCCACATTGATATCTGGGGTCCTTATCCTATACCTTCCCTGTATGGTGATCATTACTTTCTCACCATAGTCGATGACCATAGTAGGTACACATGGCTGCACCTTATGAAATCTAAATCTCAAACAAGAACCTTGATTCAACACTTTTGCACTCTCATTGATACTTAGTTCACAACCAAAGTTAAGGTCATTAGAACAAACAATGGTCATGAATTTAACATGTCTGAGTTTTATTCTTCCAAAGGCTTGATTCATCAAACTTCTTGTGTCCAAACACCACAACAGAACAACATTGTAGAAAGAAAACACCAACATATCCTAAATGTGGCTAGAGCCTTAAAGTTTCAAGCCTCTTTACCCGATTTATCTAGGGGAGATTGTGTTGCTCATGCAGTCTTCCTCATTAATAGGTTACCAACAACAGTTTTACAAAATGATTCTCCATACAAGGTTTTATTTGGTTCTCTACTAGATTTGACTTCCTTGAAAGTATTTGGTTCACTTTGTTATGCTTCTACACTTTCTCATGGAAGAACCAAGTTTGAACCTAGATCCCACAAATGTATTTTTGTAGGATACCCAACAGGGAAGAAAGGCTATAAACTCTACAACCTAGATACTGGTTCTGTCTTCATTTCCCGTGATGTTATATTTTATGAACATATATTTCCTTTTTCACAAGACTCATCCTTATCTTCTTTTCCAAATACTGATATATTTCAACAGTTTCTAGTGTTACCTCTCACTACTCCTACTTCATCTACAGGTATTGATCCCATATCTTCTTTTCCTTCTGACCAAGCATTTGACATTTCTATTCCTTATACACCTATTCATCTTTCTAGCTCTTCTGTTATAACAAGTCCTCCTTTGAATCATACTTCAACTTCTCTTGATCCTCCTGCCAGACGATCTCAAAGAACTAGAGTTACCCCCACTTACCTTTAAGACTACCATTGTGATTTAGCTACATCTAATACTTCTTCTTCTGCTCATCTTGTTAATGCAGATTGTTCTTTCTATCATCCTTTATCTTCTGTCCTTTCTTATGATCAATGCTCACCTTCTCACAAAGCCTTCTCTATAAGCATTGCAAGTACTGTTGAGCCTTAGACCTATGATCAGGCTGTTAAACATGCCTGTTGGAGACAAGCTATGAAGGATGAATTGCAAGCCTTAGAGGATAGTTTTACTTGGCAGATTGTTGATTTACCTCCTTCTAAGGATGCCATTGGGTGCAAATGGGTTTACAAGATTAAGCATAAGGCAGATGGCAGTATCGAAAGGTTCAAAGCAAGGCTTGTTGCTAAAGGCTACACCCAGCAACATGGTCTTGACTATGTTGAAACCTTTTCTCCAGTGGCTAAACTGACCACTATTCGAACTTTGCTTGCTATTTCTGCTGCTAAGGGTTGGCATCTCCATCAACTCGACATTAATAATGCCTTCTTACATGGGGACTTATATGAAGAGGTTTATATGCAGCTTCCTCTTGGTTATACTGAAGTTAAATCGGGGCAAGTCTGTAAGTTGTTAAAATCCCTTTATGGTTTGAAGCAAGGTAGTCGACAGTGGTACTCTAAATTGACTTCTACTCCTTGGGCAAGGTTTCAAGCAGGCTACTTCTGATCCTAGCCTCTTTCTTAAGAATTCTGCCAACTCCTTCATTGCTCTTGTGGTTTATGTAGATGATATTGTTCTGGCTAGTGATGATCTTTCTCTTATTCAAGATATTAAGACCTTTCTTGATGTCACCTTCAAGATTAAAGATCTTGGCACTTTGAAATTTTTTCTGGGCCTTGAAGTAGCTCGATCCTCTTCGGGTATCAATATATCCCAACGCAAGTATGCTTTGGAGTTGCTTCAAGATTCTGGTTTTCTTACCTGTAAACCTGCACCCACACCTATGCTTGCTTCAGCCAAGCTTAGTAAAGATTCTGGTAATGTATTAGCTACACCTCTTCAGTATAGACAACTGCTTGGTAAATTGATGTTCTTGACTACAACAAGGCCGGATATCTGCTTTGCTGTACATTATCTTTCTCAGTTCATGGATAAACCCACAGACCTTCATCTCAGAATGCTACATAGAGTGCTTCGATACATTAAGTCTTCACCTGGGCAAGGATTATTTTTTCCTTCCAACTCAGATTTGGTTCTTAAGGGATTTAGTGATTCTGATTGGGCTACATGCCCTGACACCAGACGTTCTGTTACTGGCTTTTGTGTTTTTCTTGGGAATGCCTTAGTCTCTTGGCGATCCAAGAAACAATCCACTGTGTCTCGATCTTCTTCAGAGGCAGAGTATCGGGCTCTTGCTTCGTTGGCTTGTGAACTACAATGGCTTTTATATTTGTTACATGATCTGAGGATTCCACACTTTGCACCTGCATTGGTTTACTATGATAATCAATCAGCCATTGCCATTGCTGAGAATCCAGTTTTTCATGAACGTACCAAACACATTGAGCTTGATTGTCATCTTGTTCGTGAAAAGCTTCAAGCTGGAGTGCTCCGCCTGTTTCATGTCAACTCCTCTTCTCAGTTAGCAGATATCTTCACCAAATCTCATCCTCCATCAGTCTTTCGACCTTTGTTGACTCGTTTTGGTTTCCATAGTCTCTACACTCCAGCTGGAGGGGGGCTAATAGAGTTAGTTCCCTGAAGTTGCTTCGTTGGCATTTAGTTGCTTGGGTGGCATAGTTAGTTATTTGTTGCTGACATGTCACTGGAAGCTTGTATCGTTTGTTATTTTGTTTGCCTTTCACTGGAAGCTTCAGTTGCTCATCAGCTCTATAAATAGCTGAGCTTCTTCTTGTTGTAATTCTGATTTTTCCAAATTAATAAACACCAGCAGTCTTTCAGCGTATGATAGTCCTAATGTTTGTGAATTTCATCATATTTTCCGCTAAATGTATTCATTGTCTGTTTTGCAGGTGGTTCCTGTTGCCAATTGGAAATGAAGTAATTGCCTCACAACCATTTTGTTTAAGCACGAATGAGAACAAACCTTCCATGATCGAGTATGTTTTTGCTTGTAATTTTTTTTTGATAAGCAATAATTTCATTAAAGGTAGAAGTGGCACCAGGAAGACAATTATCTCCCCAGTTGCCTACACATCAAACCAAGCTTCCATTAAGCATGTTAGGAAGAGAACAAACGGATCCATACAGGAAATGTCCAACTACATCCTAAAAACCTACAACCAAAAGTCTGACTGAAATTTACATGTTGATTTGATCCACAATCACAGCAATCTGGCCAAAGAGTGCTACACAAGATACAATTATGCAGCAAGTTTTCACGTGGAGAAGCAAACACAAAATCCAACAAACCAATGAGCTTCATCATTAAATTACCCTCCGCCATTCAGCCATAAAAAGCACTACCAACAGGCCTTGAAGTCAGTTCTTAACATACCAGCTTTTGCTGGGGGATCCGCCATACAATTCTCCACGTTATTGATAAGCATTTC
Source organism: Heritiera littoralis (assembly GCA_031772115.1). Lineage (NCBI taxonomy): Eukaryota > Viridiplantae > Streptophyta > Magnoliopsida > Malvales > Malvaceae > Heritiera > Heritiera littoralis. The sequence goes on from JAPDPK010000044.1 coordinate 2,148,765, forward strand.
TTCATGGAAGCCATTGCATCAGAGAAAAGCATAGGAAAACAGCAAAAGGAAAACAGGAAATATAGAACCTAAAGAAACAAACAACACAAAGTAGGAGAGCTGACCACTTGGTCCACGATCTGGAAAAAGACAAAATACACTAGCAAAGGTAACTTATTGTGCTGAGCTTCAGATGAGCAGCTTAGCCACCAGTCATGCCATACTGTACCTGCAAACATCAACTCGCTATTGAACTTCATCAAGCATCAATCCAGCAAATCCACTTCCATGTAGCAACATGAAAAAACAAGGCAGACATATCCTGCTTCCACTCTGCTGCAGCCTCAACCATGCCAACCTTGAAGAACTCTGTTCTAAAAACACCCATTTTTGCAAATGGATCACCCTTAGTAGTAGCATTTCATAAAATCTTAGAGAAACCGACCACAGCTACTTTAGAGACCTGATTTTAGCAGCACTTTCTAACCCTCTAGAATTTCAACTGAATATAAACATGCTTTAAAACAGAACACGACTCCTGCAAGCAAGGATTCCAATCACTCTTGATCCCTTTCCTCTAATGCTATCAGTTCCTCCACAATTAACTCTTCACTCAGGTTTGTTTTAAACCCCATAAGTTTCCCCACTTCCCAAGTATCACGTTCTAGTTTCTCATGCACATTTTTTCGATTTCTAAAGTCCCCATCAGATAAGGATTCATTTACAGCTTTCCCATTACTATTGCTAGCTTTCCTTAGTTTTCTTTAATAAAAACTTTGAATTTCTTTTTACATTTGTTGGTACTTTACGCCCCTCAATCTCTTCCAAAAAATTGAATTTTCTAGTGCTGTGCAAGGGAAATTTACCTTTAGCTCCTTTTGTATCACTACTAGCAGGAGATAAAGAGACACAGTTGACCTCTTTTTCGTTTTGCACCACTTGGGTTCAATTTATTGTCCATAGGATCATTCCCTATACAAATGTCCACTTTGTTGCTTTTGTCGCTTTCATTAGTATCACAGAAGGCTCTTTTGCAATTGTCAGGCTAGGCATGTGCTTTTGAAAGGGATTCATAGGCTGCTTTGTTCATTTTTGTTCCTCTTTTCTTCGTTTGCTTCCTGTTGATGACATTGAGTTTCTTCTGACCCTTTTGAAGGATTTTAATATCATGGTTTCATCAACCGCTTCAAGTGAGTTAAATTTCCGGGTACCCGATTTTGATTTGATCCCGATGCTTTGCTTCTAACTCGGAGCTTGCTACCTTTATCAGACACATTCTCTTTGTCCTCTGGTTCTCCATATATCTTGATACCCTCACCATCGTTGTCAGAGGGGCGCAAGCCCAAGTCCCATCACCTGAGTCAAAACAATATGAATTTTCATCATTATTAAAAGCCTCGAGAGACTTTTGCTCCTTGGCAGGATGAACGCCACTTTCTACCTCCTTAGCCACATACATGTCACCTGGCATGGTGTCAGCTACCATTTCCTCAGTCTCACGTACTATATCCAATATACATGTAAGGAGAGGTGTCAATAGCTAGCTTGATTTGGGAGAAGATGCTACCCAAGGCAAGATTTGGCATGACTAAATTTGCTGCCCCTCTCTGAGTTTCAGTATCATTGAGGGTGTCAGAATGGTCATTGACCATTTCTTTGTTTGGTGTTGCCGCCTCGGTATCCTCACCATCATCTTCCTCTGAAAGTAAGTTTGAAGCTGCAGCCATGGCATTTGAATTGCTGGTTTTGTATGAATTGCAGCAAGAATGGAAAAGGGACACTACATCCGACCCCACCGCCGTGACTCTTACAGGAAAAGATTTCCTTCCGCATTCAAGATTGATAACCTCATCGATTTTATCAAGCTGGTTGGTCATGATGAGAATGGCTACTCGACTGAAGTTGTTGTACTTCAGTGTTTTTCCATTCATTGACAAGAGTTCTCCCCAAATGTTGGCTATATTCTTGAACGTGCTATAGTTCCAGGCATGCAAAGGGACCCCGACCACTGTTAGCCATGTAGTTCCATATTTGAAATCCATATTCTCAGACCACTGGAAGATGTCCACGAACCATTCCTTTAGCCAAGACCACCCTAGGTTCCACATGGTTTCCTTAGTTTCTTCATCTTCAAAGGAGATAAAAAATTGCCAGCCTAAAATTTTTGTAATTGAGACGTCGAAAACGCCTTGTATTTTAAAGTTCTCCATAAGAACATTTGGTTCATAATAGCCTCTGGCCACTCCAATCACACACCTTTCTAAGTTATGCAGCAAACCTTCTGCAACTAAACCAGGACAAGACTTTGTGGTAGCAAGATTAGCTTGTTCCTTATGAGGTCCAGGATCAAACTCTATGGCAGATTCATTCATGAGGGTCTGTTTGAAGGATCTTCTTGAGGCAACATGACCTCTCTCCATGGGGGTAGGCAGTGAACTCAAGGGCTGTGCTTGGTGAGAATCTCTTCCTAAGATGACATCCTTGGCACTCTGCTTCTCTTGAGAGTTGACTTCGTTTCCAATAAGAGGATCGTATGTTAAACTTGGCAAAGTTAACTCCCATCTTGTAGTCCATGAACCAATCTCCATTCAACTTCTCAATTGCATTTTTTGCATCTCTGAGATTTGTTAATCGAACAAAACCTTTCTCTTTACCACTTTTACTCTTCTTTTGGGGGATGAAAACATCAGCAATCTCTCTGTGATGTTGGAATATTTGAGGAAGCCATCTCCAATGGATGAGGGGAGAAATGTTGTTGACAAAAATAGAGTAGACCTGCACATTTCGACCTAAAGAAGACACCATTTAGTTCATGTATTACTATGACAGTTTAATCGATATCATATTATCCGTGCAACAAGCAGAACCAGAAATTATTTTATTGTTTTTGCTTGTAATTATTTTATTGTTTATGACTCCATATCATTAAAATGGATTTTGTTTTTGTTCGTGCTTTTTCTTAGTCTTTGGGGTTGGAATTCTACTTAAAGCTAATTGATGGGGGCTTAATCAAATCCCATCGATCAATTTACCACTTTTTTCTTATAATAATTTATTTGACTGTCAATGCTTAATGGTCATTGCAGGAGTGAAAAGAATAAGAATTTTCCAAGAACATCAGCGGTTATAACTTCACCCCAGGTGATTTTCAGCTGTTTTAATCTACTGATCTGGGAGCAAACATTGATTTTCTTTTTCTGTCTTTCTTTTGCTTATTTATCTTAGGTATCTAAAACACATGCTCGAATCAGCTATAAAGATGGTGTTAGAACTAAATCGTCCACAAAGTCCATTAGCACAATATCAAGAGGAGAAATCTAACCTTGGGTGGGTTTGAGCCAAAACCCATCATTACTCCGTCATTTCGCCTCTGCCAGCTGAGGAAGACATAATCGGAGATCCATCTACGCCTGGCCATCCTCAATTTGCTCTGCCATGGTGGTCTGAAAGCCAAATGGAGGAAGATGATGGTGAGGGATGATGAAGAACGAGAGAGAGCAAGGAGGGTGCTACTGCTGTCCACTTTACTTCACACAATACAAGTGATCAATGGGCCATCACTTATATAATAGTGTCAACAGTAGGGACCTCCCATAATTTTGGATCATGTATTATATCTGTCCCATTAAAGATAAATACATGTATAATATAGATATATTATATACAATTATGTATAAATACATGTATAATTATGGTCACGCTTTATATAAAATATACTACCAAATTAAGTTATATGATATTAATTATACTTAATTAGTCCACAATATTAAGATAATTCAACGGATGGTGCATTCTTCCTAACTGATTTGCAGAGTGAACATGGAACCTATATCGTTGAGTAAGCCATGAGCAGCAAATAACACCTTTATGCATCTTAAATTTCATTATAGGAATTTGGACACTTAGTGACACTTATTTAGCAGCGTTTCACTTAAAATCTCCGTCAAGTCCCGTGTTCCAATATTGCAGCAGCGTTTATCCTAAAAAGCTGCTAGTTTGTTATGAATTTCCTGGAATTTCTCTAAAAGTAAAGTCTGTGTATGCAGCCATGAAGGGAGAAGAGCTAGGGTACCTCCAAATGTTTCTACACATGTTCGTTCATCAGATGTTATTGAGTTTGGTTCAGATAAGAAGCTAATAGATAACATCTAATTATGAGTTTGCTAGCCTACTGCATTAATGTTATTGAACATTTGCTTCTTGTGTGAATCACTTTTGCTTAAAGCCTCTTCGCCAACTATTTTAGCTCATTTATCCAAGTTTGAGTAATGAGCATGGCTGCATGGGTTGGTTTTGTCATTAATTTAAGGGTTATTATCCACATAAAGTTAAAAACTTTACACCTCACTTCCATTATTTTTTGAAGAACGCTGACCTATATATGACATTTATTACAAGAAAGTAAACATTTAACGGTAATAATTTCCTCCCAAATGTGCTTCAGATATCGAAGTACATTATATTTTGAAAGCTTAATAGTTAAATATACTCTCAACCTTTAGCATAAAATGGAATTAAGCCCTCAACGTTTTATCGCGTGAAAATCAGTACATAAATTTTTATTTTATTATAAATAAACTCTCAACCTTTCAAAATTATGCAATTAAGTCCAAATCTGTTAAATGACACTAACTTCTATTAGTATTGCATACGTGACATGTCACGTGATAGCCAACTAAGCTATCCACGTCAGTTTTCACGTTAGATGTCCAAATGGTAATTAATATCATTTAATAAATCTAGGTCTAATTGCATAATTTTAAAAGGTTGAGGTTTATTTACAATGAAATAAAAGTTTATAGACTGATTTACACGCGATAAAACGTTTAAGGCTTAATTCCATTTTATGCTAAAAGTTGAGGATATATTTGGCTATTAAGCCTATTTTGAATACAAAAATATTCACTCAACCTCATTGTTAAAAGTTAAGCTAAAATGACATTTTTGGCTGTGTCTTATACTTGACTTGTAACATTCACATGACCAATTTGAGAAGTTTTGGGTGTTTACGTTTTGCAATTTCACTTTCAGTTACATACTTCTTCTGAGACCTAATTAGGTTGATCCCAAGAATTAGACTTCCGAAAGATCCAATCAAAAGACCCAAGTTTCATGAATCATGTGATTTTTTGGATACAATAAAGTAAATTAATTTATTTAGATAAAGTGATAAAATTTAAAAGAATTTTTATTGTTTTAAATTTTATGCATTAGGGTTTATTTTCAGCATTTGACTAAGTAATAAATGTATATATTTTATAAAAAAAATTCGAATGTCTTTTATTTTCAAAATTAAAATATTTTTGTCTTGAAAATTTGGTTTTGGAATGACAAAGATGACTTTAGTTTTGGGTTTTATTTAACTTTTTTTTATTAAAAAATTCTTAAACTTCATATAAAGTTATAAACTAAATTATTAACATATTGAGCAATGCCCTTTTAGGGCCCCCAAAATAATTGTGACAAAGAATAATGGTCCATCGAACTAACATCAAATAATAATAATAATAATAATAATAATAATAATTTATTATTATTATTATTATTATTATTATTATTATTATTATTATTGAGTTCAACGTTACTTATGTGGCAACCAATTAAACTATCCACGATAGCTTCCACGTAAAATGTCTTAACGGTAATTAGTGTCATTTAATAGATCTGAACTAAATTATATGATTTTGAAAAATTGAAAGTTTATTTACAGTAAAATAAAAGTTTGTGGACTAATATTCACGTGATAAAATATTAAATGCTTAATTAAATTTTATGCAAAAGTTGAAGATACATTTAGCATAAGGCTTAAAAATATCCATGAGACTTTGGTTAGGGATAAAAAAATCATTTTGAAATTTTAATAACTCAAAATCTTAAGCTTAAATTCGTTTCATCGTATATTAATTTATTTGATTGATTTATCTCTATGAATATAATATAATACTTAATTAAAATCATGTAATCTAACATAAAAGTCATCATGCTTGTACAGGCAACAGCTAGTACTGTTACTATATTCTTAGACCAACTGGCAACTGCCTCCCCCATTGGCAAATCTGTCTAATATTTTTTTCTCTCTTACCTTAACTTTCTTCAAAACAACAGTAACCAGGAAGTGCTTTCTTTTGACAGTAGGAAAACCGAATTTCTTATTTTTGGTTATTTAAAAGAAATGCTTAATAGCCAAATAAGCCCTCAACCTTTAATCCAAAATGAAATTCAGCCATCGACATTTTATTGCGTAAAATTCAGTCCATAAACTTTTATTTCAGTGAAAATAGACTAAATCTGTTAAATAAACTAACTGCCGTTAGTTTTGCATACGTGGCAGTTAACTAAGTTATTCACGTCAGATGCCACGTATGCAAAACTAACGGCAATTAATATCATTTAACAGATTTTGACTTAATTGTATAATCGTAAAAGGTTGAGGGTTTATGTCCATTGAAATAAAAGTTTATGGACTGAATTTTATGCAATAAAACGTTGAGGGTTGAAGTCCATTTTGAGTTACAAGTTGAGGATTTATTTGACTATTAAGCCTAAAAGAAACAAAGCCCTGAAAGTTGAAAAGTCCGGTTTTTCCTTTCTTCTTGGGAAGGCAATGGCTGCAACTTGGTTTCAAAAGCCTTCAGCAATTCTTTTCACAGGAACCCATTTTCCAGTTTCAATCTCTAAGTATATTCCAATGGCATCCTCGCCTTGTATAAATTTTAATTACCATTTTAGAAGCAAAGGAAGTAACCAAAAGAAGAGACTTTTACAGGTCAAAGCCACAGTGGCAGCAGGAACCCGAAGTGTTTCAAAGTCAAGTGAGAAGAATGAATTTGATGGGAATCAGTTGGAGAAGAAGAAGAAGAAGAAGAAGCTTAGGATACTGGTTGCTGGGGGAGGTATTGGAGGATTGGTTTTTGCATTAGCTGCAAAAAGGAAAGGTTTTGATGTGCTGGTGTTTGAGAAGGATTTGAGTGCTATAAGAGATGAGGGGCAATATAGAGGTCCAATTCAGATACAAAGCAATGCATTGGCTGCTTTAGAGGCCATTGATATAGAAGTTGCTGACAAAGTTATGGAGGCTGGGTGCATCACTGGAAATAGAATTAATGGATTGGTTGATGGGGTTTCCGGTACTTGGTGAGTTGTTAAGGGCTCTTTCATAAGTCTTTTTCTCTCCTGCAATTGTTTTCTGTTTTAATGTTTGACATAGTGATGAGTTTTATCTTTCTGTTAATAATCTATTATTGAAAACCCCAAAAGAAGAAATCTTAGTGGATGTTAGTGAGTTGAGTTGATATGGTAAACTAAAGGTGAGACAAATTTTCCAAACTCCCGTGTTTTCTGTAGTTTGCCTGCATTGTCTCTAGATATTGGTTATAAGAATCTAATCACACTAAATCATACTTGGTTTAAACAGGTACATCAAGTTGGATATGTTCACCCCCTGCAGCAGAAAGGGGGCTTCCGGTTACAAGACTTATTAGTAGGATGACTTTGCGGAAATCCTAGCTGGTGCTGTTGGGGAAGACATGATTTTTAATGAGAGCAAGATTGTTGACAGAAGGTAATAAGTTGCTAATAGTTCAAGATCATATTTTAAGCGTTGTGATTAGGAAGTTATAAGTTTAAACAGAAAAAAATTTTCTGTTAATGCAGAGAAAACGCTACATATATATGAATTTTTTTAGACTCCATAATATGGGAGTCTTGTGCATTAAATTAATTTTTTTATTGCAACTAAAGGTCACAATTTTGAACGAATACTTCTTTATTAACAAACGAAAGATTACGTACACATAATCTTTTTTAGATCTTATGATAGGAAAATCTTATGCACTGATTTTTTTTTTTTCGCGGTGAAGCATGAAATCTTTATTAGTTTCTGTCAATGTTCAGCAAACTGGATCAGGGGTTGTTTTCTTTTCTGCCTTTCCTGTCAAATTCTTTGCTGTTGACATTTTACTTTCTGTAATTGTGTAATTAAAAGTTCAGGTCACTGTGGCACTGGAAAATGGAAAGCGCTTTGTGGGGGATGTTCTGGTTGGAGCAGATGGAATACGGTCAAAGGTAACATTTTATTTTAATCAAATTTTTTACGTGCAGAACACAGTTTTGCGTGTTCATACGCTGGATTGTTGACAATTCGCTAAAATCCAGTCGTTGAAGACAACTCAGGTGTAGGGACACTTGAGCTGACCAACAATGTGAATGGACAGTATGGTCCCTTGGTTCCAACAGAAACAAAATCCAATGTCAGCTACGTGAATTCTTAATTGAACCAAATCAAGACATAAATGCAACTTGACATTTTCACTAATAGCGACACTAATTGTTTTGTCACTAGCTGTTCAATCTCTGGATTATTGAAGTGGCATCATATTTGTGAATTTTCCTTTTACAGGTGAGGAAGATCTTATTTGGGCCAAAGGAAGCTGTATACTCAGGCTACACTTGCTATACCGGTATTGCAGATTTCGTGCCTTCTGATATTGAGTCTGTTGGGTATGTTTCAGTTTGTTTTTGCATAATATAAGTGTGTTTTCTCGGGAAATTCTACAATACGACTAATATAAATACATATAAATACATAAAAACAAATGTAAAATAAATGTCAATAGACCAAAACAAATAATAATTTTGTTATAAAATGTGTTTATGTTTATTATCATAGGTTTATGTCTATTGACACTAGTTTTATATTAATTATCATGTTTTTACGATATTTCTCACATATTTTACGATTATTGATATTACATTTACCTTTATTATCATTTTATATTATCGTTACAATAAAGTCAAAAAATTTGACCCTACTATAAAAGTTTGCACTTTGCAGTTTTTTTTTCAAGCCTTGCGACATGATTGGGGCTTAGCTACACGTAATTGCTAACGTTGAAACTTCTCCTGTGAAGGTACCGTGTATTTTTGGGACACAAGCAATACTTTGTTGCCACAGATGTTGGTGCTGAAAAGATGCAATGGTATGCATTTCACAAGGAACCAGCTGGTGGTGTTGACAGCCATGGTAGATAACCTCAAATGTTTCTTTGTTAGAATTCAGCATATAAGCTAAAAAATACTTTGAAAGAGGCTTCACTCTCCGTGGAAGTTTTTACCTTTTTACATATTTAACGCATATAGAGTTCTTTTAAATTTTCAACTAATAAGAAAGTTGATATTGATTTGATATATTATATATTGTTTTTTGCAGGTAAAAAGGAGAGGCTACTTAAAATATTTGAGGGTTGGTGTGAGAATGTGATAGATCTTTTACTTGCTACGGATGAAGACACAATTCTTCGACGCGACATATATGACCGAACACCTTCGCTAACTTGGGGAAGGGGGCGTGTGACGTTGCTTGGGGATTCTATCCATGCAATGCAGCCAAATTTGGGTCAAGGAGGATGTATGGCCATTGAGGTATAGTGCTGGAGGTTCTTTTTCCTCCAAATTTAAGCATTGTTGAATTTTGTAGGTTTCATAAGCAAAGTTAACATAATAACACTTCATTTAAAACTTAAATTCATTGCATAAGACTTTCGCGTTATAAGATTTGAGGAGAGTTATATGTATACAACCTTTTCTTTATGAGAAATTATTGGTGACTTGAAATTGTGACCTCCAAATCATAAAAAAGTAATTTTTATTATTACAATGGCTCAACTTGAACAAATACCCTTTATAGAATATCAAAGAAAAAAATTTCTTAAAAAAAAGTGGGACATGTTGTAGTTTTTAAATCTAGTTTGTTAAATTAAAATTTTTTACTGTTTGTGTATGAAATAATAATCTTTGTATTTGAATAGTATATATCTTTTGTTTTCTGAATAATCAGAAGGATGTCAGGTCATCCAAGAAATTGACCTCATGCCAAAACAACACTTCTGTTTGCAGGATAGTTACCAATTAGCATTTGAACTTGAGAAGGCATGGAAAAAAAGTGTTGAGTCGGGTACTCCTATTGATGTTGTTTCTTCTCTGAAGAGGTAATATAGTATTTTCTTTATTTTTTCTGAATAGTTCATAAGGGAATAAATTTTAAAAAGGAAGTCAATTAAAACTGCATGTTCAATCAAAAAATTAATTATATTGAGAGAGTATAATTCGCATTCCCTGATTTTCTTGACCAAGTACTTAGTATGGAAGGAGTCCTTGTAAGCGACGGATCACGGAAGTAGAACGTACATCATTGTTATCTAAACTTTTACTCAAATTTTTTTAATTTGCAGTCTGCTGATAATAATAATAATACTTTTTCTGTTATGTCCAAAGTCTGTGTGACCAAATGTATTAATTATATAATATATACAAATATGATAAGATTTGCTAGAGTCTCAAGTTCGAGTTTTGTAAATATAAAAACAACGTTGGGAGAGCTTCCTTTGTTTGGGGTTAGATAGTAATTCGATTTCAGATAAGTCAAAGCCTAAAGTGGCCTTCAGGTACTAGAAGTTTCAACAAGAAAAAAAAACTGTTTTTTAATGACATATAAGCAATTAAAAAATATTTATATATGATGCATAGTACACTGATAGTGTATAGATTCTATATACTGTCATTGTATCAAAAGTTGATACCTCATTAATGAGCAAACTGAAAATATGACAAGCCCTTATAAATAAATGTAAATAAGTTTTTTCAATAGTTTGCTCATTAATAAGATGTCAACTTCTAGTGCAATGATATTGTACAAGACTATATACTATGAGTACATTATATATAAACCCTTAAAAAATATTTTTAATCACTTTTTCACTTTCCCTTCATTTCTCTCTTCTCACATTTTACCATTTCTCTTTATATTTATCTAAACATGTATCGTATCATTGTTATAAATTAAACAAATTATTTATTAAGAAAAATCAAATGCACTATTTAATTAAATATAATATTTTATGCCTTCGTTTATTTATTTTTTTTTTTTGAAATCATAAAATAACAAAAAATATGGTATTTACAAGCATTAAAATAATAAAAATTATAAGCTAATTACATATGTGTCACTGGTCTGCTACATCTAGTTTCTGCAATCTAGAACTTGATTTCCCTAGGTGACTCATTTATTTCGCAGCTATGAGAGAGCCAGAAGACTGCGAGTTGCCATTATCCACGGAATAACAAGAACGGCTGCATTCATGGCTTCATTTTACCAGGCTTACTTAGGTGCAGGACTAGGTCCATTGTCGGTAAGAATCCACTTTATGTAAGTGAATAGTAATGAAAAGCTAACAATTGTGCAACTGCATGCAAAATCACCATGGCATCTGACCTGCTTTACAGTTTTTGGCAAAATTTCGGATACCGCATCCAGGAATAGCTGGTGGTAGATTTTTTATTGGCTTAGCGGTGCCACTAATGCACCGTTGGGTCTTATGTGGTTTCAGGTTAGACCTTCAAATTCCTCTTCAATCTTTGTAGTTTGAATTCCATAAGATCCTAAGACAAAGTTTATGATTTCTTCTTCCTTCTAAAGATGAATTGACATGTTAATTTCCAGCTCAAAAGTTGAAGGAAAGTCCTTAAGTTGCAGACTCTCAGACAAGGTATGCTGCTTTCATCCTACTGATTCTGCATAAACGGCGATGGAAACCATTTGAAATCTGTTAAGTAATTTCTTCAGGCAAGTGACCAACTGCGGACATGGTTTGAAGACAATGATGCATTGGAGCGGGCTATTAAGGGAGAGTGCGTATGATAGGCATAATATTTGTAAATTTCTTTCTATTTCCTGCTTAATGTATTCAACACTATGGGAAATTATATAGATTGCCTGTTTTGCAGGTGGTTCTTGTTGCCAGTGGGAAATGAAGTAGTTGCCTCACAACCATTTTGTTTAAGTAGGGATGAGAACAAACCTTTCATGTTTGGGTATGTTTTCGCTTGTAATTATTTTATAGTTTATGATTTTATATCATTAACAAGGATTTTGTTGGTGTTTTTTCTTAGTCTTTTGGGGTTGGAATTCTACTTAAAGCTAATTGATGAGAGCTTAATCAATCCCAGTTATCAGTTAACCACTTTTCTCTTATAGTAGTAATTTATTCGACAGTCACTGCTTAATGGTCATTGCAGGAGTGAAAAGAATAAGAACGTTCCAGGAACATCAGTGGTGATACCTTCACCCCAGGTGATTTTCAGCTGTTTTAATCTACTGATGATCTGGAGCAAACATTGATTTTCTTTTTCTGACTATTTTTGCTTAATTATCACAGGTATCTAGAACACATGCTCGAATCAGCTATAAAGATGGTGCCTTCTTCCTAACTGATTTGCAGAGTGAACATGGAACCTATATCGTTGAGTAAGTCATGAGCAGCAAGCAACACCTTTATGCATATTAAATTTCCTGGAATTTCTCTAAAAGTAAACTCTGTATGTGCAGCCATGAAGGCAGAAGATCGAGGGTACCTCCAAATGTTTCTGCACGTGTTCGGTCATCAGATGTCATTGAGTTTGGTTCTGATAAGAAGGTAATAACATCTAAATATCAGTTTATTAACCTACTGCATTAATGTTATTGAACATTTGCTTCTTCTGTGAATGACGCTTGCTTAAAGCCTCTTCGGTAACTATTTTAGCTCATTTATCCAAGTTCGAGTAATTAGCATGGCTGCATGAGTTGGTTTTGTCATAAATACTTGTTCTACCACTTCTGTTTCCCACTTGAGCCATGTGTTACTTTCCAAGGGATGTGCAGGCAGCCTTCCGGGTAAAGGTGATGAGATCGCCTCCGAAGATGGCCGAGAAGAAAGAGAGTGAAATTCCTCAGGCTGTCTGAATTTTTTTTTTGGTACAGCAAGCTGTTTGAAATTTGTGAAGCTGTCATTTTAGTAATTTAAGCACTGTGCAGCATTTATTTACATTGGTGGAATAAATGCAATCATATCTATGATAAGATCGTAAAATAAATTGACGTATAAATTGAATTAATAAAAAATTAGTCGTTCTTGTATTTATTTGAAGCATAGAAGGATACATTTATTTAAGTTTTTTTCATGAATTTATCATAGTGGAATATAAACATAATACAATTTTATTATCATTTTATATACTATCATGTATTTTTTATTAATATTTTGTATTTAACGATAATTTGTAAAAATTAATTGTATAAACTATCATATTAATATATACTTCTATTTATAATAAAAATTTAATTAATGATTTAAATTAATTGTCATTAATTTAAGGGTTCTTATCCACATAAAGTCAAAAACTTTACACTTTGGCCAATGAGGCCTTAGCTTAGTGGCAAGAAAGAGGCCTTGAAACTTTAAAGTTTCAGGTTCGAATCTCATCAAGTGTGAGCTTGAGTTAATCGAGTTATTTACTTGTTTGTTTAGTTTGTTATAATTATTTACTAGTTTACCTAGTTTGAGGAATATGATTTTTATAGTTACATGTTCATGTAATATAATATGCTGATTATGATTATAACTTCTAATGAAAATATACTACTAAAAAAATAAAACTTTGCACTTTGCTTCCATTATTTTTTGAGGAATGCTGACATATATATGGCATTTATGACAAGAATGTAAACATTTAATGGTAATATTTTCCTCCCAAATGTGTTTTTCAGATAACAAAGTGCATTATATTTTGAATAAAAAAATCTTTACTCAACCTCATTGTTTAAAGTTAAGCTAAAATGACATTTTTGGTCGTGTCTTACAGTTGACTTGTAACATTTACATGACCAATTTGAGAAGTTTTGGGTGTTTACGTTTTGCAATTTCATTTTCAGTTACATATTTTTTTTCTGAGACCTAATTAGGTTGATCCCGTTGAGCAAAAAAAAATTAGGTTGATCCCAGGTATTAGACTTCCGAAAGATCCAATCATAAGACCCAAGTTTTATGAATCATGTGATTATTTGGATACAATAAAGTATAATAATTTATCTAGATAAAGTGATAAAATTTTAAAAAAAAATTGTTGTTTTAAATTTTATGCATTGACCTCAAGGATTTATAAGTAAATGTCTATTTTTCTTTTCAAATTAGACGTTTTATTTGCAAAAGGTGAAATTATAAAAACGAATTACAAAATAAATAATATATTATAGCCGACACAATCTAATAATTCTTACATCAACATAATTTTTTACCATAAAAGGGATGATGGTCGAGCTGCCCGTTGCTCTGTGTAGGGCAGTGTGATCTCACCCCAAATATCTAAGGAAATGCCATCAAATCAAATTATTATAAACTATATATTATGAAGCATTATTTTTTTTTGGTTACAATATTATGAAGCATTATGCAATTATACTGCCCATTCCCCATGAATTATTGCACCACCAGCTAATTTATCTGTTTTCATTTTCAGCATTTGACTAACTAATAAATGTATATATTTTATTAAAAGAGATTTCGAATTTCTTTTTTTTTTCAAAATTAAAATATTTTTATCTAGAAAATTTGATTTTGGAATGACGAAGATGACTCTAGTTTTGGGTTTTATTTAACCCTTTTTTTATAAAAAAAATTAGTAGATATCATAAATGGTCCTAAAGTTTACGTAAGTTTTTAAATTAGTCCCCGAACTCTTAAAAGTCATTTATTGGTATCCAAAGTTACAAATGCATATCACTTAAGTTCTTTCCTTAAGTTTTCCGTTAATTCTAACGTTAAATGCTAGTCGGCAGCACATGTCAACATGCGTGATGCAAGCTAGCATGGTAACATGTATTGTTTAATAAAAATATTACTTTTTGAGATAATATCTTGAATGGTCTCCAAAATTTGTGTGATATTTTAAATTGATCCTTAAATTTATATTTTTTTGATATTATAATTTTGTATTTTTTGCACTCTTTATTATAACATTTAAATAATATTTATATTTTAAATTATAATATGTATTTTTAAAATTATAATATAAAATTTTAATTTTATACTTTTAGCATTCTTTATTATAATATTTATATTTTTAAATTAAAATATGTATTTTAAAAATTATAATATATTTTAAATTATAATTTTGAATTTTTTTACAATTGTTATTATAATATTTAAATAATACTTTATTTTTTTTATTTATTTTCCTTTTTTTTCCCTTTTTACTCTCTATTTTTTATTTTTTATTTCCTTCCCTTCCTTTCCCTCCCACCTCCCAATCCCCCACCCCTCTCCCTTGGTTTCGGCTGGATCCAGCCATGGTCGATCAGATCTAGTCAAAAAAGATCCGGTTCGACCTGGACTTGGCCTGTTGGCCTCCAGGTAGGGTGGAACGACCTAAATAGGCCTAGATATGATTGGTCCCAAGTCAAGCCTTAAACAAGCCTACTTGAAGGCCGAACGACCAAGTTGAGGCAGATCTAGTCAGCCAGGGTTAAATTCGACCAAAATCAGGGGAGAAGGGTGGGCGATTGGGAGAGGGAAGGGGAAGGAAGGAATAAAAGGAAAAAATAAAATATTATTTAAATATTATAATAAAAAAGTGCAAAAAATATAAATTTATAATTTTATATCATAATTTGAAATATAGTATAATTTAAAATATAAATATTATTTAAATATTATAATAAATATTGCAAAAAAGTACAAAATTATAATTTCAAAAAATATAAATTTAAGAACTAATTTAAAATATCACGTAAACTTTGAAGACTATTCAATATATTATCTAAAAGAGAAATATTTTTATTGAGTAATACAAGTCAGCATGCCAGCTAGCGTTACATGTACTGACACGTAGTGCTAGTTGGCATTTAACATTGGATTTGACTAAAAGTTTGATTGAATAACTTATATGATACACATTTATAACTTTGGGATCAATAAGTGACTTTTAAAAGTTTGAATATCAATTTAAAAAATTGTGCAAACTTTAAGAACCATCGATTATATTTAGTCTAAAATTTTTTTTTTAAACTTCATAAAAAGTTATAACCTAAATTATTAAGATACTGAGCAATACCCTTTTAGTTTAGGACCTCAAAATAATTGTGATAAAGAATAACGGTCCATCGAATGAACATCAAATAATAATAATAATAATAATAATAAGATATGCGTTTCTCGGAACTCGGAAGCAATTATTATGATGTAAGATGCATTGTTGAGGTCTAAATTCCTGGTCCATGTATTTATTTTGTAGTCAAGTTATTCTTTTGATAGCTACACATTTAGATTTTTTTTAATCCAAAATGTCTTGAATTGCTATTTTTTTTTCCTCAAAATTTGAAGAGCCACGCCCTTAATTAAAATTCACTCAATTTTTTGTGGAGAGGATTTAATGATGTTTCCCAAGCTTTGAACCTTGAATGGTACATTTGTATTATTTATTTTATCAGAAATATATAACTATACTTAAACATAAAAAATCATTGATTTCAAAATCCCTTGTTGTCACTAAATCAAGGTGTTATCAGCAGTACACATCTGAATTATTAAAACTTAATTGCAAGAGCTTAGGACTTTCACATTTGGAATAAAGGAGCCTGGTGATTTCTTGTAAGCTTAAGGTTTTGTTTGGTATGGTGGAAAGAAAGGATTGAAGAAAGAAAATTAATTAATCAAATGGTTAAGCTACAAAGTAGGAAAGTTGTTATGAAACATAATCATTTGATTAATTAATTTTTTTTTTCACCCATTTCTTTTCATCCTACCAAGCAAAGCTTAAAAGATTGCAAAAGATAGCTGGAGACAAAGTCAACAAGATTAGTGATTGACTTAGATGAAACAATATTTGATTTAATAATTGTATTTTTTTAATTTAATTAAGTGATTATAAATATAAGAAATTAAAGCACTTTTACGTAAAAAATATTTAAATCAAAATGATCAAGATGCAAAGTATTATACATCGAAGATAAAATCATTTAAATCCTAAGTTAAAAAAATTGTTATTTACGTAACTTGCAACAACGTCAATCAATTCTATTAATTTTAGTATAACTACTACTTGGTCAATTCTATTAATTCTTATTGGAGTATTATTAAATTTGTTGTCAATAAATTTTTAAAATTGACAAATAAAATTAAGATGCTACATATTTTAATTTCATTTGTAAAACTTAAAAATTTTATAGTCAATGTATTTAATAATAATCAAACAAACGTTGATTGCCTTCATTAATAAACAACCCTTTGTTTTTCCTATTTGTCAATAAATTTTTAAAATTGACAAATAAAATTAAGATGCTACATATTTTAATTTCATTTGTAAAACTTAAAAATTTTATAGTCAATATATTTAATAATAATCAAACAAACGTTGATTGCCTTCATTAATAAACAACCCTTTGTTTTTCCTATTTGTTTATTATTGGTGAAGGTAAGTATCGCATAAAATATTTTAATTTTACGATAAGGTTGGTTTTATTGTAATCGTAAGATCGATTTTAGATTAGAATTTTTCGACTCTAGGATGGCTATTGCTAAATGCCAAACAGTGTCTAGTGGACGGTTCGATTTGTTTTGATCATCAGACAATTGCGCGTGGCATTAATCATTGTCGGCCAGATAAACGTAACTTAGTTACCTTACCACCACATCAAGACAATGACGGTTGTTTGTGGATGAGACCCAATTTTGGCCTCGTGGCTTATGTTGGGTCAGAAACCAAATTCATCGTTATTCAAATTAATTTATGATGAATCGAAAAATTATTTATGATCACAAATTAAAATTCCTATTTATTTGTGAACAAAAAGTTTGGAAGAGAAAATTATTAAATTTTAATCATATATTAATTTTAATATACATTCTAAATCTTAAAATAAATAAATATTTTAATATTTTTTAAGCAATAGAAAAAAATACTTTTCCTATTGACTTACGTGAAATTTTAAAATCAGTACTTATGTTTCATTGGCATTTAGTGGTGAATCAAACCTAATCTATAGTTGAGAAACTTTGTGGTAATAAATTTAAAAGAGAGAAAAAAAGTACCATTATACCTGAAGACACTAAGGAGAAAAAAAAATTGCTATTTAAAATGGAAATGGCAGGTTGACTAACATGTGGTTCCTATCATGGCACTTTAGCAGGAAACCAACCTAATTTGACCTTATCCAATAAAGAAAATGGTTAATTTATTAATATAAATGGCAATTAGATCTTGACCTAATAATAAAATCAAGGTTAGAAAATTTTTAAAGTTTAAGTTTAATTTTCTGAGTGGGTTTGTGTTTATCCTAATGTATAATGATTTGTTTGTTTAATTTAATATTTAAATATAATTTTTAATTTTTTTGGTGAAAATAAGTTTTTTTGTAATATCATTGATCACAAAAATTATTATTAAATATAGTCAATAAATGCCTAAGCAGGCCGTACAGCTACTATTATTGCTATATTCTTAGAGACTTGGACCAACCACCGCCCCATTGGAGATGAGGTTGGTACTTGGAGGTGGAAAATATTTTATTTTAATTCAGTAGCAGATGGCCACCACAGTAAACTTGAACGTGTGTCAAAGATATTTCCTGCCAAGAGAGTGCGGTGGGACGTTAAAATACTGCCACATGGCCTTTGGAATCTCCATGATTGGTGCAGGCGCAGCACAATTCTTTACTTCACGTTCTAGTGATTGGCTGTTAATCTCTCTCACTTCCCTCCCTTTCTCTTTGTGTTCTGTTTATCCCAGTGGGAAATCTATTCAAGTTGCTTTCTCTCTTACTTTCTTTTTCTTTCTTCAAGCAACTGTAGCCACTTTCCTTTGACAGAAGGAATACCGAATTTGTTGTTTTTGGTTGTTTAAACCAATAAACAAGGCCTTGGAAGTTTGAATTTTTGGTTTTTCTTTTCTTCTTGGTAAAGCCATGGCTGCAACTTTGTTTCAAAAGCCTTCTGCAATTCTTTTCACAGGAACCCAGTTTCCACTTTCAATCTCTAAGTATATTCCAATAGAATCCTCGCCTTGCATACATTGTAATTACCATTTTAGAAGCAAAGGAAGTTACCAAAAGAAGGGACTTTTACAAGTCAAAGCCACAGTGGCAGCTGGAACCCAAAGTGTTTCAAAGTCAAGTGAGAAGAATGAATTTGATGGGAATCAATTGGAGAAGAAGAATCTGAGGATACTGGTTTCTGGGGGTGGTATTGGAGGATTGGTTTTTGCATTGGCTGCAAAAAAGAAAGGTTTTGATGTACTGGTGTTTGAGAAGGATTTGAGTGCTATAAGAGGTGAGGGGCAATATAGAGGTCCGATTCAGATACAAAGCAATGCCTTGGCTGCTTTAGAGGCTATTGCTATGGAAGTTGCTGATGAAGTTATGGAGGCAGGGTGCATCACTGGAGATAGAATTAATGGATTGGTTGATGGGGTTTCCGGTACTTGGTGAGTTGTTAAAGGCTCTTACATTAAGTTTTTTTTTCTTCTGCAACTGTTTTTGGTTGTAATGTTTGCTATATCCTATATGTTTGGCCTGGTGATTGAAGAATTGTAAATTGAGTTTTATCTTTCTGTTATAAAGGTAATAATAGCTAAAATAACTAATCAAAGATTGAAATCCCCAAGAGAAGAAAACTCAGTAGATGCTAGTGAGTTGAGTTAATATGGTAATCTACCTGGTGGGACAATGGAAGAAGACCTTCCTGCTATGGACAATATTTTCCTAACTCCTGTTTTCCGTATCTAATGCTGTAGTTTGCTTGCCTTGTCTAAATATCGGTTATGAGAATCCAAGCACACTAAATGATACTTGGTTTAAACAGGTATGTCAAATTTGATACATTCACCCCTGCAGCAGAAAGGGGGCTTCCAGTTACAAGAGTTATTAGTAGGATGACCTTGCAAGAAATCCTAGCTCGTGCAGTTGGGGAAGACATTATTTTTAATGAGAGTAATGTCGTTGATTTTGAGGATGATGGACAGAAGGTAGTAAGTTGCTATTATGTCAAGATCATCTTTTTAGTCGTCATTGTGGCTAAAGGAAAGCATGAATCTTCTAGTTATTAGTTTCTTTAAATGTTTAGCAAACTGGTTTCAGGGGTTGCTTTCTTCTCTGCCTCTTCTGTTAAATTCTTTTGTGTTGATATTTTATTTTCTGTAATTATGTTATTGGAAAGTTCAGGTCACTGTGGTACTGGAAAATGGAAAGCGCTTTGTAGGTGATCTTCTAGTTGGAGCAGATGGAATATGGTCGAAGGTACCATTTATTTAATTAATTTATACGTGCGGTACACAGTTTTGAGTGTTCATACACTGGATTGTTAACAACCTAGTCTAAAGACTAGTTTGACAACATGTCCCTGATAAATTGATTGTCAAAGATATTTCAGCAAGATGTTCAAAAACCGAAACAATTGCGATAATCCAGTTCTTTAAAGAAAACTCAGGAAGGGAAACATGAGCTTACCTACAATTGGAATGGACAGTATGGTCCCTTGGTAACAACAGAAACAAAATTCGAAACAAATCCTTAATTCTAAAGTCTAATATGTTGGTCGGCTACATTAATTCTTTCAATTTAGTCTGCTTAGTTGACCCGAATCAAGATATAAATGTAACTTTAAAATTTCACTAATAGCGGCACCAATTGCTTTATCAAGTTGTTCAATCCTTGGAATATTGAATAGGTATCATAGTTTGTGAATTTTCCTTTTTCAGGTGAGGCAGAACTTATTTGGGCCAAAGGAAGCTGTATACTCAGGCTACACTTGCTATACCGGAATTGCAGATTTCGTGCCTGCTGATATTGAATCTGTTGGGTATGTTCCATTTTGTTTTTGCATGATATGATTGACTTTACGTTATAAGTGTTTTTAATCCTTAATCCTTAGGACATATTACAATGTGTTGGGGCTTAACTCTATGTAGTTGCTTACATGAAACTTCTCCTGTGTAGGTACCGTGTATTTTTGGGACACAAGCAGTACTTTGTTTCCTCTGATGTTGGTGCTGGAAAGATGCAATGGTATGCATTTCACAAGGAACCAGCTGGTGGTGTGGATAGCAATGGTATATAACCTCGAATGTTTATTTGTTAAAATTCAGCATATAAGCTAACAAATACTTTGAAAGAGGCTTCAGTTTCCGTGGAAGTTTTTTCTTTTTTCGTCTACGTTTCTAACGCATACATCTTTCTCTAAGTTTTCAACTAATAAGAATGTTCATATTGAATGTTCCCAACCTATTACAGGCTTTGACTGTTAATTTCAAAATTGGTTTAGTATATTCTATTATTTTTTGCTTCCTGTTTTCATCTTTTTGCAGGTAAAAAGGAAAGGCTACTTAAAATATTTGAGGGTTGGTGTGATAATGTGATAGATTTGTTACTTGCTACTGATGAAGATGCAATTCTTCGACGCGACATATTTGACCGAACACCCTCACTAACTTGGGGAAGGGGGCGTGTAACGTTGCTTGGAGATTCTATCCATGCAATGCAGCCAAATATGGGTCAAGGGGGATGTATGGCCATCGAGGTATGACTTGAAAGCATTGTATTGGCTTTTGGCAATTCTTTTTAGTCAAATTGAAGCTTTGCCCAAAATCAAATGATATTCCTACTTCTAGACCATTTATGAACTTCTTTATGTTATTAAAGATCATCATCATCATCGTCATCATCAGAGTCTTTATCCCAATAGATTAGGGTAGGCTATATGAACCAATATGTTATTAAAGATATTTATCTTTTAATAGTGTATATCATATGTTGTGAATAATCAGAAGGATGTCAGGTTATCCAAGAGATCCTCATGCCAAAACAACATTTTTTACTCCATTTTGCAGGACGGTTACCAATTAGCATTGGAACTTGATAAGGCATGGAATAAAAGTGTTGAGTTGAGGACTCCTATTGACGTTGTTTCTTCTTTGAGGAGGTAATATAATATTTTCTTTTTTTTTTTTCTAAATAGTTTATAAGGGGATAAATTTTAGAAAGAGGTCAATTAAAGCTGCATGTTCATCAAAAAATTATATTGAGAAAGTACTCGCATTCCTTGATTTTTGTGACTCAAGAACATCGTATGGAAAGAGTCGTTGTAAGCCACGGAAGTAGAACATCATTAGGAGTATCTTATGGATTGGTTCTGATGTCTGGAAAACTTTTGTTATCCTCGAAATTTATTAAATTTAACAGATTCGCTCATCACTATCTGGACTTTCACTGAAAATTTCCTATGCTGTCTGCTGGTAATGCTTTCTTTATATTATGTACAACATCTGTATGACCAAATTACATAACTACTTTCTGCAATCTAAAACTGATTCTCCTAGGTGACTCATTTATTTCACAGCTATGAAAGAGCTAGAAGACTGCGAGTTGCCATTATCCATGGAATGGCAAGAATGGCTGCAATCATGGCTTCAACTTACAAGGCTTATTTAGGTGTAGGGCTAGGTCCCTTGTCGGTAAGAATCCATTTTATGCAAGTGAATAATGGGATAAAGGTTAATAGTTGTGCAACTGCATGCATAATCACTGTGGCATCTGACCTGCTTTGCAGTTTTTGACAAAATTTCGGATACCTCATCCAGGAAGAGTTGGTGGCAGATTTTTTATCGACTTATCTATGCCCTTAATGCTCAGTTGGGTTTTAGGTGGCAACAGGTTAGATCTTGAAATGCCTATTTTCTTCTGCTTTTATCTTTGTCGTGTTTTCAAGCTTTTTTCATCTGGAACATCTTTAGAAGATTTGCTTCATCAACATTTGTTTTTCATTTTTTTTTCTTTGTTTCAAATTTTCCGCCTATAAGTGACTTCCATGATACTGTCACTTCTCCTTTTGACAGACTCATGAAATGGCATTGTGAACCGAGTGATAATGATAACAGAAAGTTTTAGGTGCAAAAAATTTTTCAAATCACAATAGCATTGAAATTGGGGAAATTACAAAGGGGATTTGGGAAATTGTCTAAATTAATTCCATAAGAAGATCCTAGGAAAAAGTTTATGACTTATTCTTCCTTCTAAAAATGAATTGACATATTTGCAGCTCAAAACTTGAAGGAAGGTCCTTAAGTTGCAGACTCTCGGACAAGGTATGCAGCTTTCATCCTACTCATTCTGTGTAAATGGTTATGGAAACTATTTAAAACATCTGTTAAGTAATTTCTTCAGGCAAGTGACCAGCTGCGGACATGGTTTGAAGACAATGATGCATTGGAGCGGGCTATTAATGGAGAGTGCGTATGATAGTTTTAATATTTGTGAATTTCATCATATTTTCTGCTAAATGTATTCAGTTATTCAACACTATAGGGACTTGTATTTATTGTCTGTTTCACAGGTGGTTCTTGTTGCCACTTGGAAATGAAGTAAATGCCTCACAACCATTTTGTTTAAGTAGGGATGAGAACAAACCTTTCATGATTGGGTATGTATTTGCTTGTTATAATTTTATAGTTTATGACTTTATATCATTAAAAGGGATTTTCTTTTTGTTTTTTCTTGGTCTTTGGATGTGGGCTTAATTGATCCCATTGATCAGTTTACCACTTTTCTTTATAGAAATTTATTTGGCTGTCAATGCTTCATGGTCATTGCAGGAGTGAAATGAATAAGAATTTTCCCGGAACATCAGTGGTGATTCCTTCCCCCCAGGTGATTTTCAGCTGTTTTAATCTACTGATCCGGAGAAAACATAGTTTGCGCACTTCTGTAACAATTATGTTGAATGTTTTTCTGTTTTTCTTTTGCTCAACTTTCTCAGGTATCTAAATCACATGCTCAAATCAGCTATAGAGATGGTGCATTCTTCCTAACTGATTTGCAGAGTGAACATGGAACCTATATCGTTGAGTAAGTCACAAGCAGCAAGCAATACCTTTATATTAAATTTCCTGGAATTTCTCTAAATGTGAACTCTGTATGTGCAGCCATGAAGGGAGAAGATCTAGGGTACCTCCAAATGTTTCTAGACATGTTCGTTCTTCAGATGTTATTGAGTTTGGTTCTGATAAGAAGGTAATAGATAACATCTAATTATGAGTTTGCCAACCTACTGCATTAATGTTATTGAACATTTGCTTCTTGCGTGAATCACGTTTGTATCTCCAAAGCATAGGTCCCAAGCTTATAGAATTCGCCAAACATAATAAGAAAAAAAACAATGATGATAAACATTTTAGCTCATATATCCAAGTTTCAGTAATTAGCATGAGTCACTTTCATCATAAGTACTTGTTCTACCACTTCTTTTTCCCAGTTGAGCCATGTCTTACTTTCCAAGGGATGTGCAGGTAGCCTTCCGGGTAAAGGTGATGAGGTCGCCTCTGAAGATGGCTGAGAATGAAGAAGGTGGAATTCTTCAGGCAGGATGAAATTTTTGAAGCTGTCATTTTACTAATTTAAGCACTGTACAGCATTTATTTACACTGATGGATTAAATGAAATCTGCTATATTTTGCAGAAAGTAGTAGCTAAATTCTGATTGTTATAAAATATCATATAACCCTGCATATAGCTCCAGGCAGAGCAAGAATAGGAATTGTCAATTTCCATTATTTTGAAGTGTATATGTTTCACAGTTTCATTTTCAGTTGCAAATTTTTTCTGAGACACAATTAGGTTGATCCCAAGTATTAGACTTTTAAAGGGTACAATCATACTGTTTAGGTATTTCTAGGTGTGATTAAGATTGCGCCTGGCTCTGAGTTACCTAACAGGACGTGGGACCTGCAAGGAAGAAGATAAGGTTAAGGAGCGTCGGAGTTTGATCCTCCGACGTGCTCTGATGCTGAAGTTCTAGATGTTAGTTTTCGTAGAATTTCGAGCATTGAATCAACTACTGATGCATACCTTTCTTTTTTTTTTTCTCTCTGCTTATGAAAATGAAAATTCAATTCATTCATCTAAATCCAAACTGTAAAGTTTTACACGTACAAAAAAATAATAATACAGATTCATAGTTTAGTAAATTATGTACCCACAAGAAAAATTCCAAGAGTCATACGAGAGAAACAAACAATCTGTGAGAGACACATGGAGCCATTGACAAATGAACCTACCCTACAATACTTTACCCAACAAATAGACTAAATAACATTATAACAGCAAACACTTTCCCACAACAGTCCAAAGTCTCCCCCCTCTTGATGTCAACGTAAGGTCGCCATTCGAAGTTTTTGACAATTTGAAGCTCTGAATATCACCATCCATTTCCATGGATCATCTTCATATCTATCTATGCCTATCTATCACATTAAAATCCGCAAATCAAGGTTTGTGATGTCCCCTTTTGCATGACAAAAGCAACCGCAGCTTACCAATCAGACTCTCCCCGTTCCGAGGACACAACCACCACCTCCTACACCACCTCTCCATCTCTACCGCACATGATATGATAAAGAGAAATTTTATGCGAGCCAGCAAAATCAAATGACTCTTTATACTCACTTTTCTCTCATGGAGCTCTTGATTTAGAGTCATAAGTGGGTACAAAGAGCAATTCGATGGCTCTATGTAGAATTTCTCCCAATTAAACTCTGATCTTATACCTTAAAAAAAAATCTTTACACTAAATATAATTGATAGTTTAACTTGATAAAGAAAGAGATCACGTAACACTCAAGACTTGATCTAGCAACTTGTTTTAGGACTGATTAGAGATGTTAACAGATCAAGCTATTTGTAAGCTACTCAAGCTCGAGTTTATGATTGCTTAAGATTCGATTATTTTCAAATCGAGCTTGAGTTACTTGAGGAACGATTGGAATCAAATTCAATATCTTTATAACAGGCTGGAACGGCTTACAAGATTAAATGAGTTTTTTAAACTATATTTTTATATTTTATTATTAATTTACTATTTTACTTGCATAATATATGGTTGAAAATGACAAATTGAATTTATCGAATCGAACTCAAGCAGATCAAATATTTTATCAAGTCGAGGTAGAGGTAGAGCTTCAAAAACTAAGCGATTGAGCTCAAGTCGAGTTTCAAGTTTTAAGTTTCTTAGTCGAGCTAAATTTGAACTTGATATTAAACCGTTTCAACTCAATTTTATTACACCCTTAAGAAATATTAGATTTAAAGTTCAACTTTTCGTTTCTTTTGTACCTGAGTACCTCTCTAAGAACCAAAAAATATAAAAGAAAAAGATTCATGTAAAATTCATGTGAGTCAATGCATTCTGGGTCAATTTCCAACGAAAAATTATTTGTAAAGATGATCTAGATACTTGGGCAATACTTAAAAAAGTTCAAGGTTCATATGAATTCGTATATGAATGAAGCAAAGGGGCTGCTTTAGTCTTTAAGAAGATGTCACGAGAACTGCAGACAGAAGAAGAAAGTAAGAGGCTAAAGCCCATTTCTCTCGATAAAATCCCTCGTAAGCCATGTCCCAGCTCTGAAAATGCCTTCCCCGTCTTGCATTCGCATATCAGCATATGCACTGTGCACATGTTGTCGTTTCTATGGGGAAATTTTGTCAGCACGTGAAAGCGGTGAGTGGCAGGGGCCGGTGGGAAAGGCACGTGAACTTTCCAACGGCCGGTTCAGGTGGTGGATGGTGGCGTTGCAGTGATGGCGATTGTTGAAGCATTAAATGCACTGCGTTTTGGGCATTGGGTTTGGTTTGTTCTTTTTCTTGGATTATTGGGTTTAATAATTGTGTTTTGTCAGCTCTAATTATTGCTGTGAAAGAAATGGTAATGGTCTAATGCATATGCGGGAAAGGTAGCATCCAAGGCTCAGCTTAACCACTGTTTTTACTGTGCAATTATTGATATTCAATGGTTTGTCAGCAATGATCTGCCTAACCTTAAACTCTTTTTTTTTTTTTTAATTTGCAACTAAATGTGTTTTTATTCTAATTTTTATAGAAAAAAATTGAACTTTAAAAATCTCTTTCCCTTTCATATCTTTAATTTTTTATTGTCAAATCGCAAATGAATGTATTATTAAAAAAAATCATATTACTAAAAAAATTATCATTTATTACATATCATTTTTGAAATCGTTCACGTAAAAAATTAAAACCAAGGCTGAATTGAATTTTGGTGTATCACTGCCAAAATCATTGCCAAAATCATTCCCTGTCACATGTGGACCTGCCTTGGTGTTCCCTTCTAATGTTACAAAACAACCCCTCCACCAAAGCTACTTTTTAGAACATCATGAACTACCAACATGCAACAGCCCACTCTCAAATGCCAACAAACTTGTTTCACACATTGACCCCAAAAAAATCACAATTGAATTTTTTCTTAATATTTCATTTCATAAGCTTTTATTTTTTTTAATTTATGTTGTTTCTATTTGTCATTTTGTTCAAGTACTGATGTTCGAAACATACAAATGACATGAATATAAAATTTTGACTCTCCAAACTATATAAAAGAATTAAATATCAAACATATTTATATCCGATTTTTTTTCTTGATAATTAGAGGTAATAGAAATTGAAATTATTTGAATCGGATTCCAATTTTTATAATGTATCATAACTCTTCTCTAATTATTTGGTTAAAAAATTATTGATTCTGTTATTTCTTTGTTGAACTTTAAAAGAATTTTAAAATTTCGTTTAATGCATTTTTTTAATCAACTCAAACACATTTACATACCTCGGATTTAATGGGTTTATCAGAAATTATTTTCTCTTAAACTTTCAATAAATTCGATGAATCAACCCAAATTTCTAATAACATAATCTCAACCTCATTTGAACCCCCTACATTACGTTGCTCTTTTTTATTTCTCATTAACTTGCTGCATGTGCCCTTCAACTTATCTTAAAAGTTCAACTCAAAAAGACAGACAATAAGATTGAGATTTCAGACTACCTTGGCTTTGTTTGTTGGGAAAGGGGTTTAGTTGGGACACAGTTACCTCGTTGTTTTGTCTCTGTAAAGCTAAACGCTCAGGTTTCTGTGTGTAATCTCCATCAAAGCTTTGCTTCCATAAATAAATTAATAACACTACCTGCATTTTTTTCATTTTGTTAAAAATAAACAAAATAAATAAATTAAATAAGCACACGTGCACTTAGGGCTGATAACGGGTCGGATCGGATCGGTTTTTTTTTTCAAAAATCCGATCCGATCCGAATTAAGCAGTTTTTTTTGTTTGTGATCCGATCCGATCCGAATTAAAAAACTATCTGATCCGATCCGATCCGAATTTATACGGATCGGTCATTCGGTTTTTTTTAATGTAATTTTAAATTTTATTTCAATTTTTTAAGGCATTTTAAGCACTTTTGGACTTTATTTTAAATTTTTCTTAGGATTTTTAATTAAATATAAAACTTGAGCTTTTAATTTAAATAGTAAAAATTATAAAATACCAAAATAACAAAATATTCGGATATTATCAGTATCCGAATCCGATCCGAACCGATCCGAACCGATTTTATTCGGTTCAATGATGTCATGATCCGAATCCGAACCGAATTTGTCTATTATCCAAACCGATCCGATCAGAAATCTCCGATTCGAGTCGATTTTTCGATTTTATCGATTTTTTTTCTCAACCCGGTGCACTGGTGCTGCTATAGAAAGCTGAGCCACTTCAGCTAACAAAATATCCCAGTTGTCGAAAATACCAAAAAAATAACAAAAATATTATTAAAATCTGAGCCGTAAACGAAATATACAAATAAAAAAGTAAAAAAAAAAAAAACTATGTTTTTCAGTAATTATTTATATATTTTACTCTTTCTTGTTTTTTTAACCCAAAAGAGGGAAAATGCGAGCCCCAAGAAGAGACAAGACCCCTGAAAATTAAAAAAAAAAAAACAAAAAACTAGTTTTCTTGAAGTGTGTCATGATCGGGTAACCGATTCAGCAAGTTTCCCAATTTTTTTTACGAGCTCAGGGGACAATTTCTTAGCAGGTTTCTTTTCCTTCTCCGGTCGAAAATCAAACCCTAGCGCATCCGAAACTTCTTCGGAGCTCCACCCGGCTTTTCGAAGTGAGTCTGAGAACCGATCCGCTTTTAAAAGAAGCGCATCGAGAACCGCTTGATTATCTACTAAAACCATCTCTCCTTCGAAGAATCCAGATGCTGACACGTGCACGATCTCTGATATATCTGACTCGCCCCATCCACCTTCTCTAAGCACCGAACCTATTTGCTCAATGTATTCCTCGACCCATTTCGGAATTCGGTTTCTCGGCAGATCGATGTACCTGTCCGGCGACGAATTCGACGATGATGAAGACGAGTTTCTTCGGCGACGATCAACCGCCGCGTCGCTCCAAAACTCAACCCATCTAGGAGTTCTCGACCCGTTTACCAAACCGGCATCCAAACTCCGCCTCGAGAAATTAGTGGACGACCCGGCTGATTTTTCACTAACCGATCGCTGTTTTTTCAACAATTCCGGATCGGATTCGGAGCTCCGGAACAAAGATTCTCTCTCAAAAAAATCGGAGATATCAAATCCACAAGAGAAAACCCGAGTCTCGTCGATGAAGAAAATCGGGTTACCCGCTAAAGACGGGTTACAAGGAATATAGCAGTGATTAAAAATGGGGATCAAAAGGGGAGCTCTTTTAAGTGCATTCCGCGCGACCCTCAAAGCTTTTTCGGGGTCGGACGGTCTCGGGCCCCAAGATTTGGACCATAAAGTGTTGCGCGCGATCTGAAAGGAAACTGCGGCTATGGGAAGATCAAGCGAAGCCCGAAGATGGAGTCTGGCTCTAGCACATCGCCAATCGGGAAAGCCTGGACCCACGGGTAACCCGGCAGATAAAATGGCTCGGAGGTCAGGTGGGAAAACGAAACCAAACTCCGCTTCCGCACGGGCGAACTCGGCGTCTGATAAACCCGGCTGGACTTGGAAACTCGAATTTCGTAAATGCGTTATAACTTTATCCGCTAAAGAAGAGAAAGACTGAAGACCGTTGCGAACAGGAAGGGAAGCTGGAGTTGAAGGAGCAGAAGCGCGAGCAGAGAGACGGCGTAAGCCCGCTATATGGGCCGGATTCAGACCCGCCATCCTCCGGTCCACGTCGACCATAGTTGCTTTAATAACTAACGGCGTCTTCTCTAATCCCCGTCGAGAATAGAAATACTCTGTCGGGCAACGCAGTGAGGAGTTGAGAAGGCTTTGAGGATTGATAAAAGGCGCACATTTATAGTGGTTTTAGAGGTGGAGCCTACCTTCCAGATTTTGGTTTTTTTTTTTTAAGAAATATTTTTTGGTACGACTTTACTTTCCTTAATTAACCTTGATGATTATAGATAATCACAAGTGAACATGTTCAAAACTAGATGAAGTTTTTGTCCTCTGCTGGGAAATGCAATTTCATGTACAATGTTAAGCAACGGCTCTTTTTTTTTTGGACAATAGCCAAAAATGGAGCCCTTTCAAAGTTCAATCTGATTCGATTTAAATTTAAAAAATCAATTCAGATTCTCGTAAATGATATTATAAAATGGATTTATATATGATGCACTGACAGTGTATAGTTTTTATACATTGTCAATGAACCAGAGGTTGACACCTCATCAATAAGTCCTTATATGCAAATATAAATAAATTTTTTTAATTTATCCATAAGGACCTATTGATAAGGTGTCAACCTCTGATGTATTGACAGTGTATAGAAACTATACACTGTCAGTGCATCATATACAAACTCTTATAAAATTGTATGTATTTGGCTCAATTCATATATAAATTATAATAGAATATTTTATTATTTAATATTTAGTTTATATATAATGTACTGACAGTGTATAAAGGTCATACACTATCAGTTAACCAAATAATGTCACCTCATTAATAAGCGAAACTTAAAACTACATAAACCTTTAAATGTAAATATTAATGAAGTTTTTAAATTTATTTTTTAAGAGCCTATACACTTTTAAGTTTTACTCATTAATGAACTGTCATTATATAATTTATTGACAATGTATAGAAACTATATATTATCAGTACATTATATATAAATTCTTAATATTTTATTATTTGTATTACTGAATCAAAAGTTCAAGTTCTATATTTTAATTAAAATTAAAAATTGTGTAAATTTAAAAACTACAATAATTTTTGAACGAAATCGAATTCATTAGATCAAATATTTTTTTTATTTGCTTTAGATATGAATCATAAAATAAAACAATTCATTCAAGTCAAATTGAATAAAAAATTTCAAAAAGCTGATATAATATCACCTCTAGTTGCAACAAACAACTCTTTTTAATATGAAAATTCAATTTCTTTTTTAATTTTTCTCTTTTAGGATATTTTAGGTGATCATTTTGTATGGAATTTTGAATATTGAGACATTTGAACCTAATTTTGTCATTACCATTTTAAATCTAATTTCATGTATAATTAAATATAATCTATGAACCTACACTTCAATTTAAAGCTCATGAGTGTTGTCTTAAAATTATATCATTAATAATAATAATAATAATTTCAAGCATTATTATGTAAGTAATTAATATGGCTCAATTTGATGGAATATTATGTAACATTATTACTTGGTAATGCGTTTTAGGCGTGGGAGAAAATCTACCATTAAAAAGAATTAAGACTTAAGACTCCCTAATCATCAATCTACCTTTATAGAATTCCTTAGTCTAATCAACGAAAAAAACAAAAGAAACAGAGCTTTTGTTTTGTTTAAGTTACTGGCAAATGGAACCTTTTGCAGCTGGTACGGCCAATTTGAGGTCCCATTGGCAATCATGAATTAGCTTGGCAACTTACATAAAGCAAGGCATATAATCATAATCCCACATTGTTGTATACCAACGTTAACAAACTTTTTTGAGTTTTTTTTTTCTTTTTTATTTTTTGAAAAAATAAAAAATTAAATTAAATTAATGACTGGTCATAAGCATGAAATTAGTGCGTAATGAAGTTGCCTTTTAATCAAAGTTAAGATTTTAATCCAATCAATTCATCCATTTTTGTTAAGGTGTGATTTTAATATGTTCGAGATATAAATTTCAATCCATGCAATTTTTATTGATATTATGATTTTTGTAAAGGGAAAATTGAATCTTTATATTGATGCTCCTAAATCAGGATAAGAATCCACCGCCCAACAGGATTATGTTTAATAAGAGGAAGGCATGGTTATTATATTCATCAAGTTCTTGATGAGTGTTAAAAGAGGAGATGTTTGATTACCCATCGGTTGCAGCTCATTTAGCAACGCAAGCTGAATTTGTGGGAAGAGCTCTCAAGTTCGACTCTCACTAAACACATCTTTGGAGAGGAGTGAGAAGTTTTAACTGTGATAAAACCTCGAACAGAATTAGTCTTAAATCGTTAAAACAAATGAAGTTACCTGTGGTTTACACAAAAAAAAAGAGATGTTTGATTCCATAATTAGATTTTTCTTTGGATTGTAGTAAAATGGGAGAAAGTAAATGGAATAAAAGCAAAAGTGAATGTTAAAGATGATTTGAGATATTAGTGCCTATGAAAAAACAAGATTGTTTAGGAATGGAAGAAAAAAGTGAAGAAAAAGAATTTTGCTTGAAGGAAATGACAATGAGATGACTATCCAAAAAAAATACAAGAAAATAGGTAAAAGGTAAAAAGGAATGAGATTGATTTGCCTATTTTATGTATCTATAAAAAATATGATCATGATTATTTCCATGATGTCAAAAGAAAGAATAGGGTAGAAAGAAAGTTGAATTATGAGTTTATTTAGGGTAAGGTTTACGAGATGAAAGAACACCATTTCTAATTATATAATTCAATATCATTACAAAAAAATTTAATTAATATTTCTCTTAAATTCTTTTTATATTTTGAGAGTAACAAATAGATTTGTCCCTGAATTAGATCTTCAACAGAATTTTTTAATGTGACTCGAAATATTATTTGATAAAAAACAATTTCATTTAATTTTAACTCTATTTTTAAATTTTCAGTCTACTGAACCAATTGAGCCAAATATTAAATATAAAATTTCAAAAATTAATTAAACTCAATTAACGTTAAATTTATTAAAAACCCCTATAAGAGTGCAATCTCCTTTTTTAGTAATTAAAAACTTAATAAAATCACGAGCAACCTGAGAGCTGGAATCAATAACTCAATATCCCCCAAAGTGAATGCAGTTGAGAAGTAAGAAAATTGTAGCACCGTTTCTAATTAATGAGAGAAAAAAACAGTTTTCGAGAAGGGAAAGCATAATCGGGAGAAGTAAATTAAACCTCACATACTTTTAGGCGAAGGATTAGGTATGGTCACGTGTGCTTGAGAGGTGCTCACCTCTCTCAACTCTATTTGATAATTCGGTGTATATTTTAGATTTAAGTTTTAAACCGTGTTCATATTGACACATTAAACAAAAATATTTTTTTCATTTTTATCAAATTTTAATTTATATATTTTTTGATGTCATTTTTTCGTATTATGTCGTATTTAAAAATTATCAAATTAACTCCTAAATTTTTAACAAATTACTCATGCCATCTAATCCAATTAGCCTGAGCTTAGCCTTAGCCCTTTCTCCATAGATTATAGTATACAAACAATCGAAGTTCAAATACTTTCAATGTTAATTTTAGATATTTTTAAGTACGTTGATCTGAAATAATTATTTCATATAATTTTTTCTTGAACTCTAATATTGATCGATGACACACCAAATTAAAATGTCAATATATAGATACCAATAAATTTCAAAACCATCACCATATTAATTTAAAACCATCTGTTGAAAAATAACGGTCACTTTCTCAGACTTAGCATGTGATTAAGACACTAATATTCCCCCAAGCATCAATTTACAATCTTGTAATAATCGAGGATTATGCCTATAAAACAATTGACTTGGACTTGGACTTGGATTTGGATTAGAACAATTAAGAAGCCAGAGCTGGCCACCTGCATGTGATGGTAGCCTTAATTTTCGTAAATCAATATTATATTTTAGGCTAAAGTTTTAATCATGAGGTCGGTAATTGGTCAACGGTTGATGTAGCTAAGTTTTCATCGCATCTTTCACCAGAGTATTCATGTTTTCATCTCACACATGATCAGACTAAGGCAAACGTAGCTCAGCTGCAATTTCCCATTTAATTTATTAAGCAAATGTCCACTTGCAAACATCTTGGTATGGAAATAACTTCGAAAACACACTCCAATCATAACACAGATTTGATGGGGGCTTCGTGGGTATTGTCAGGTGTGCACCGCTCATGTAGCATGGGCAACAATCACAACGTCTTTTCTATTTAATTGTTTTTCAGTTTTATGAAACAAAGATCTCGATTTTGCCTATAACCTCTTAATCGAATGATTCGAGAGGAGATGTGACATACTATAGAGTTTATATTTGAGTTCAAGTAATCCTAATTTTATTCCTTGATTATATATAAAAAAAAACATTTAGTTTTAGTTTTGTGGGAAGTGTTTGTGCATGTCATGAGTAAATTAAGTGCTTTAATTCCACATCAGATAAAAAAAAAGTCACTGAGAAAATATGTAATAGTGCTGCACATCTTACTAAGCCGATTTTGCAAAGGGAAAGTAATGGACATTTGCATGGAGCAACTAGTAGTCACAAATTGGATCACACCTCGAGCAGAACAAATGTTCGGAACAAAGGTTTGGGATTAGATTTGTAGGGCTTTAGAAGGGAAGGATGGAGCAAGTGGCATGGTCGCCAAGTCGAAACGATAAGCTACAAAAGTCTAATAAAAATCATGAATGTCTGTGTAAATGTGGAACGGTCGGCACTCTCCATAAAATTAATTGGAAGATGCCATTGTCCTATATAAGGAGCTAGCCAGTGGGGGTCCACGGTGAACAAGAAAATCGCTCGGCCTGATTTTCTCAAAGTGAAAAGTAGCGGGCAGCATTGCTTGCTTGTCTTCCTCGATCCTACGCAATGTTCCCTTGAACACCAATTGGTCAAGCCATCCATTCTCTACCTTGGGTCATTACGTTCACAAAAAGAAAGTTCAGAAAGGATGACAATGAATATAATTTGTTTTGAAATTGTTAGTTTTCATAATAAATTCAGTTATTGGTTGATTGCTAGAGACAAATAATACATGCGTATGCTTGGATTGATTGATCAAGTTTATCAAGTACTCGACACAAGTTCATGATCAGTTTGTTAATTACCTTCATAGCAAACAAATGGATCAAATCTTGAGTTTAAGATTCCAAAAGAACAAAACAATCACTGTTTTGATGCGAAGGCGATCGGAAAAATGGTCTACAAGGAAGATTCTAGCTAATAGCTATGTATGGACCATGCATTTTTATAGCTCTTGGCTTTAGCGGAATTTCCATTGAATTAATTTTTGGTCCTTATTATTAGGGAATCCACTTGCCGATATATGCATGCGTACGGATACCCCAACAAAAATTCAAAATACTTTTGGCTCTTGACTTGATTTCATCTTAATTAATAAATCAAAATTTTCTCATCTAATGATATAAAAATATCTAAATATGACATGATCTTGAACATTAATTTAAATTGTCATATTTTCACCTTATAAAATATGAAAATTTTATAGATTTAAAACTCGAATATCAAAACTTACTAAGTCAATAATTTCTGTTGTATAAAAAAAATCCAATTATAATCCGTTACTATTGAAACTTGAAACACAATTTGATAAAGTTCCATCAAAATTACATATATGGGGGAATGGACACAACCATTTCCTAAACAAAAATAGCCTAAAAAATCAATTTATGACGCTTTCAATCTTCCAAGCATATCTCAAAGAGTCGATCTTGTCTTGAGCCCATAACTCTCGTTGCCATCATCTTTTCAATCTGGTTCAAATTCTAGGCGTGGGAATGCATGTGAACAAATAGAAATTGACATCACGTTTGACGTGAGAAAGAGAGAGAGAAAAGAAGCAGAATCTGATTTCAAATCATCGTATTTTAACCAAGATCTAGCCTTAAAGATGAAACAGGATTAAAAAAATGGACAAAGAAATAAAATTCACACAACCTGGGTGGTGATTATGATGAAAATATAATATTGGGTAAATTATATATATAAGGTGAGAATATGCACGCTTTGGAGAATATTTTGTAGGGCAAGGATCTAACCTACTGATTAATCATTTTATTTTATATAAGCAGTTGGATAAAAGAAACCTTCCCATGTGCTCCTCTATTACTTATTAATTAAGCAAATTAAATTAATTAATTAAGTGCGGTTTTGCTAGCTGGGGGGCTTTCCAGGAATAATTTGGCAAGCAAAGCCTAGTACTTCAAGTGGTTAATATCAAAAAGAAAATAATTAAGTTGGAATTCTTTGCTTCATTGTTGAATGAAATGTTAAAAAAAAGCTAAATCTAATGTTATTTTATTACCTAAAAAGGCTCCCCAAGAGGTACTTGATTATCAAGGCTCCTTCTATAGGGCAATATTATATGATTCTTTACCATGTATTTTCAAGTTAAGCTTTTGGTTCAAAGTCTTCTAATTATAATATATTGACAGTGTATAACTACTGTATACTATAAATCAATCACAAAATTCAACCTAAAAAAATTAATAATAATTAGTTTTAAAAATCAAATTTTTTTAAATTTTCATTAATGAAGTAACATTTTATAATTAACTAACAATGTATAATTACTATACAATGTTAATGCATCAAACTAAACTCTAAAAAGAAATCTATAAGTTTACAAGAGGGTTAACCATAGTCTTGCACCATGTTCCACTGGTAGAGATTTTTGTTTATAAATAATAAATGTTACCAAGCATGTTCTTTTTAACAATCCAAATCGGGGATTAAAGTAGGTGTCCCCTCGTGTGTGTGGTTGGCTTTGATTACTTTGATTTGTGATTACCTTTCTTTTCTTTTATGATCAATCTGAACCAGATTGCTAGGGTTTGTGGCTAAAGTTAGAGCTAGGGCATCTCTTTCATGAGTGATGAGGAGATGCGTTCGTGCGATAAGGCTGGAATTTTCAGTTGTAAGATTTTGATAGATCATAGCTTTGCTTTAATTCATCCATAAGAAAATAAAAGAGCAAAGAAGAAGAATTTGCTTTAGATCATTGACAGAAAGAATAAATCCGCGTTTGGCATGGGAAAAGCTAAAAAGGTAGCTCACAGAAAAGAAAGATAATTCCAAGGGCAAACTTCGATTCTTCCATGCTTTTTCGAGTGTTAATTTGATGACTTTAATTAAATAAACACAACTTTACAGTTTTCACAGATCGTTTTCTTTGGAGTTGATTTTGTATGGATATGATAATTATTTCTTTCCTGGTAAAGGTTTTGGGTCGAAAAAATAATACTAGTATTAAAACTTAAATTTCAGATCACACTTTAAAAATTAAAATATGATCATTGGATGACAATTTAATGTTTTGCGAAAAAAGAAATTTTATTTTAAAATTCATGCTTTAAAAGTAATATTTACTTTGGTTGGTGGGATTTAGAAAAATCTAGATTTTATGTTATGAAACTTAAACATGACCAAGCAAGGGTCTATACACGACAGCATTATTCTATGGATTTGGCACTCTTAAGTCATATGTCATCGACCATTCCAGTCCTATTGAAGTAATCTAAATCTTTCATAATTCAAAACATGGTTTCATTTTCCCAAAGTCATGTCATGTTAGCCACCATTATTAGTGCTATCAATATCAGTTTACAAATTTCAAACAAAAGGAAAACTTGCATACTAATCTTATTTAGTGCAATTGTTCAATACAAATTATCTGATGAAAAAAAAAAACATCATTGGATGATGTTGTCACATTATTTCGTATCACATGCACCGACTAAACTAAAATTGAACACTCTTTTGATTTTGAGGTGATAAAATCAACCCATTATGATCATACATGATGAACAATCTTAAGATCTTATCTATCTTTATTGCTGAAATTTGACATAAAGTATATAAGCACTAATTTCATTTGTAATTGGTTTTAACGACACAGTGCAGACCAGACTTCCGAATTCACCACCTATAGAAGACCATTTGGTACAAACTTTCCATATACAGCATCAAGTGATAGCTTCTGTAAATGCATTTAATCTTGAGTACTTCTTGTTGCAGTCACATCCAAATCAACTCCATCGATTCGATTATGCTTGTTAAAACTGAAAAATGAAATAAAAAGAGGTGAGGAAAGAAAAGTACAAGGAAAAAGATTTTGAAAACGTTTGATAAAATAAAAATGATAGGAATGAAAGATAAAGAGAAGAATGAATTTTTTTCTTACTCAGAAAATTCAATCTCTTTGAATTGAAAAAGAAAAGAAAAAAATATTATTCATGTGAAAAAAATCAAATAAAAATATTAAGTTATCTCTAATAATTTTATTTTTATTTTTGTTTTTAACTTTATCAAATAATTGAAAAAAATATATTTTTCATTAACTTTTTCATCTTCATTAACAAACACATCTATTAAACAATTAATATATTTTTTGTCTTTTCACTTTTCTTTCTTTTATTTTTCATCTTTTTATTTTATTATTATTATTTTCACCCTACGGACCAAATCCTTTCGGTTTCATAAAAGTTAACTCCTTTCGGTTTTCATAACAAATGAAAGAATCCTAGATGTTCATTTATTATTAGTATGATTAATGATTTATCTTTATTGAAGAGCTCCAACTCCAATCCCCATCATGGACTAGCTGTGGTGAGACTGACGAATATCTACGACAAGATTAGTCTCACGACACCCGTTGATACAATGGCCCTTGGACAACTTAAAGTTAGAACCGTCATGTGGGGTAGCCATGTACTCCAACGACAAGACATCGGCTAAATCCAGTTCCCTCTAGAGTCCGTTGTCCTAGTTTCCAATGGCTGACTCAAACCCATCAACTCAGGTTGAAAACAAGCCGAGCTCGGCTTCGAGCATATGATGCTTTACACTTTGTCATGCATCGAGTTTGCTAATATTCTCTGCTAAAAGGTTCTTAACTGCAAGCACCCAGCAGCCATTGCAGGCTTCAAGTTTGTCGGTGAACATTAACAAGGGTGGGGAAAAACTTGGGCTTTAAACGGATTTTCATTTCTTTCTCCTTCCGAAAATGCACTCTAAAACAAAAGGCAGAAACATACTTGACAAGTAATAATTTATGTATATAATTCAAATTCTTGTATTAAATCTTATTCATATAATTTAAAACATAAAAATTCAAATTAATTACATCAAATATAATTTTTTTAATTTTTATCTATTCCTGTACTACATATAATTTATGTCAGATTTTACCCTCACATTTTTTTTTTTCATATTATCATTTTTACATTTTGTTGCCGTATATGTCAATTGCCAAATCTATGCTAACTGTTTCCTAACAGAAACTTTTTAAATTACAAAAAAAATTCAAGTATATAAGAAGACTTATTTATTATATTACATGCAATTTAGTAGAAGTCATATCCTAAAATACCCTAAATCATTTGGCAAATATTCTAAAAGGCTGGCCAAAACTAGCATCACCACAACACTGCATTTCATAAAATTATCAAATATCCTGCCAGCAACATTCACAGTAATCACCTTCAGTACCTTGAAAGGCTTCTTACCCTGCAATTTAATAACACTCAAAATCAGCCTCCAAGCATTACAAGTCAAGCATCAGTCTACCAGAGCAAAAATGACAACCTGGGCGAACGGGATCTAGAACGGGAATGGGAGCGAGAGTAAGAGCAGGACCTAGATCGTGAGCGTGACCGCGAACGTGAACGAGAATAGTATCTTCGAGAACTCCTACTCCTGTGTGGGCTTCTACTCCGTCGATATCTTCTGTAGTGAACAAATTATTCACCAGACGAAGAAGACGTTCATAAGAGAGCACCACAACAATATTTCTTTTTTAATTCATAAAAGGGAGTATAGATTGCAAAAATACATAGGTAAAACAAAATGATGCAAGTATTTCAAAAATATACCTTGGAGGAGAGCGGCTGTAACTCCTACTGCGGCTGCGATGCCTTTGACGACTTAATCTGCTTGTTTCTGCAAGTTTTTCCAGTCTTTGGCGCTCCTGTTCTCGCTTCTTAGCCATTTCCGCAGCAGTGTCTTTTTTAACTATAGAAGCAATCAACTTATCAATTCATAAATACAACTCACTGAAACATGTAATAATACAAACTTAAACCCCTTTATACCAACTTACTGCCTCTCTCTTTTCTTCCAAGTAAAATTAATAAAAAGCTAAAGAAAATCTAGAAAAACACAACTTGATATGAAAAAGAATGCGTAATTCCTTTAAAACTCCAACAGAGCATGAGAAGGTATCATTGAATCAACAGCTGCATAAAACAAATATCATTTATGTCATACTTTGCTTGTTTAACTGTTTGTTCATAATCCTTTTTAGCCGCTCCTGAGGAGTTTCTTTCTTCTCAACCTGCCCCTGTTTTGAGGGTCCTCCAGAAGTACTTGCTTTTGTCAACTTTGCTAAAGCTGATGATCCACTGACAGGAAGGAAATAAATTGTTAAAATCAGGGCAACTAATATATATATATATATATATATATATATATATATATATATATATAGAGATTAAATAATCCTTATTCCTTTCTAGATAACTGTATTCATAGATGCAAAAGTTATGGTGATACCTTACTGCTGGTTTTGACGCTTTACCGCTCTTTTCTTTATCAAGAGACACACCAGATGCAGGATCAACATAAAGTGCCTCCAGTATGTGACCAGATGATGGCCTGCAGGAAAGGAGAAGCATTAGATATGCCCATTTTCAAGGTTTCATGCAAATGGGGAGTATTCACACAAATTCCATTTGACGAAAAGTAAGAGCTTCAGAAGCGAAGCCTCCTTCCTACTCCCCCTTGCAGTTATGCTGATAACCCTAGGCCAGAAATATTCTAAACCAGAAAAGTTGGCCTCAGGCAACAAAATTGGGATAAGCTGCAGCAGAGTAAAGACTGTCCAATCTATCTTTGCAAGAATTAAAGGTCGAGTGCCCCGACCGGTTCGACATGTTAGCCTGGGATGGAGGAGATGATGGTGGAGAAAATCCTTCAAGCTTTGGTCTGTCCATGTCGCCAGAGCCTCCAAACTCTGTAATATACTCTATTTTTGGTGCCTTTGGCTTACTTCTATGAGAATCATCAGAATAACTTCCACGAGCATGGCGCCTTGAGTATGATGGAGAGTATGAACGTGATCTTGATCTTGACCTGAATGGGAAAATCCATACATAAATTCCTTTTAAGTGCCTCAAAATAACAGCTTCAAGAGAAACCAAGCACAAATTATACCTCCTAGAACGTGGATATGCCTCATAGGTCGGGCTATGCCTAGATTCCCTGCATGTGGCAAAAGAAAGCATCAACTCTTTAGGAATGATGTCCAATCCAATTCTACCAGTTTGTATTAGAGATCTTCCAACTTCTGTACCGGTAGGGATCATTATGGTGTACTCGTGTTCCAGTTATCCTTGCAGCTTCTCTTTCTCTCTCCCGCTCTATTTGAGAGGCTTTTCTCCTTTCTTTGCGACTCAATTTTCTCTAAACGTTCAAATTTTCGGATTTGTTATCAACATATGTTAACTAAGAAAAATGCAACAACCAGCGTGTCTTATATCAAACTTACAATTGCAGGGTCCCCTCTGATCACTTCCTTCTGTTTTTTTTCCTCCTCTTTGGCCTTTTTATCCATATAAACAAGCCAACCATACCGTTTCACTCCAAATTCTTTTGCTATTATATCCATTCCTTCATCATCACTATCATCACTCCTGAATTCCTCATCATCTTCCTCTTCCTCATCTTCTTCATCTGCATCTGAAAAATGAGCTTCCTCTTTTCCGTTTCCATCATAAGAGAACCCAACTTGAGAATATGAGCCTTTATTAGCTGGTTGTGCAGGCTGTGATCTGCCAAATATACCCAAAAAATAAAGAAAGAAACAAGATAACCACATATAGCAGCCAGATATATCAACATCAGTGAAATCAGCAAAGTTGCCACTTTAGAGGAAAGTATATCCACAATTATATTAACACATGCCAAAGAAACCCAAATGTAGCACATTCATCTCCTCCAGAAACATTCTACATGAAACTTTATATATGCAGGTCACTGAGTAGATCACCATGATATATGCAACAAAATCATTGACAAGAAAAATATATAAATCTCCTACTTTGCAATAAATCAACTAAGTCAAAGAATAAACTCATCAAAAGATGATTTCTTAAAAACACATGAAAAGAAAATAGGAAGCAAGGCCAAGTTTGTAACTTTCATCTTTTCGAAAGCTAATATTTCTACATTTGTTTCTGAATAGCATAACACTGAGCAAAGTATCTACTTCAACCATCATCCTAACTCATGTCTAAGATCACTTTGAAACCTTATACAGCATGCATCAAAAATATTTGAAGAGAACCAAACTTTGTTATAAACTTATATAAGACAGACGCTATTAAATTTATGTGAAAAATTTTAACTCGAGTACCAACACATGCATCACCTATCTTATCAAATAAGCACAAAAATGTGAGAAAGAAATATATTAAACCTGTCTGATTGAAACGGTGCAATAACTTTAGCCTCCATTTCTAGATTCACATGTTGTAAACCCTCCTCATCGGTAACTGTTAAAAGATAGAAACTTCAGCTCATAAAGCTCATTCGAAAACTAATTCCAACCTTATAACTGACTTTTATAATGTAAACAATAATAGGCATTGGAAACGAACAACAAAAACTAAAAACACAAATTATCAATTCAGAGAAATAAAAAAGTACCGACATCCTCTACGCCGATGCTTAATTAAATCCCGATAACGCTCAAAATTAACAAACTCTTCTACTTCTTCTTCTTCTTCAGACTTCTCTTGATTCCTAAAATGCCGTGTCCCTGGCTCTCGAATGAAATCAAGTAGAGCTCGGCCATCAAATCTAAAATATAAACAAATAATTAATCGCAGAAAAAAAACCATATCTAAAACGATGTTCAAATTAAAAAAGAAAATAAAAGAAAGCGAAATCGAGTTACCTATCAATTAAAACGTCTTGTTTTCCATTCCAAGGAATCCTGTTAAAAATTTGGAAAAAAAAAAGAAGAAAAATTTTGTGATAATTAATGGAAAACTGATAAGATTATTTATGGAAAATTTATTAATTTACTTACAGGCCTTGCTGGTCTTGGGTGGCGTGATAGAGAGCATCATCGCGATGGATACGGCAGCGAGAGCCGATGACTTGAATGGATTGTTGAGGATCGCCACGCCTTTTAGCCAAGAAGATGGCCCGTCTTTGGGCTCTCTTTCGAGCCGCGTCCATCATGTCGTGGACTTTCCTCTCTGATCTCCGAGCTTCGTGCCACATCTTTGAGAAGCCGAAACCCTAAAGAGTGAAATCGATGGACAGAAGGAATCGAGTGGAAGCGAAAGAGGGAAACAAGCCGACGATTACCAAGATTTCTGATGTAAGCTTTGGTGGAAAGTTGTTTGGTAGAAAATGGGCTAGTAGTCGCAAAGTCTCATCTGCACAAATCAGTTTTGTTTGAACGGATAAATGGCCTTTTCATTTATTGT
The DNA here is from genome assembly GCA_031772115.1 of Heritiera littoralis. Lineage (NCBI taxonomy): Eukaryota > Viridiplantae > Streptophyta > Magnoliopsida > Malvales > Malvaceae > Heritiera > Heritiera littoralis. The sequence goes on from JAPDPK010000044.1 coordinate 2,192,122, forward strand.
AACAGGCCTTTGAGATTTGGGCTGATAGGCCTGTCACTGTTTTTCCTTTTTTTTTGGTTACAGAGGAAATAAAATTAACTCAACCTAAAATTCCTAGGAAAGGAAACACCCAAAGCATCAGCTTGCAATGCCCATCTTGTACAGCTCAGAGGCTCCGGTAGGAACTCATAATCGTCATCCATTGAGCAAGCAGACTTAGCCAACGAATCAGCTACAAAATTCCCTTCTCTAACCGACAAATCCAGGGTCTATTTACAATTTCCCTTATGTCCCCAATGATGCTTCCAAGAGGATGTAGATGTATATTTGCAGACTTGGTAAGATCCAGAGCCACCGTAGCAGTCTAACTCACATATCACAAATTTATAGCCCAGTTGCCAGGTTAGTAATAGACCATAGCGTACCGCTTCCAGTTCTGCCGTTATGTTCGAACAGACCCCAAGGTGAGCTCGAAAACCACCTAGCCATTCCCCAATATTTGATCGAATCACACCACCAGCACCTGCAACTCCAGGATTCCCTAGAGATGAACAATCTGTGTTGAGCTTGACAAACATCTCTGATGGTGCAGACCAATTAACTGAACTCACAGTCTTAGGCTCCTTGTTTTCCTTCAGAAACAACCTATTCAGTTCAAGAGCATCATCTTTAACATACTCAATTGGCTTCTCCGTACTCATATCAGTATATTCTTCCCTCTAAAGATAATATTGCAGCGCCTAGTCCGGAGTCCCCATACCGTGCATGTAAATATACATTTCCAGTCCAGTACCGGTAGTACTCCATGAATCGTGTCATCCAAATTTTTCAAAATTCTTTCTTTCAAAGGCCATCGAAAGAACTCAGTCCATTGTTCTTGTCTTAATAAATTCCTCCAGACTAGAGATGCTTTATTGCAATCTCTTAATGTATGAAGAGTAGATTCCTTGCTGGATTGACATAATACACACATTGCCGAATCTGCCATACCCCATTCAGCCCTTAGCTTATTTGTTAATAATCGGTCCCTCATAGCCAGCCATAGAAAATATTTCCATCCTTGTGGTGCCGGAGAACTCCACACCTTCTCCACATTTCCCGTATCAGATTCAACATTGACCTCAATTAGTTTGGAATAAGCTGATTTCACTGTGAAACAACCATCAGTTGTCCACTTCCAAGTCCATGTATCCCCTGTTCGCTGGATTCTAGGCAGTGGCGTGCCAATGACTTTCAGAGCCAGTTCAAGTGGAAGTTGCGCAAACACGTTTTCCACATCCCACCGACCTCCCTCCACTGTATACGTGCTGACTCTTTCTGATAAATCAACATCCACAGGCAAGCTCTCAAAATGCCCAATAATCGGTTTATCCATCCAAGTATCAGTCCAAAAGTAAGTACTCTGTCCATCACCTATTCTTATCCTTAATCCATCCCTTACAAGCCACCGTTAAATTCTTCCAAGTGTGGGACCAAGTAGGCCTAGCCTTTTCAAACGTGCCAGCTGTTCTTACAATATCCCCATAGACTCCGTATTTCCCAGTAGAATCCTAGCCCAATAGCTACTCGGTTCTGAGATCAATCTCCAGGCGTCACTGTTCTTCTTGAAAATGCATTTTATTTTGGAGATTTTTTATACAAAATAGATGGTACGAAGAATAGGAAACTGATGAAGATATTAAAATTTAAATTTCAGGAATATTAAAAATCACCTGTCATTGAAACCTCATGCAAGTGCTTAGTCATATTAAACAAATTGTCACGTTAAGATTAAAAGTATTGACACATGTTACTGCATATTGTGTCAACAATAATATTTTTATAAAATTTGGGATTTAAATGATTTTATTTTCTACGTATGATTCTCTGTATTTTAACTATTTCACAAGAACTTATTTTGTTATAGCAATATTAATATTGTTTTTTTTTATAAATAAGACCACTTAATTATCTAAAAAATAGCTATTATCTGAATTGTATAGATCAATTATACTAAGCATCGACTTATTTTGTTTTCTTTTTAAGCACGCACGCTCGATTGATTTTTTGTTTGTTTAAATCTTTTCTTTATAAAGAGCGCCGGTAAAAAAAGTTTAATCTTAGATTTAATTCTTTTTTTAAGAATAATAAATCCGAAATAACTCGATCTCATAAGTAACCCGAACTCAACCCATCCGAATCGATCCATTTGCAAGTTCTAGTGACCGTCTTACTTCATTATATGAGGTTATGATCTCGAAATTGAATGAAGGGGATTCTGGGTGCGTTTGAGTCAAGAAAAAAATTTTCTACTTGGAACCGGACGGAGGCATGAAGAAATGGCTAACAATTTTGTCTATGCTTTTGGTCACTCTTTTGCTGCTTTTATCGTCTTTAGATTTCTCTGAGGGAAGAGATGAAGACAGTAAATTCTTTCGTTCTACAGGTGGAACCGTACACCACGGTTCCGGTGCTCAATACGACGGAGGAAAGAAATATTCCGATAAGATGGGACCGGCCGGACAGGTGGTTTGCAGCGTCAGTACCAGTCCTGATCAGATGGTTTTAATGTTCCGACATCTGCACGGGGATTCCACTCTCGAGGAACCTGCAGGTATGGATTTTTTTTTTAGCGCGGAGACAAAACTATTAGAACTTGAATATTATCATCCAAATACTGCAGTTATTAACTTTAGCTGCCTCCTCTATAGTTTTGTTTTTAGAAGAGTCTGATAATGGTAAAAATCCAACCAGTGATTAGTCTGAGGTGAAATATGAACAATCTGAAGTTCAGTCCTGCAGCTCTTTTACTGTTATTATTAGATTGCAGTGAGGTAAGAATCAAAGGCCAAGGAGATAAGAAAGGCATTTGGAAGATTCATACACTGGGTTCTGTTCCCTTAACTCCATACGGACCTCAAATCCAACTATCCTTCTACGATTGGCATGGGAATATTACTCCGACAAACCTGAAAGGTACCTTTCTTTCTTACAAGTTATTCGTCATTCCAACTTGTTTTCAAAATTCAGTCGTTCAGCCTACTAAATGCAGATTATTACTTAACCATCGACAATTGGAATCACGATGCCTTGACCATTTTCTGCACACTATCAAGTTATCAAGCTAAATTGATTGCCGGAGGGCGTGCCAGAAAAACTAGAGCAACGATTCATTGCAGTCCACGTGAACTACTGGGAACAGTTCCTTCATCAACGTACTTGACTCATTATATATACAAAACCATTCAGGAAATTGTTAAACTCATCAGCTTCTACCAGTGGGGAGAATCTTCTTCCACTTACAAAATCCGTGGTTTGGACATCGTTACTCTTGATTTAACAAGTCAGCCGAGGCAGGGTATTAATGGGCAATTTCAAATGACTGCCACTTTATCATTTTCAACCTTTCTACAGCGTTTCAGAGTTTTAACGGTTGCGGTATTGGTAAGATCAACTTTCAGGCTGTTTGCGAACATAAGTCATGACGAGAATCACAAGGAACCACATTTGAAAGGATTGTCCATCGATGTTTTTAAAGCAGCCGTTGCAGCTCTGCCCAATCGCTTCACTTACAAACTGGTTCCGTTTCATGGCTCTTGTGATCAGTTGATCAAGGAAGTTGCTCGCAAGGTCAGTATGCATGAGAGTCATGACAGAATCGTCCTCTACCAGCTTTCCTATTTTTTAATCCTTAAATCTATCCTAAAATTATTTCTATTTTGTGTTAGTGAAGGCTTTTCATGCAGCTCTTGGCGGTATAGTGATTACAGCAGACAGGTCCCATCACGTAGAATTCTCGCAGCCCTATGCTGAGCTAGAATTGGTGATGGTGGTAAAGAAGAAAACCAATCATGAGTTGAAGGAAGTTTTCTGGTTCATGAGTCCCTTTACTCGAGAGATGTGGCTTATAATGGCAGCTATGACTATCTTCACTGGTTTTATTATCCGTTTAATTGAACAAGGAAACCCCAACGAAATGCCTTCTGGACATGCTGAAGTTGCCTTCTTCTGCTTCCCTTTTGCTTTCCTCCTCAATGAGCATAGTAAGATACCATACAAACTTATCTGCATCTGCCTATGATACCTGGAAATTGAAACTATAATAACATAGTACTATGATGTCATTAAAATTCAATTATTTGAACCAATTAGTGTCTAAATTTCCCGACAATGTCTTCCGCTAACTCAATCTATTAAATCAGTACATGAAAAAAAGCATCACAATATCTTTAAAATAGATATAAGATTTAATGGATTTTCCTTTTTGTACATACTTTTAATGCTGTGACAAGTTTTTAAGAGCAAATATAAGAAAAGAGAGTAGCTTTCTAGATTTTAAAGAACATTTGCGCGTGTGTTTTAGATTGTAGCCTAATCCATTTAATAGGTTTCTGTCTAAAATGCTACTAAAATGATCTATAATGTTTGTTAATGTATTCAAATGTATGAAAAATCTTTGATTTGCAGGACCCAGGAACATATTGTCCTTTTATGTGCTGGTTCCATGGCTAATCCTGACCCTGATTGTCACCACGACCTTTACTGCAAGCCTTACTTCTATAGTAACGAGTTCGCAAGCTGGGCAATCTGACATAAATGTTGATCTACTCAAGAAGACAAATGCTGTTATCGCTAGTGATGGAAATTCTTTTACCTTCTCATATTTAGTTAAAAGTTTGGGATTCAAGCCAAAGAATATAAAAAGCATTGCCTCAGTTAATGACTGTGCAAAAGCTTTATCGAACGCAAATGTAAAGGCAGCATTCTTACTAACGCCTGACGCCAAAGTTTTCGTTGCAAAACACTGTAAAGCATTTACAAGTTCGGGACCTACCTACAATCTAGGCAATATTGGATTTGTAATCTCCAGTTCAACCATGCTCTTCAGTTGGAGTTTTCATTACTGCTTTTATAGTTGGCCTTTCTTCGTCATTGTCCAAGCTTTTGAGTTGGTTTTGGTTATCGGGTTGTAAGAATATCATTAATGTGTTATTCACCTTGTGAATTATAGGTGTTTCCAAGGGGTTCAGCACTGGCTTCAAACATGTCAGAGTCGATTCTTAATCTTAAGGAGGGGGGGAAATTGCAGCAAATGGAGGAAGATATGCTATCATTTTCAAACTGTTCAACATCTGATGAGACTGATTCCGGTCGAATTGGGCCTGGTCCCTTCTCGGGTTTGTTCATTCTGTCAGGAGGTGCTTCAGCAACTGCAGTATTAATTACAGTCCTTCGCCGATTGAAAAGACGCTGGGAGAGCTGCATTCACAGAATTTTAATGGGTAGGGGAGTTTTGGTGTGGTTGACAATTCTCCTCTCTCATAATCAAACGACAAATGACCTCCAACTTACTGAAACACGTTCCAATAACTAGACAAATCTTGATATATATTATCATGTGGATTAAATCGTTAAATTGGCAGGCGAAAATATGTAAGCCTGTTAGGAATTGCCAGCATCATTTAGTCTTAGTAATATCAAAAAGAGGTTGAAATATGGGGATTAAGGATACAAATCAATTTATATTAGATTTTGATGAAATCAGATTCTCCTTCAATTTATAGGTATTGTATGATAAACAATCTCCCTTGTTGTCTAAGCTGCCGTTACAACTCATCTTTATAAAAAAAATCAACTTATATTTATGGTTGAGTGATTTTAATTGCCAATAAGTAACAACCAAGGTTTATCTTAATGGTTATTACCTCTTGTAAAGAAAAATTAAATTAAAGGTTGGGTTCTCTATTTTTCTTTGTATCTCTTTGTGAAAAAAAAAGGAAGCAATTAGGCATCTTGATTCTTGAGTCAACTCTCGTGATAGACCTAAGCCTCTTTTTTGAATTAATTATAATTATTTTATTTATTTTATAAATATCACCTAATTAGCTTACGCAACTCATGATAAATTTCTCTAGTTGCTAACATTTTTCGTATACTGATAACTGGAAACTGCCAGGGAAATAATTTGTTTGCAACTGGCTCTCATTTTCAATGCTCCATTTTTTCCACACGTCACAAGATGCCATGTATTAATTTTCCAAGTATTGTTCCTAAAGATAACTTTGGGCAGGAATAAACATCTGAAGATGCCAGGAAAGTCTCGACGTTGACTGAAAATGAGAAAACTTACTAGTTTCCCAGCTTTTCTGCCACTCAAACGAATGGAGATTCAGTTTTAAACACACAAAGTCCTCCAGAAATTAGAGGCATATATGCAGGAGGAAATCAGTAGCAGCTTTGCCATGCTTTTGTCTTTTATTTTGCTATTATTACTGTTATCAAATTGTAGTGGGATACGAGATGAAGAAGACCAGAAACCTACCCAAGATAGATGTATGTGTTGTAGTAGCAACGGAGATGCATACCAAATCCAATTAAGATTCAATTATTCGTATGGGAAAGTTACTCCCATATATCTCGATGGTACGTACTGTATAGTTTTATGGTTTCTTTACTTATTTGTTTTGTAAATTTCATCATCCATCTTAATTTGGGTTTTATTTTTTTATTTTACGTTATTGATTTGTAAAAACTTCTTTTAAGAATTAGCAAAAGGAAAATTAAAAGAAAACACTATGAAATTAAGGTTTTTGGTGAGAATTTTGTTGTGAACATGAACAATTTCCTTACAGTTATTAGATTTATTTAGCAAAAAATTTGTGTAACTATTTTTATAACTAAATGTCATATTGTTTTTTGGTCACTATAATAATAACTATGACGGCTTTAATTTTTTTTCAAAATTAAATTATCATTATAGTATTAATGGGATGCGAAGTTATTTGTCACAAATTTGTAACTAATAAAATATACAAATTTGCTTTTGATGAAGAATAATATATTAGCAACAAGATATAAAGTATATAATAAAGTGACTACTATTTTTGAACATTGTTTGTCACTCTATTACAATTTTTTTTTGAAAATTATATATAACAAATTGATATCGATTATATGAAATATTAATCACCCTAACTTTAATTCAATTTCCTTTCTTATATTTGTGCCTATATTCTTTTGACTACGTACTAAAATGGATCAAGGTTTTGAAAGTAGTTAAGTGCTTGATTTTGGTTGCTGAATGAATGTGTGATTACTGATTAGCGCAACAAAACTTTACAAAATGAAGCTGTTGAATAATATTGCAGCTGAAGCTGATTATCAAAATTATGTGGCCACCAGACATCTTACTTCACAAAATTTACCAATTCTTTGTACGGTCACAAACTATGAAACTGCATTTACTGGGAAACTAAATGAGTTCAACGGAAGAACGAAGGCGACCGTACATTGTGCTCTGCCTGCAAAAGCTAAAGCAACAATAGGAAACGAATCTTCATCAAGCTACATGTCTCGTCATATATATGAAATAAGTCGGGAAATTGCTTATCTAATAGGCAATTACCAGTGGTTAAAGCGTGGTCCTATCTGGGACGTCTCGGACAGAGTAAGCGATTTAGACATCGTCGCTTTCAACCTGAGTAGCGGCCATCCAACGGAGAGTGTTGGTGGGATTATTCAAATGGCTGCTACTTTATTGTTTTCGACATCCCGACCGGTTAACTACTTTACAGAGTTAACCATCGCCGTGGCAGTAAGATCAGTCCCCAGGCAGTTTGTGAACCCAAGTCATGACGAGAACCACAAGGAAACACAAATAACAGGATTTTGGATTGATATTTTTAAAGCAGCTACTGCAATGGTGCCAATCAATACCACTTATAAGCTGGTTCCTTTTTACGGTTCCGATGATCAATTGCTGAAGGAAGTTGCTCGCGAGGTTAGTTTGTTTCCTTGTCTGTTGTCTTTTAACTCCAGCTGCTTATTTTTAGCCTTACTCTATCATGCATGATGTAAAAATTTAAGTTGGTCTTGTGTCTTTGTTGTACTATGATCTGAAATTTTGGGTAGATTTAGAAGAATAAAATTATAAAATTTCTATATATCATCAGTCACCAGTTGACTGATTGAAATTTCAAAATTTTGTTATGTGTATTGAAGGCTTTTGATGCAGCCGTTGGCTTAACAGTTATTACAAAAGAACGCCGCCAGCTTGTAGAATTCTCATATCCCTCTTTGAAAGTAGGACCGGTGATAGTGATGAAGAAAAATCCAGAAATGAACCAAGTTTTTTCATTCCTGATCCCTTTCACCAACGAAATGTGGTTTACTACGGCATTTATGACCGTCTACACTGCTTTTGTTGTTTGGTTGATTGAACATGGAACAACAGCTGGTAATGAATCTGGTGGTTTGCCTTATGGACAAGTTGGAGCTATCTTCTGGTTCCCTTTTGCAACTCTCTTCTATGGAGTACATAGTAAGATATACTATAAGCTATTTTAATTAATTTTAAATTTATGCATTTCAACTTTTTTTTTTTTTACCAAGCGCATTTCACCTTGCTCTTAAGCATATAGAATACAAGCTCCTATAGTTATTACTCTCTACAATATATAGTAGCGTCCTTCAGCTGTCTTTTGCTTCTCTTTTGCGACTGTTCTCTAATCCCTAATTTTATTTTGCACTATCAAGAAAGGAAATAATTCAAGAATGGAGGAATGCTAGTCAGTTATTCATAACTTTTTCATATTGCAGGAGAATCACCCAGGAACAGCTTAACTTATTTTGTGCTGGGCCCATGGCTGTTACTGATCCTGATTGTCACTTCAACCTATACAGCAGGTTTTACTTCCATGATAACAAGCTCGGAGACTGATCACTCATCTTCCTTAGATACAGAAAATCTCAAGTTAACAAATGCTATTATCGGTTGTGACAAAGATTCTTTTATCTTCCAGCATTTAGTGGAGGTTATTGGGTTCCAAACAAAGAACATCAAGCACATTTCTCAGTCTTCATTTGATGATTATGCAAAGGCTCTATCAAATGAAAGTATAAAGGCTGCAGTCTTTCTGCAGCCTTATGCAGAAGTTTTCCTTGCAAAATACTGCAAAGATTTCAGAGCAAGGAACCTAAGCCCTAATCTATGCGGTTCTGTATTTGTAATATCATGAACGATGCTCTTCAGTTCCCTTACTGGTTTTAATTAATCAGTCTTGTTAATTTGTGTCTTTTAACCGTTCTTTTGCTGCATTACAGGTCTTTCCACGGGGTTCTCTTTATGCTGCATTCATGACGAACGCAATGCGCCATTTAAGAGAGAGCGGAAAAATCGAGCGAATGAAGGAGGAAATGCTGTCTTTTTCGGATTGTTCGAGACCAAAATTTGATCGCAGCATAAAACGAGGAATTGGACCGGGGCCTTTCTCAGGTTTGTTTATCTTATCAGGCGGGGCATCTGCAATTGCAATGTTAATCACAATTGTTCGTATGATGAGAAGAAAATGTGAGAGCTTTATTCAGGGGTTGTTGATGGGTAGAGGACTTTGGGTATGGCTGACAACTCTGTTTTCGCAAACCAGAAGGAGAAATGAGCTTGAGCTATCAAGGATAATTTCCACTCCCCAAATACAACTCAGCCGCTCCTAGCATATTATTTATCCTGTCAACTAACTCCTCGTAAATTAGCCATCAAACATAAATAACAAAAAGCTCAACGGGTGAGATTTCATTTCCCTTCGCTTTAATTAGCATATTTACATGAGTTGCCTTTAGGCCATTAAGCCATATGATAAAGGTGGTGTGAATTGTAACCAAAAATGGAAAAAAGTGGTGTGAACTGTGGAGTTTGCTTTAGTGATGCTAACCGAGAAGTTGGAATCGTGATACTCTTTTGGTCTTTTCTTGTCAAAGAAAAATATGAATTTTACATATTAATATAAAGACGAAGATTAGAAAATCTGGTTTCCACATTAAACCCTAACTCTAAAGAGAGAAATCGATGGATGGAATGGAAGAGAAAGAAGAAATTAACGACGATTATCAGGATTTCTGGTTTTGGTTTGTGTGGAAACTTCTGTTTGGTAGAAACTGGGCTATTACTCGCAGACCAGTTTTTTACAAACCCATTTTGTTTCAACGGATGAATGGGCTGATAGGAGAAGGCCTTCATTCCAATGCTCATTTTATCACACAAGTCCCTACGCAGCCCGAAGAGTACCTGACCTGTGCATATAATTATTGTTTAAGTAAACTGGTATTTGTATTTTGTAAAATATAAAAATATTATGTCCATATGCGCTTACAAAATTTATTTTTAGTTTCTACCTTATTATTGAATATAACTAGGACGATATCCTGCTTCACATGGGATATTTTTTTCTTAAAAAAAATGTTATAAAGAGGATTTATTAAAAAATAATAAATCAAGATAATTATTTTAAAAATATTGATTTATTAAATGAAAATGATAATATTTAACTTACCAATTAATCATCTTTTTTATTTTTCATTATATCTTTTAACACAAAATTACAAAGTTAAATAGATCAAAATAAATAAATAAAAAGCTTAGAAAATATTTAAATTTTTTATTCAGTTTGACCTTAATTTGTTTGTCTTATGTTAAATTCAAGTTAAATTAATCCCTACCACCACTTTTTCTTTTATTTGTCGTAGTCTCGAAGTATTTAATAACTCCGCCTATGTGAGTTAACGCAGCCGGTCCCAAGCTCGGGTAAAGGAGGAGGGTGGCGGTAGGTTTGGACAACCAGCCTTAAAAACTAGTCCAATCTCATGAAATGAACCAATATCAGAACATCGTTGGGGCGTCCCCTACACAGTGACGCGCTGCATCGGAGCCCGGGTGTAGTGAAAAGTGGGCAAGGGTTGCTAGGTCGTCGCCCGGAAGTGACGCGCCACATCGACGCCTGGATGTGGTGTTAAATATGCAAAGGTTCCCACACCACAATGGACGGGGGTGGGTAAAGAAGTTAGTCCATAACCATAAGCTTAGGTTAGGATCTTGGAATATAGGTACGCTTAGTGGTAAGTTAGGTGAGATTTGTGAGGTTATGAGTAGGAGGAGGGTTAACATCTTGTGTCTCCAAGAGACCAAATGGGTTGGGGAAAAAGCTAGAGAGATAGCACCTTGGCAATGTAAGCTTTGGTACACAGGGAAAGATAGAGACCGAAATGGAGTAGGTATCATTGTAGATAAAGAGTACCATAAGGATGTTGTACAGATTAAGAGACAAGGGGACAGGATTATTTTGGTTAAACTAGTTTTAGGAGAAGAGATGTTGAATGTCATTAGCGTGTATGCACCCCAGATAGGACTTGATGAGGTTAGTAAACGACAGTTTTGGGAGGATTTAGATAAGGTAGTACAAGAAGTACCCATAGGAGAAAACCTGTTTATTGGCGGTGATCTTAATGGACATGTAGGTACAAGTAGAGAGGGTTTTGAGAGAGTACATGGGGGTTTTAGTTATGGTGTAAGAAACGAGGGAGGAGATGCTATCTTAAATTTTGCTTTATCTTATGACCTAATCCTAGCAAATACATTGTTTAAGAAGAGAGATTCTCATCTTATAACCTTTAGAAGTGGACCAAGAGCAAGTCAGATTGATTTCTTTCTAACTAGGAGTAGGGATAGACATAGATGTTTGGATTGTAAGGTTATCCCAGGTGAGAGTGTTACCGCGCAACATAGACTCTTAGTTCTAGATATGAAGATAGATAGACGACATCGAAGGAACCAACAAAAAGGAATTAAACAGATTCGATGGTGGAAGCTAAAAGAAGATTGTCATACAACATGTAGAGATAGTTGGATTCAAAAAGAGGCTTGGAAAACAGAAGAGAACCCAAATGTAATGTGGAATAAGATGGCAAAATGCATTCGGGAGGTAGGCAAAGAGACATTAGGAGTATCAAACGGAAGAGTGCCGACTGGAAAGGACGCAACATGGTGGACTGCAGTAGTAAAAGATGCTATAAAAACTAAGCGAGAGTGTTACAAGGCTTTAAAGAAGAACAATACAGAAGAGAGTTTTTCGGAATATAAGGTAGCAAGAAAGGAGGCAAAGAAGGCTGTGGCAGAAGCTAAGACGAAGGTTGCGAAAGAGATTTACGACAAGTTGAACACAAAGGAGGGAGAGAAAAGGATATACAGATTGGCGCGAGCAAGAGAAAGGAGGAGTCGCGACCTAGGAGTCGTGAAATGTATTAAGGATGAGCATCAAAGAATTCTCGTTAAAGATAATGACATTAAGGACAGGTGGTGAGATTATTTTAACAAATTATTTAATGATGGACAAAATAAAGTTTTGGATAATATTTCGGTGCCTCTTAAGGATTTAAATCGGTGCTTTATGCGTAGAATCCAAGAGACAGAGGTAAAAGAGGCACTCAAGATGATGAAGAATGGAAAAGCTGTTGGACCTGATGACATCCCAATTGAAGTTTCGAAATGCCTTGGAGATGTAGGAGTTAGGTGGTTGACAAATCTATTTAATAAGATTTGGCACACTAACAAAATGCCAGAGGAATGGAGGAAGAGTGTCTTCGTACCTTTATATAAGAACAAGGGAGATATTCAAAGTTGCGCCAACTACCGAGGCATAAAATTGATGAGTCACACAATGAAACTATGGGAGAGAGTGATAGAACGGAGATTAAGAAAGAATGTAGAGATATCGGAGAATCAATTTGGTTTTATGCCAGGTCGATCAACTATGGAGGTAATATATTTGCTTAGACAACTTATGGAGCGCTTTCGAGTAATGGGTAAAGATCTTCATATGGTCTTTATAGATTTGGAGAAAGCATATGATAAAGTGCCTAGGGAGGTACTCTGGTGGTCCTTAATGAAGAAAAGAGTTCCTTTGAAATATATTAAACTAATTAAGGACATGTATAGAGGCGCAAGGACACATGTGAGGACAGGTGGGGGGCAAACAAGTGAGTTTCCTATCACGGTGGGATTACACCAAGGGTCAGCGTTGAGTCCATTCTTGTTTGCGGTAGTTATGGACGAACTGACAAAATCCATCCAGGATAAGGTGCCTTGGTGTATGATGTTTGCAGATGATATTGTCCTATGTGCGGAAACTAGAGCGGAGATCAATACAAAGTTGGAATTATGGAGACAAACGTTGGAATCAAAAGGATTTAAACTAAGCAGAGTGAAGACTGAATACATGGAGTGTAAATTCAGTTCTAACCGTCTGGAAGAGCATGATATAGTGAAGTTAGATGGGGTGGCGATACCTAAGCGAGATCATTTTCGATACTTGGGATCAATAATACAGATGGATGGAGAGATTGATGGTGATGTGACCTATAGGATCCAGGCTGGATGGAGTAAGTGGAGAAGTGCTACAGCTGTGTTGTGCGATAAAGGAATTCCTACATGGTTGAAAGGCAAGTTTTATAGGGCAGTTGTTAGGCCAACATTGTTATATGGTAGTGAATGTTGGGCGACTAAGAGGCTACATACACAAAAGATGAGTGTAACAGAAATGAGAATGTTACGGTGGATATGTGGATATACAAGAAATGATAGAATGAGAAATGATGATATTCGTAAGATGATTGGAGTGGTACCTATCGAAGACAAAATGTGTGAAAATCGTTTACGTTGGTTTGGACATGTAAGACGTAGACCTGTAGATGCTCCAGTTAGGAGAATAGAGGCTATGGATGTTGAGAGAAGGGTTAAGACTAGAGGAAGACCGAAAAAGACTTGGAAGGAAGTAGTTCGGAAAGACATGGAGGTTTTAGAATTAGATGAGCAAATGGCCTTGAATAGAAATCTATGGAGGCAGAGAATACATAGGGACGATCTAACGTAATTTTAGATATTGGTTCATATAGCCTACCCCAATCTATTGGGATAAAGGCTCTGATGATGATGATGATGAGTCTCGAAGTATTTAATATTGAAATTATTTATTTATTACATTACTTTCTCATTTATAGACTTCGATTTTCATATTTAATGAATTTTTTGAAAATTTTTTATTTGTAAATTTATTTTTTATAATTTTTTGTGTTTAAGTTTTAAAAAAATGACTTTCGAAATTTTTTGCTTTATACTATAATTTATCATATTTTTGAATTTTAATATTATTTGTAATATTTATTAGATTTTTATAGTTTATTAATTTTTAAAATTTGAGAATTATACAAATAAAAAAGAATTATGATTTGATTTAAACCTTTTGGATATTTAGTATTTGAATTTTTGTATTTTATTCGAATTTTTGCAAACCAAAATTTTGGAGTATTTCATTTGAATTTTTAACAAATTTTAATACATATTTTTTAACATTTCTTTTTTTTGTTACATGAATATTTGGTTTAGTTCCTTAAAAAAATTATTTGAATTTTAATTTTTTTTTCTCTCTACACTTTTCATATCTTTCGTTTCATTTTTTATTTTAACTTTGAAAAAATAATGATAGTATTTATAAAGAAAAAATTGTGAATATTTGATTTAGTTTTTTTCAAATTTTTTTATTTGAACTTTTGATTATCTCTCTTTTTTCTCTTTTCTTTTCATGCTAAGTTCATTTTTTTTCCACTTTTAGTATTTTAACATTAAAAAAATTTAGATAAATATTTTGATTTCAATTAAAAAATATCACATATCAAACCAAAAACTACCACATGAATAATTTTTTTTTAATATTTTAATTTTAAGGAAAACAATTAAAACTAATTATAAATTTGAAAAATAAAAAAATTACCTAGCAACTACTCACTCATTAAGTAAATAATTTTTATACCCTTAAGTATTTTAACATATACTATGCCATAGTTTTTATCAAACAAAAACAATATAAAAATTGTAAAAATATATATAAAAATAATATTTACACAGCCAACTCAAAATATTTATTAAAAAAAAACCAAACTCAAAAAATAAATAAAGAAATCGGGACAGCTCACCAACTTCGCTGAATTTGCAGGTCCCTCCAGAAGATGGTTTTGTCAAACTAAATATAATTACGAAGCTTCCAGGTAATGTTCCTAAAGATAATTTTTGTGGACAAGGAAGGAACGTCGGAACACGCCGGGAAGGTCTTAACGTTGACTAAAATGAGAGAATTTAGTTTCCCCTGCCTTGCGAGCATTCAAAAGAATGGAGATTCAGTTTTAAACGCAGAAAGTTTTCTAGTAATTAGAGGCATACATGCAGGAGGAAATGAGTAGCATCTTTGCCATGCTTTTGTCTTTTCTTTTGCTGTTATTACTGTCATCAAATTGCAGTGGGATACGAGATGAAGAAGACCAGAAACCTACCCAAGATAGATGTGTGATGCGTTGTAATAGCAACACAGATGCACACCAAATCCAATTAAGATTCAACCATTCGTATGGGAAAGTTACTCCCATAGATCTCGATGGTACGTACTGTATATAGGCATAGGGTTTTTTTAGTTTGTTTCGTAAATTAAGGTTTTTGGTGACGATTTTGTTGTGAACAGGAACAATTTCATCACAAATATTAGATATTACAATTGATGTATGTGGTCAGGAAAATATCAGTCAGTGTAACAAGTTAACTTCAATTCAATTTCCTTTCTCATGTATGCAACTATGTTTTGTATTCTTTTGACTATATACCAAAACTGATTATGGTTTTCAAATAGCAAGTACTTGATTTTATTGCTGAATGAATCTGTGATTTGCGCAACAAATCTTACAAAATGAAGCTGTTGAATAATATTGCAGCTGATTATAAAAATTATGCCGCAACCAGACATCTGACTTCACAAAATTTGCCAATTCTTTGTACGGTCACAAATTATGAAACTGCACTTACTGCGGAGCTACATAAGTTCAACAAGAGAACCAAGGCGACCGTACTTTGTGCTCTGCCTGCAAAAGCTAAAGCAACAATGGCAAACGAATCTTCAACAAGCTACATGTCTCGTCATATTTATGAAATTATTCGCGAAATTGCTAGTCTAATAGGCAATTACCAGTGGTTAAAGCCTGGTACGGCTGTCTACGAGAAGTCGGACAGAGTAAGTGATTTAGACATCGTCACTTTCAACTTGAATAGCCGCAATCCAACGGGTAATGTTGATGGGATTATTCAAATGGCTGCCACTCTATCGTTTTCGACATCCCGACCGGTTCACTACTTTACAGAGCTAACCATCGCCGTGCCAGTAAGATCGGTTCCCGAGCAGTTTGTGAACACAAGTCATGACAAGAACCACAAGGAAACACAAATAACAGGGTTTTGGATCAATATTTTTAAAGCAGCTACTGCAATGATGCCAATCAATATCACTTATAAACTGGTTCCTTTTCACGGTTCCGATGACCAATTGCTGAAGGAAGTTGCTCGTAAGGTTAGTTTGTTTCCTTGTCTGTTCTCTTTTAATTCCAGCTTCTTAATTTTAGAAGAATAAACGTCAGTATACTGACTGGAATTTGAAAATTTTGTTATATTCATTCAAGACTTATGATGCAGCCGTTGGCTTAACACTAATTACAAAAGAACGGTTGGAGCATGTAGAATTCTCTTATCCCCATTTTGAAGTAGGACCGACTGCAGTGATGAAGAAAAATCCAGAATTGAACCAAGTTTTTTCATTCCTGATCCCCTTCACCAACGAGATGTGGCTTACTATGGTATCTATGACCGTCTTCACTGCTTTTGTTGTTTGGTTAGTTGAACATAGAACAACAGCTGGTAATGAACCTGGTGGTTTGCCCTCTAGACAATTTGGATCTATCTTCTGGTTCCCTTTTGCAACTCTCTTCTATGGAGTACATAGTAAGATACACTATAACCTCTTCTGGTTAATAAAGGAAACAACTCAAGAATGGAGGAATACTAATCAGTTATTCATAATTTTTGATATTGCAGGAGAATCACCCAGGAACAGCTTAACTTATTTTGTGCTGGCCCCATGGTTATTCCTCATCGTGATTGTCACTTCAACCTATACGGCAGGTTTTACTTCCATGATAACAAGCTCAGACACTGATCAGTCATCTTGCCTATACATAGAAAATCTCAAAACAACAAATGCTATTATCGGTTGTGACGAAGATTCTGTTATCTTCCGATATTTAGTGGAGGTCATGGGGTTCCAAAGAAAGAATATCAAGCACATTTCTCAGTCTTCGATTGATGATTATGCAAAAGCTCTATCAAGTGAAAATATAAAGGCTGCGTTCCTTCTAACACCTTATGCCAGTGTTCTCCTTGCAAAATACTGCAAAGATTTCAGAGCATGGGAACCAATCCGTAATCTACGCGCTTCTCCAGTTGTAATATTTTAGTTCCTTTACTGCTTTTAGTTAATTAGCCCTGTTAATTTGTTGTTCAAGCTTTCGGGCGTGTTTTTTAACCATTCTTGTGTTGTATTACAGGTTTTTCCACGGGGTTCTCCTTTTGTTTCAGAGATGTCAGAGGCCATGCTCCGATTACAAGTGAGCGGGGAATTCGAGCGAATGAAGGAGGATATGCTATCTTTTCCGGAATGTTCGAGACCAACCGTTGATCGTACCATAAAACGAGGAATTGGACCGGGGCCCTTCTCAGGTTTGTTTATTTTATCAGGCGGGGCATCTGCAATTGCACTGTTGATCACAGTTGTTCGTATGATGAAAAGACGATTGGAGAGCTTTATTCAGGGGATGTTGATGGGCAGAGGACTTTGGGTGTGGCTGACAACTATGTTTTCACACAACAGGAGAAATGAGCTTGAACCACCAAGGATAAGTTCCACTTCCCAAATACAACTCAGCAGTCCTAGAATATTATCCGGTCAACTTGAAAATGAGCTTCAACTTTCAAGGATAAGTTCCACTTCCCTTCGCTTTAATTAGCATAATTAAATGACTTGCCTCCAGGCCATTAAGCCATGCGATAAAGGTGGTGTGAACTAAGTTTGTAATAGAGATGTTAAGTTAGAACCTTGATACTCTTTGTTCTTTTTCTGTAATAAAAACATGAATTTTACTTGTTAATACAAAGGATTATTAAAAAAATGAATTTTATTTGTTAATATAAACACCAAGATTAGAAATTTTGGTTTCTACAGTTCTAACTTCCGATTGAACCAGCACTCGAACCATCAAAAGATGAGATCAATTGAAAGAAGAGAAATATCTGCTCTAAGCAGGAGGAAATCGGTAGCATGTTTAATTCCTTCAATAACTTTACTCCAGCAAAACTTGATGGTAAGACATCTTTGGGATCATGCTTCTAATTAAGAATTAATAAAGTGTTTATCAGTCAATGTTTGTATGAGAAAAATAAAAAAATAAAAGAGAAAAAAGAAAGGTAAATCTAGTACTGTGCTAAAGCGTGATATGATGATAGCATTGCCACAAAATAATTATACATTGTATTTGTCTACTAAGTTTCTTTTTCAAATAATTCATTACCTTATTGGGTTCTGCCGACCAACTATATGAAATGGGGCATTGCACATTGATGACGCCTTCACAAGTGAAACATTCATAATCTACTTGACCTTGTCTTGCATGTAATAAATAATGTGTAACACCCTCGGAAGCTGAAATTTTCGAGTTAACTTTTTTCTTTACTTACTATGTTTGTCACTCGCTCAGTGTAGCTAAAATCTAACAAGTAGATTTCTACTCATTTAATTGTTTAAGACTAATTGTCTAAGATCCCATTTAAGTCGCCTCGTAATATATGCCAAAAACAAAATTGAAAAATTTCACCCCTACTTGGAACATAACCCATCCTCGTACACAATATAATATCATCTCAACCTGTGGCACAATACATTCTCAATATACCATCTTAGATATCTCATATTCACAAATTTGTAATATTGAGAATGCAATCCATTACAAGACACAATTCATATACAATCTCGATACACTCCTAATACTTACATCCCGAATTCTATGCACTGTGTATACAAAAAAAATCTTTAAGTCTGGAATATAAACAAAGATATTAAAGAGATTTATACCTCGACACAAAAGTAACAACACCTAGCAGCCCACGCATCGAACTCTCAATACATCACTCTTGTATTCGAGCCTATCTGAAATAATCTGTGAGGTGGAAGAGGGGGAGGGGGGGGGGGGGGGGGGGGGGGGGGGGGGGGGGGAGTGAACTAATGCCCAGTAAGAAAACATACGCTAAATGATATTAGGTTTTTACTATGTTTAATGCATGTGTATGCGTGAATAAATGCGCCAAAACTCATGTTTAAATATGTTTTATTGAAAATCATGCAAAGTTGATAAGTCATTGTTCTATAAGCTATAAAACGCTTATGCTCACGCATTTATAAAATCGAAATACACATTCAAAGTATTTTCAAGAGACAGGCATCCATTGATAAAATATGGTAATATAACCGGGATCTTTGGAAATAATCGATAAGCTTTCTATGAAAGCATCCACTGTAGCTAATAGTGGTCACAATCCCATACCAAGGCTCTATCCATGATCATGAATCATCTCAGCACCAGTGATCATCTAATAGTTGAGGAACAAGTCACGACTATTTGTCGACGCCTGGAAGATCACAAAGCATCTAGGATATTTCACAATTCATATATATACATAAATATCCATCAACACAAAGGAGGAAATTTGAATTATGAATATATAGATAGGCGCCTTAATGCCACACAAGCTCAATAATTGCCACACAGGTATAATTAAATGCCACACAGGCTTAATAAACACCACATAGGCAAATGCTACACAGGCGAGTTAAGTGCCACACAGGCATTTCCAAGTGTCCCTTGTCTCATACGTCAAAATTCGTGCAAGAATACTTTTACAACATATCTTCAATATTGGAGGCATGAATCATGTTAAACACTCTAGTTTTGATAACCTCATCATACAAAACACATTTTAAAAAGATATTATTTTGATGACAAATAATAGTGCTTAAAGTATATGAGGTTTTAAATACATTATAGAATTTAAACTAACACCAAAATCCACTTAATAATTTCTAACGAAATTTCGACATTATGACAACATAAGTAGGACACTACCCAGCATCATAATCCATAACCAAATAACCTGTAGAAAACTCCAACCAATAGTATATTCATTCACCAATCCAACACAATCCAACACAATTCAAATCTCAAGACCATTTGCACTTTAAACTCAGTTCAATATATTTGAAATTTAACCAAGAATGCATTTAAATCCATAAATATTATATAACAATAATTTAGACATATACAAACATAGCAGACTAACAAACATTTACCATATATTCACTTACCTTAGCTAACTTATTAATAGAAATCCTCCAAAAGAACCGAGCACCCTTGTAATCGTGTTCTTCCTCAATTCGTTTCTACTCTTGAAACACCATTAAACCACATTTCAACATTATTTTCAAAAGATTCTATCAATATATATATGATCAATATCTAAGCACATTCCAAATAAATACCAAAAACAGTCTAACGACAATATCCAATAATTCCAACATCTTCGCATCAATAATATATATCACTACTATCTCGTCACTATACCATATGTCACAACTACAATCATCGTACCAAGTTATCGTATTCCATCTATACTAATTACATCAAAATCATCAATATTTATGTAGATCACAACCATGTTTCATCTATACAATATAATACTAAATTTACATTATATAAATGTCTTACCAACTTTTAAACTTAGTGTGCGCACGCCGAGCTTAGCCAAACTCTACGTTCCTCGCTTTAGTTTCGCGCTATACATTCAACATCATCAAAAGGCTTAGCATAACTCAATTAAGCTTCTATATTATTTTTATGGAATAAACTAAATTACAAAATATTTCTTACCGAAGCTGTACACCAACCTTTTAGCAAACTTCCAAATTCTTCCTCCTTTTCTTTCTATCTACTTTTTCCAATCTCCTATTTTCCGCCAACAGCCCTCAATTAGCCCCTTTTTGGTTCCTTCCTCCCCTCCCCTGTTCTGGCCTCTCTCTTCAACCCCTAGTAGCTCTCGATTCAACCTCCATTTCAACTTAAAAATCCAGCCTTGCTACACCCTTAAACTGCCCTGTTTACAGCCCAGATTTCAGCCTTATAACAACCAACTCCTACCCTGTTTTAGGTCTCAATACATCTCTGGTTCAGCCCTTAAATAGCCACGAAGAAGCCTCACAACAGCCATTTATTCCCTCTCTTTTTTTTTAGGCATTGAACAGCCCTTAAAATGCTTACGGATTCCTTGCATTTTCACTCGGTTCAGTACCCAAAAGACCACCCCAAATCAGCCACCTTAACTCTCTATTTCAGTCCCAAAGAACTCCACCCAAACCGCAACTATCTCAGCCCTGAACTGTCCCTTAACAGTGTCCGATCAGCCTCTATAACAACCTGTAATGCCTAAAGCCCCCACCTTTCAGCCTTGCTACAACGCCCAAACAGCCGCTCCTTCTTACCTGGTTCAATTTGTTCTCATCAAAACTCCTCTGCCTAACCAATCGAACTAGTCCTACCTCTCTCTTTCTCTCCTGTTTAGCTGAGATCACAGCCATTCTCACCCTTGCCTTGGTTCCCTGCTTCTCTCGGTTAACCACTCTTCTTCTTTCCTTTCCGTTTTCACACTCTCTCTTTCTCGGGTATGTCTCCCCTTTCACTCTTTTCCTTTGGCTTTGTTTAACCCAATAAAAAAGAGAAACTGATGGTCTGCCAAAAGGCAAACCGTGTAAGTGGATTTGGTGGGAAATTTCCCACCAAACCCCACTATATATATTATTATTTATATATATACATATATATATATATATAATATTTCTTTTATTAGTTCTATAACTATATATGTATATCTATTATATCTATATAATAAAATATATTTTATGCATTTTATTATTAATTCAATATATATCTTTTATATCTTTTACTATGTGTGTGTATATATGTATATCTTTATTGAATTAGTATTTAAATAGTTTATATGCTTTTATTTTATTTATATTCCTTATCATTTATCTATCATGTATATCAATTTATATCCTCAAACTCTTATAATTAAATTCCTAGTATGATTCAACTCCACATCAAATTTATCAAATTAATTTCTCCAATAATTTACTAAATTAAATTTTTTTTAAAGCTATTAAAAAGTTTAAAATTCACCTCTCATAATTTCATTAAAATACCCCCTTATAAAATCTCAAACATTATATTTCTTATTGAATTCCTCATACCTCAATTTCTAAGATCACCTTATTTAATTCCTTTAAATTATAGTTCGTCATGCTTACTCTCACACTTCAATATAATCTCTCAATTGTGAAATATAATTTCCAATAACTCCTTAATTCACTTACTAAGTGCAGAAATTCGCAACCGTCACATAATGTCAAAAGATGATAGTACAATGTTAATATATTGGTGGCAGCCAATGACACCCGCCCTAAATCATGGTGTTTGCCAGAACCATTTAATCCAAAGTCATCAGAAACAAGATCAGCCCCTTATAAATTATATATATTTTTTATAAGGAGGTCTAGCTCTAAGAGGCTTGAGGAAAAAAAAATCGCAAGTGTCAAGGATTGATTTTTAATTTTGCAAGAATTCATCTCTTAAGAAAAATAAGTAAAAGAATAATTTTAATTAAATCCCATATTCAATTTACTTTTCTAGATACCTTAGGATGCTTAGTACACAGTAGTACTTTTAAAGGAATCTCCTTTTCTCTATGATTTTGATTCAAAATTCTATCACAAACCATTTGCATGGTCTGGTAGAAAAAGGAAAACCAAAATATTATTAACATTCATGATTGATCTTGGATGTTGTAAGCCTTGTCAAAACTAACCATCTTTTTAATTTGGAAAAAATCCATGCCCCTCCTGAATTTAGTCTTATGTATTTATTTTTTTTGGTACATAGGTCTTGTGTATTCATTAATCCACTCTGGAAATACCTTTGTCTCATCCCATTAAACAAATCTGAGTGTCGATGATCGTGCTGCAAGCAATCTAAGAACTCCAATGATATTTAGCCTATCAAGGCTTGTTGTGACAGGCAGCAAGGCAACCAACTAATTAGAAGAAAAGAAGAATTGGGTCTTTTCTCTTCTTCCTTTTCTTATTGCAAATCATTGAAGTGTTGTCAATTTGATGTGATTTGTCGAAGGCTCAAAGCCTCTTCTTGGAAATGCATCAACTCAATTTGGTTTCTCTTTTTCTGTCCGATTTATTCATCTTGGTTTGGTTATCAAATTTTCAATTTTAGACTTCACATTGGACAGGGAAGATTCATGCATGGGCTAATTAATATACATGATTAAACGCCTGTTATACATATGTTAATCTATAATCTTTGAATAGTTGAAGAATTTTTGTTTTTTTATTTTATTTTACAAAGGAGATCAGAACCTAAAAATGAGAAAAAAGTTTTAAATGTTAGGTTTTTGAATTTTAAATTTGATAGACATATTATCTTATATATATATATATATATATATATATTGGAAAGGATCTACTTATACAGATGTAAACTAAAGAATTTTATATACTTATATATATAAATATAAATATGAAGATTAGAAGAACCGGTCGATGAAAAGTCTTGGGTTAGTGATAATTTGCAAGGAGGAAATAGACCTCATTGAGGCAAGAAGATTTTAGGTAAGTCTCACCCATGTCAGTAATGATTGTAACTACAGTTCTAAGTAACTTCCAATTAAACAAGCACTCAAACCATCAAAACACATGATCAATTGTAAGAAGAGAATTATCTGCTCTAAGCAGTAGGAAATCGATCGGTAGCTTGTTTGCTATGTGTTTTGTCACCCTTCTATTCCGAGGACCGTCAATATCTTGCCATTGACTGCATGTAATGGTTTCCTTTCCCATAACTACAGATACACCCCAATTCAAACATCCTTCTAATAAGATTACTCCTGCAAATATTGATTGTTGCTTATTTCTTTAATCGCATTAATTATTTATAATTTTTTTTTATAAATATCACGTTAACTTCCCCATATTACATTTTTTGATTTTTTTTATTAATTAGTAGGTACCAGAAAAAAAGTGAAAAAGATCGAGTCTTAACCAAACCTACTTAGAAAAAAAATAGCTATCCCCGCTCCAGCTTTGTTGTTACATTTCTCTTGTTGCTAACAATTTTCTTGTATGAATAACTGGATACTGCCTGGCCTTTAAAAAAAAACTGGATACTGCCACCTGGCTTTCATTTTCGAACTCGTCACAACACACCTCATAGGCTGGCAACAACAAAGCTATTCGAGGTTTCCAAAGTAAAGTTCCTAAAGATAACTTGTGTTGTGCAAGCTGCAAGAAACGTTCGAACACGCCAGGACAGACTCAACGTTGACTCAAAATATAAAAACTCAGTTTCCCACTTTTGCTACCACTCAAACGAATGGAGATTCAATGTTAAGCAACAGAGAATTTTCTAGCGTCGCCATTCTTTTGTGTTTGATATTATTAGTGTTATCTAATTGTAGTGGAATGCGAAATGGAGAAGATCAGAAACCTACCCAGGATACACATATGATGCGTATCACTAGCACGGGAGGTGCACTCCGTATCGAATTAAGCTTCATCCTTTCGCATGGGAAAGTTACTCCCATAGATCTGTTGGTTTCGAAGAATAAGGATGTATTTGACAAGAACAAACGAATATTGAGCAAAGTATGAGTAAGCAAAGAAAAAGAACAGAAGAAAGAATATTGGCTAAGAATTCAAAGGATCTTCTTCATTGATAAAAAACTCAATTTGCAACACTATAAATAGATGAACTGAAATGAAAGCCACACCCCCATGTTCTCACTTCATGGGATGATATTCACCCACTAAGTACACAAACATAAAGTGGGTTAGTGGGAACTTAACTCCTAAAATCTAGAAACCACTCTTCCATGTTATACACATAGTGGAAGACTTATTCAACTTAAAACTAATAATTGTTTGCATCAATTTCTAACATCCCCCCTTGATGCAAAATCTGCAACTCCAAGTGATAATCGAAACTTTGCAAACTTTGAATAACCAAGTCCCTTAGTAAAACCATCAGCAACTTGATCATTTGTTGAGCAGTACTTCATCACGATCAGTCCTTCAGCAACAGCATCTCGAATAAAGTGGTGGCGAAGCTCAATGTGCTTTGTCCTTCCATGGAACACTGGATTTTTGGTCATTAAAATGGTTGCTTTGTTATCACAGAAAATCTCAATCGCCTTTCCTTGAACTTGATGCAAATCCTCCATGATTCTTCTCATCCAAATTGCTTGACAAGCAGCAGATGTAGCTGCAATATACTCAGCTTCCGAAGATGACAATGCCGTGCTTGCTTGTTTCTTTGAGCTCCATGACACAGCACCCGAACCAAAGTTGAAAATGAAACCACTTGTGCTTTTTCTATCATCTACACAACCTGCCCAATCACTATTAGTAAAACCAAACAATTTAAAGTTAGCAACTGGGTTGTACCAAATCCCAAAGTTACTTGTAGCTCGAATGTAGCGAAGAATTCGTTTTGCTGCCCCAAGATGATGCAAGGAGGGATTATGCATGAACCTTGAGACCAAACTGACAGGAAACATGATATCTGGACGAGTATGAGTCAAATACATCAACCCACCAACCAAGCCTCTAAAATACTTCTCATTTGCCCTTGGTGTTCCATCATTCATTGTCAACTTCTCATTTGTATTCATGGGAGTAGAAAATGTCTTACAATTCTGCATGTTAAACCTCTTCAACAATTCCAGAGCATATTTTTCTTGTGAAACAAAAACACCATCATCAGTTTGAGAAATTTGTAAGCCAAGAAAATAATGCAACAACCCCAAATCTGACATATCAAATTCATCAGTCATGCTCTTCTTGAATTCTGTAATAAGAACTTCAGAAGAACTAGTATAGATAATGTCATCCACATAAACACAAACAATAAGAACATCATCACCTTTTTCCTTCACGTACAAAGTGGGCTCACTACTACTACGATGGAAACCATTTTCAAACAAGTAAGAATCAAGCCTACCATACCAAGCTCGTGGTGCTTGTTTGAGTCCATAAAGGGCCTTTTTGAGCTTGTACACCTTATCCTCTTTGCCTTCAACAACAAATCCTTGTGGCTGCTCGACATATACCTCTTCATCCAAATAACCATTCAAAAAGGCAGATTTGACATCAAACTGATAAACCTTCCACCTCATTTGAGCTGCCAATGCTAACAAAAATCTAACAGTTTCAAATCTAGCAACAGGAGAGAAGGTTTCAAAGAAATCTTTACCATACTCTTGCACATATCCTTTAGCAACCAACCTTGCCTTGAATTTTTGGACACTCCCATCTGCATTAAACTTCACCTTGTAAACCCACTTTAAACCAATTGTATCTCTTCCATGCGGCTTTTCTACTAGCTCCCAAGTATCATGCTTCTCAATGGAAGCAATCTCCTCCTCCATGGCATGTTCCCATTCATCTTTTCCACATGCTTCATCAAAACTCATGGGTTCTGTTACTAAAAGAGCAAACATGTTAGAGTTATAAACTTCTTCCCAAGGTTTTACCTTTCTGGGAAGAGCCCCAGACATACTTCTAGTAATCATCCTTGAAGGTTGAGGAGTTGGTGAAGCTTGTGGTGACAACCTTAAAGGACTAGGTGTAGGGGAAACCTGTTGAGCCACTTTGTTCTCGTCATCTTGTGACTCAATTAATTCATTTTCTTCACAAGACAAGTGCTGATTTTTGTCTGCATTCCACTCCCAAAAGCTGTTCTCATCAAAAATAACATCTCTACGAATGATTAGCTTCTTAGTAACTGGATTATACAATCTATACCCCTTTGTCTCATCACTATACCCAACGAAAATACATTTCTCACTCTTCTTGTCCATCTTTGTCCGATCATTAGAAGCTAACATGGCATAAGCAATACAACCAAAAATCTTCAAGTCACTTACATTAGGCTTGCGGTTCCACCAAGCTTCGTAAGGAGTCATACCACGCACCGCCTTCGTTGGAGAAATGTTGAGAAGGTGAACCGCTGTAGCTACTGCTTCAGCCCAAAAATCATTTGCAAGCCTTTTCTCATTCAACATACTCCTGGCCATCTCCACTACTGTTCGATTCTTCCTTTCAGCGACTCCATTCTGCTCTGGCGTTCTTCTCACTGTTAGCTGCCTTTTGATTCCATTTTGCTTAAAAAACAAGGTAAAATCATCGGATAAAAATTCTCCTCCCCTATCAGTTCGAAGAATTTTTAATTGATGACCAGATTCCTTTTCTGCAAAGGCCTTGAACTCCCGAAACTTATCAAGTGCGTCTGATTTCTGAACAAGAAAAAACACCCAACTCATACGAGTAAAATCATCAGTAAACAACAAAAAATATCTACTCTTGTTCAAAGACAGAGTATTCATTGGCCCACAAATGTCTGCATGCACCAACTCCAAAGGCTTCTTTGCTCTCCATGCTTTCCCAACCGGAAATGACTGTCTATGCTGTTTCCCATAAATACAACTTTCACACAAATCATTAGCAAAAGGAATTGTAGGCAAACCATGAACCATATTTTTCTGACACAACAACTTCAACCCATTAAAATGCAAGTGCCCATATCTCAAATGCCATAACCACGAATCACTTTCAACATTAGCAACAAGTGCACAATCATCCAAACAAGAAATCTCAAGAGGAAACATCTTATTTTCAGCCATGGGAATTTTTACAAACGGCATATCAGAATTTTTACCTTTAATTTCACACACACCATCATGAAATAAAACTGAATATCCCTTTTTAACCAATTGACCCACACTGAGTAAATTATGTGCCAAGCTAGGAATGTAATAAACATCATGAATCAACCTCTCATTACCTGACTTGGTCCTTACTGCTATTGTTCCCTTACCTTTAATCTGCACTTGTTTGTCATTCCCAAGACGGACTTGCAACTTTACTGATTCATCCATACTCTGAAAAATACTTCTAACACCTGTCATGTGATTGCTACACCCACTATCCAAAAACCAAAGATCACTGTTACTTTCCTTTGAATTCATAAAAGTGAGAAACAAGTTACCATCTTCTTCTTTTTCAACGAAATTTGCCTGCTGCTTAGCCTTTTTCCAACAATTCGCCTCAACGTGCCCCATCTTTTTGCAAAAGTAACACTGCTTGTCCTTATGGTTCTGCTTTTGATTCTCTTTGTCACCACTCTCAGTTTCTTGGCGACTTGAATTTGATCTACCACGACCTCTACCACGACCACGGTAGCCACCTTTACCTCTTCCTCTACCTCTACCTGCAAAACCATTGTCATTGCTTTTCTCCTTGCTAGAGATCTCCATCTTTGTCTGAAATGCCTGCTCCATACTCTTCTCTGCAGACCTGTTCATCCTATCTTCATGTGCTAAGAGTGAACCCATTAGCTCATTAAGAGAATACTTAGAAAGATCCTTTGATTCTTCAATAGCAGTAACAACATGATCAAATTTAGGAGGTAAACTCCTCAAAACTTTTTCTACAATTGTTTGATCTTCAATTTTCTCTCCATAAGTTCTCAATTGATTCATAATGAGAGAAACTCTACCAATATAATCTTGAACCGACTCACTACTTTTCATACACAAGTTCTCAAATTCTCTACGAAGAGTTTGGAGTTTCACTACAGTTACCTTGTTATCTCCATGGAACTCTTTATGTAGAATGGTCCAAGCTTCATTCGATTTTGCTGCATTCGAGATTCGAGGAAAAATTGAGTCTGTCACTGCTTGCTGCAATACGAGCAACGCCTTTGCATCCTTCTTTCGAAACTCCTTCATCTCCGCTGCCTTCTCTGGCTTGTCAGATTCTGTATATCCATTTTCTACAAGATCCCACAAATCTTGAGAAATGAAAAAGGTCTTCATTTTAATGCTCCAAAAAGCATAACTTTCTCCATTGAAGATGGGCACCAATGATTGAGAAACATTCAAAGTATTCATACCATTAGACATGATGAATACAAACTAAAGATCACTTGCTTCAGCAAAGATCACCACAACAGAATAACACCCAATTTAATCGGACCTGGCTCGGATACCAAAAATGTTGGTTTCGAAGAATAAGGATGTATTTGACAAGAACAAACGAATATTGAGCAAAGTATGAGTAAGCAAAGAAAAAGAACAGAAGAAAGAATATTGGCTAAGAATTCA
Source organism: Heritiera littoralis (assembly GCA_031772115.1). Classification (NCBI taxonomy): domain Eukaryota; kingdom Viridiplantae; phylum Streptophyta; class Magnoliopsida; order Malvales; family Malvaceae; genus Heritiera; species Heritiera littoralis. The sequence goes on from JAPDPK010000044.1 coordinate 2,221,106, forward strand.
AAGGATCTTCTTCATTGATAAAAAACTCAATTTGCAACACTATAAATAGATGAACTGAAATGAAAGCCACACCCCCATGTTCTCACTTCATGGGATGATATTCACCCACTAAGTACACAAACATAAAGTGGGTTAGTGGGAACTTAACTCCTAAAATCTAGAAACCACTCTTCCATGTTATACACATAGTGGAAGACTTATTCAACTTAAAACTAATAATTGTTTGCATCAATTTCTAACAAGATCTCGATGGTACGTATTGTGTATAGTTTAGGGTTTCTTTGCTTGTTTGTTTCGTAGATTCAATCATCCATCTTCGAGTTCTATTTTTTATTACATGTTATTGCTTTTTAGTAATGACTTCTTTTAAGAAGTATTAAAAGGAAAAATAAAAAAAAAAACCTATAAATTAGGGACTTGTTGTGACAAAAATTTTGTGACATTATTTTTGTCACAAGTAAGAAAATAACTTATACTAGCATGTTCGACTCGTTGCTAGTGTTGGGCTTGTTGGGTTACCTTTGCTTGTTTTGCTATTGTTCTGTCGCTTTAAGTTTCCTCTGTTTTCTTTTGGTGGCTTCTGTTTCTTGTCTTGTGCCCGACTTTTCTGCTTTTTCCAGGCATGTATTTGGGCTTTTTCTTCCTGAGAATGCTTCGATTTTAATGAAATTACTCATTGCCTTTCAAAAAAAAACTTATATTACGATGATTTTAAAAAGTGAGTGTTTTATACATTAATAAAACAATGATGCTTCCATTTTACATGCTTGCAAAACTCTTCTCCAATGTGATTGGCTTTGTTCTCTGAAACATATATATACAGATAAGCCAATTCATGTGCTGACTTTCTTGCAAGTAGAGCTCATGATAGCTCTAATGAGTTGCAGACTCCAGATGCTTCTCCTTTCGATTGGGAGTTCATCTATGACTTCCTTTTTCATATATGTAATGCTATATTTCGCATTCTTTCGACTATATACCAAAATGGATCAAGATTTTCAAAGTATTATGTGCTTGATTTCGTTGCTCAATGCATGTGTGATTAGCGCAACAAATCTTACAAAATGAAGCTGTTGAATAATATTGCAGCTTATTATCAAAATTATGTGGCCACCGGACATCTGTGCTCACAAAATATACCAATCCTTTGTACGATCACAAATTATGAAACTGCATTTACTGCGGAAAAAACGAGTCTAACAGGAGAAGCAAGGTGACCGTACATTGTACTCTGCCTGCGAAAGGTAAATCAACAATGCAAAACGAATCTTCAACAAGTTACATGTCTCGTCATATATATGAAATTACTCGCCAAATTGCTAGTCTAATCGGCGGTTACCAGTGGTTAATGCCTGGAACGAACGTTCTGTACAGTGAGGAGCCGATACGAGTAAGTGATTTGGACATCGCCACTTTCGACTTGAATAGCAGCCCTTCGACGCAAAATGTTGGTGGGATTCTTCAAATGGCTTCTACTTTTTCGTTTTCGACATCCAAACCAGTTCGGTACGACTTTAGAGTGCTAGGTTTACGCGTTGCCGTACCAGTAAGATCGGTTCCCAAGCAGTTTGTGAACACAAGTCATGACAAGAACCACAAGGAAACACTAATAACAGGGCTTTTGATTGATATTTTCAAAGCAGCTGCTGCAATGATGCCAACTATTAATATCACTTATGAACTGATTCCTTTTTACGGTTCCGATGATCAACTACTGAAGGAAGTTGCTCGCACGGTTAGTTTGTTTCCTCCTCTGTTTTATTTTCCAGCTCTTGTTTTAGCATAACTCTACTATGACCTAAAAATTTAGGTAGAATTTGAAGAACAAAGTTATAAAATTTCTAAGTATTATCAAACATCAGTTGACTGACTGAAATTTGAGAAATTTGCTATGTATATTGAAGACTTTTGATGCAGCCGTTGGCTTAACAGTAATTACAGAAGAAGCGCTCAAGCTCGTAGAATTCTCACGTCCCTATTTTCAAGTAGGACCGACTCTAGTGATGAAGAAAAATACAGAATTGAACCAAGTGTTTTCATTCTTGATCCCTTTCACCAAAGAAATGTGGCTTACTATGGCATCCATGACGGTCTTCACTGCTTTTGTTATTTGGCTAATTGAACATAGAACAACAGCTGGTAATGAATCTGGTGGTTTGCCTTCTAGACAAGTTGGAGCTATCCTCTGGTTCCCTTTTGCTACTCTCTTCTATGGAGTACATAGTAAGATATGCTATATAACCTTTTTCTTGAGCATGAAGACTACTAGCTATGGAGTACATAGAAGATTAATGGACGAGTGCTATCAGTTATTCATAAATTTTTCATATTGCATTTGCAGGGGAATCTCCCAGGAATAGCTTAACTTATTTTGTGCTAGGGCCATGGTTATTACTCATCCTGATGATCACTTCGACCTATACAGCAGGTTTTACTTCCATGATAACAAGCTCAGACACTGAGTCACCTTGCTTAGATATAGAAAATCTAAAGACAACAAATGCTATTATCGGTTGTGACGAAGATTCTATTATCTTCAAGTATTTAGTGGAGGTCATTGGGTTCCAAAGAAAGAACATCAAGCACATTTCTCCATCTTTCATTGATGATTATGCAAAAGCCCTATCAAGTGAAAATATAAAGGCTGCTTTCTTTCTGGCACCTTATGCAGAAGTTTTCATAGCAAAATACCGCAAAGATTTCATCGCATCCTACCAAATCCGTGATCTATACAGTTCTTCAGTTGTAATATGAACAATGCTCTTCAGTTCCTTTACTGGTAAGTTTTTTTTTCAAGTTTTGGCTTATGTCTATTGACCGTTCTTTTGTTGTATTACAGGTTTTTCCACGGCATTCTCCTTATGCTTCAGCTATGTCAAACGCCATGCTCCGATTATTAGAGAGCTGCGAATTAAATCGAATGAAGGAAGATATGCTATCTTTTTCAGCCTGTTCGAGTTCGACAACAATTGTTCGCAGCATAAAACGAGGAATTGGACCGGGGCCTTTCTCAGGTTTGTTTATCTTATCAGGCGGGGCATCAGCTATTGCACTGTTAATCACAGTTGTTGGAATGATGAAAAGACGATGGGAGAGCTTTATTCAAAGGATGCTGATGGGTAGAAGACTTTGGGTGTGGCTGACAACTCTGCTTTCTCAAAACAGGAGATATGAGCTTGAACTATCAAGAAGGATAAGTTCCAATTCCCAAACACAGCCCAGCATCTCCTAGCATATTATCCTGTCAACTTGTAAATGACCTTCAACTATCAAGGATAAGTTCCACTTTCCTTCACTTTAATTAGCATAATTACATGACTTGCCTCTAGGCCATTAAGCCATAAGATAAAGGTGGTGTGAACTGTGGAGTTTGTGGTAGAGATGCTAAATTCGAACCTTGATACTTGCTAGAGATGCTAAATTCCAACCTTGATACTTTTTTGTTCTTTTCCTGTTTAAAAAAAAAAAACATGAATTTTACATGTTAATATAAATACCAAGATTAGAAAATCTGGTTTCTACAGTGCTAACTTCCTATTGAACCAGCACTCAAACCATCAAGAGATACGATCAATTGAAGGAAGAGAATTATCTGCTCTAAGCAGGAGGAAATCGGTAGCATGTTTAATTCCTTCAATAACTTTACCCCAGCAAAACTTGATGGTAAGACATCTTTGGGATCATGCTTCTAATTAAGAATTAATAAAGTTATTTATCAGTCAATGTTTGTATGAGAAAAATAAAAAAAGAGAGAAAAGAAAGATAAATCTAGTACTGTGCTAAAGCATGAAATGATGATAGCATTGCCACAAAATAATTTTATATCGTATGGTTGATTTCCTTTTTAAATAATTCATTACCTTGTTGGGTTCTGCCGACCAAATATAAGAAATGGGGCATTGGACATTGGTGACTGTGAAGATCATCAAATTGCCTTTTTGAATTTATAAATGAATGTATAAAATTGAATAAATTAAGTGTTGAGTTGTATACTCGGAATTTTTATTATTTCAAAGTGATGAAATCGAAAAATTAAATTTGGTGTATCTAATGAGAATAATGGATAAATGATTAAAATATATATGAAATATATGTGTGTGTATATATATATATATATATATGTAAATTAAATAGAGAATATATATTTGAATATAAATTATATAACCTTATAGAATATATATAGAGAGAATATAAATATATATATATGTAAATATGCTTAAGATATAAGAAAATGATATAATATAATATAATATAATGTAATATAATTATTAAAAAATATATAATAATATATAAAAATAATTGTTGATTGAGGAAGGCAATCAACAATAGCAACTGCTGCCACGTTAGTGGGAGCAGATGCCATTTAATTGAAAAGAAGCAGAGGACGTGAGGTCCTCTGCACCTCTACAAGCCGAGTGAAAGACTGATGAGAGAAAGGAAAAGAAATGGAAGAAAACGAGAGTAAGGAGTAAAATGGAAGCTAGAGGAAGTGAAATCAAGCTGTTTTTCTGGGTTAGAGAAACTCGACCAGTAAATGGGGAAGGCAAAGGCGAGAAGGGATCCTTGCTTCGGCCTTGCTTTGAGACGCAAGTAGAGAAGGTGTGAAGCGAAGCTGTATTTCGGGTTTTAAAGAGCAAAAAAGGGGAGAAAGAGGCGATGTGGCGGTGCTGGACAAGTTTCCAAAGACTGAAGAAGTTGACTGTTGTAAGGTCTGAAACAAAAGCCAATTGAAGGTTGGAATGACAGCCTTTTAGGAGTAAATAGGGAGCTGATATAGGCTGGGTTTGTGCTGCTGTAACAGAGGGCTTTCAAGGTCTGAACCAGGCCATTTATTGCTGAAACGAAAGTCAAAAAAAAAAAGGGGCAGAAGGTGTTTCATTTGGCCTACATTGGATCCATGACTCGGGCTGATTTACAAGGCAGTGCAGGGGAGTATGGCGCGAGCTTCAACTAGGTTTGGGGGTGTTGAACGGTGGTTGAAGTAGCAGCATCATGCGAGGAAGAAAACCTGCCATGAAGAGGAGCTGCAGTGCTAGCTTTTGAGGTTTAAACAAGGCTGTATATAGCCTGAAACGAGGGCGATGGATAAGAGTCTTGTAGGGGCTGTGATCAGGACCGAAACATTGAGTTTTAGAAGCTTTTTGGTGCAATTCAAGGCTGGCATTGCAAGGCTGTTTGAACCAAAAAAAATGAAGAAAAGAAACAGCAGCTGGAGGTGTAGACGGTTTTCTGTTATGGACTCCCCTACTGACTTGGAAAGCTAAACCAAGGGAGTAGCCTGAGCTGAGAAGCAAAGTTGGTTAATGTTTGAGATAAGTCTAAATTAGGAACTTTATTCAAAGAATGAATGATGACGATCTAAGGCTGAATATATATATATATATATATATATATATATATATATATATATATTGTAACAGTCCGTTACCACATTTTTTTACGTATTTCCATACAACTTTACTGGTTGGGCTGTCTGCGATGCCAATAACATTCTACAATGATAGTGATAAATAATAATATTTATTTATCAATTACGGAATATGAAATTTCTTTTCATTATTCCTTACATCTGACATCCCCTATTGTCTTTTTCTCAATAAAGTAGTACTGTATACATATGTCTGAAATGTAAAAGAGAAGTGACTGTACCTGTCATATTTGACATAAGTTGCCCCCACGCTTTATATGTAGCTACCCATATGGGAGCTAATTCTCTCAAACTCCGTGTCTTTTATCTTTGGAGTGAAAACAAAGGAGTGAGCGATTCATACGCTCAGTAAAGGAAACATATGTTGCTTTATAAAACCAAAACTATATATCACAAAATATTTATTTTTCCTAACATCATATCAAGTAGGAAAACAGTGGATATAGTAACCAGTACTCTCAAAACATCATTCAAATCACTGGCTAATCAGTTTACTTTAAAATGTAGTAATCAGTAAATAGGATTTAACAAATCCTCTTAGTTAACAGAAATCAACAAGTTGAGACTAGGCATCACCCTACGAATAAATCATGCTATCATCGTTCCCCCTCCCCCTTGCGAGAACGGAATCTACCGCTATTAGGGTGCACCCGTAGGCCATCGCCCCTCACGGCTATCTCTGCTAGACCTATGGCCATAATCTATAGGTGGTCCTCGGGTCCACTTGCCAAGTGACCTCGAGACCGTTGATGACTTGGCGGGTCCATCAGCCCTGTGACGCCCTGAGGTGCACTCGTTGGTCCATCGACCGAGCCACCGCCCCAGGCGGGTCACGTAATAGTAATGCATGAATTCGGGGCCTAAAGTCTCAAAATCAATTTATATCTCATGGAAAACCTTTAAGGAATTATTTCATCCATATTATCATTTTCTCAAAATGATTTGATTTCCAAAAAAGGTTAGGCTTTCTGTTTAGAAAACACCATGAAAATATTCCAAAATCTCAACGTTTAAAACCTTCGCCCATGGTTAGCTCGCCCAACATGGCTCACCCATGGCAGCTCGCCCAGTGCGTGAACTTGTGTTCGCTCGCCAACCTTACTTTTAAAATCAACAAGCAACAATGGCTCGCCCTCAGTGGCTCGCCTATGACCAGTTCGCCCACTATGGCATTACCATGGTCAGTTCGCCCAACTGCAACACTTCCATGGTCAACTCGCCCAGTGGATACTACTATGGTCAACTCGCCCAGTACGGAGAACTTGTGTTCGCCCGCCAAACTTCGCTTTTAAAATCAGAAAGCAAAACTGGCTCGCCCTTAATGGCTCGCCCATTTGTCAATTCGCCAAAAAATGGTTTATATTTTCTATTTTTCAAAGATATTTAAAATGGCGCATTTTCGTTGGAAACACCATAGAAATCTGTTCGCCATGGTCAGCTCTCCCAAAAAGGCTCACCCATGGTCACACCAAAATGGGGTGAACAAGTGTTCGCCCGCCACCCTCTGTATTTCAACAAAATACTGGCTCGCCACATTCTGCTCATCCATAGTTTTCTTATCAAAACGGGTCGTCCGCCCTTAAAAATTATAAACGGGATTTACTCGCCCAACATAAAAACACAAGGGCTCGCCCGCCCTGTACCAATTTGTCCAATCAAAATATAAGAATAGGCTTTTAGGTCGCCCAAATCAAAACAATTATCAAAATAATGCATGTCATAAAACAATTTCTCAATAATTTCCCTGAAATTTACTCCACAGGACATGCATTCACTTCACACACATCTCCCTTACCTGATATTACGAAGCCTTGCTTCGCCTTGCTTCCTGCTCGCCAATAGCCATTCCAAATTCCCGGCTGCAAATAATATATAATTTCCATTAATATTTTCTATTAATTGGGCGAGACATGAGAAAATCAACCAGCTCGCCCATAGACACATCTTATTAGCTCGTCAACCGAGCTCGCCATTCATCAAATGGCTTACACGTGGGAACTCGCCCAACATTCCCGCCATTCATATATTGTTTAGAAGGAGCTCGCCCACTATTTCAACTCACCATGCCAACTTGGTTTTATTGTGGGAGTTCGCCCACCAGTCAACTCGCCCTATGCTTATGCATTTGAGCTCGCCCATGAATTCACTTCACTAGAGTTGGGCGATCTCGCACATTTGAACAAAGACTTTACCTTGGCGAGTTCATTATTATCTACTCGCCTCATTGGCGAGTACTAATTTTCATCATTGGCGATCACAATAGTCGCCATTCTCGTAACTTATTCCATGATTTTCCTTGTTTTCATATTTTCTAAGGATCTAACTAAAACAAGGCTGCATTCTATGTTTATTACTTTGTAAAACATAGAAATCTAATATTGAATCTCAAGAACACTTTAGAAATATGAAACTCACCTCAACCAACTGCACTTCCAGAACAGATTGTTTTCTTTCTCATGTTGGCCTCCTTTTGCTTATTCCTTCAGCTCATCAACTATGGAGGAAAGGTTTTATAAGCATGTTTACTGGTTTAGCCAACTTAAGGTTTGAAGTTTAGTAAATCAGGCATGATAGAAATGAGAGGAATCAGAACATAAACTGGCAGTTGCACAGCTCTCGTGAAGGAGATGAAGTTTGCCAAATGAGTTTTCCTCAAGCATTTCTTCTTATATAACCATGCTAAACCAATCCGAAGCTACCGCCTGTCCCTTATCCTGTATCCTTCATCATTTTCACGTCTTTCATGCATTTAACGCATGAAGAAAACTGAAGCACAAGTGGCGTGAAAGTCCTCCTTCCACACGCCTTTTTCTCATGCTATTGACTTTGTTTTACTCTTCAACCAATAAGTATAATTCCTTTATTGACTTTACATCCTCTCTATTAATTGTCTCCAACCGTATGGCGTCCAAAGTCAATTTTTGCTGCGCGGTTCTGATTCATTATTTCATTTTGTCCGTGCTAATTTCAGTTCGCCTAGTCAACTTGAGCCCTCAGCTCGCCCATTCTATTTCAATTTCAGTTCGCCAACAATATTTGGCGATTTACAAGCTGATTTCCTTGGCGACCATTGTTATACTCGCCCATTTGCTATGACTCAAGCCACAAATTGGCGATCACATTGATTTGGCATTGTAACTTTGGCGAGTACCTTGTTGCCTCACTTGCCTACTAGGCTATCAACTGAAGCAACATGTAGTGGCAAACTCTTATACTCGCCCTCGCCATCATCCAGCTCACCATCACTATTGGCGATCTGCTCGCCCATTGGCGAACGAACTCTCTTGCTCACTCGTTGGCGAGCTATTCTGTATACTCGCCCATATATTATTTCACCATAATTGCTCCATTCACTACTCAATTTAAAGGGCCTTTTACCCAAGTGGAAATCAATATTCTTTATTTATTTAATTTCCATTATCACTTTTATGAAATTAGACTCTACAGTAGTGTAGAATCGGATCTTACATATATATATATATATATATATATATATATGAGTGTAGTGGCTCTTTGGAAACACCAAATGCAAGGCTGATTTCTTAAGTGCCAAAAGGGGCCACGGCGAGGCTAATTAGGGAGTTTTGGGGGCTACATTAAGCTAGTGTAGGCAGTGAAAAGAGGTTGCATTGATGCTATATTTGGAGCTGAACCAAAGCTAAAGGAGATGCAGAGTGCAAGAACAAGTGTTGGCTGTTAAAAGCCTTGAATACAAGCAAGGTTGCTGTATAGTTTGATGTTCCTAGCAGCACCAAATCATTGAGATTCAAGGTTGATTAAGGGGCCCTCGTTTTGGCTAGTAACAAGAGGTAAGGACTCGATTTTATTATAGATTTTTGAAGGATGAATGTAGAGTGACATAAGGAAGTAAAAATATGGTCTTTGATGTAGGATTTTGTGGAGAAAGGAAATTTAAGAAGATAAAGGAAACATTTGGTTGCCAAAGTAGAAATTTGCAAGGTAAAGGTCTTAAGGGAGAATTTAAAATATAAACTTCCTTAAGGTAATTCAATAATATAAATTTTAGTTATTTTATGCCTTAATGTAGGAGGGAATGATACAAGTAGGGGACACTTAATAACCTAAATTAAAGACCAAAGGAAAAGGAATCAATGAGTGATAGAAAGTTCAAGAAGTGCAAGAGTGCAATATCAACACTCGTGCTACACATTTAGGTAAAAGATATATATCGAAACGTAAGATATATTGAATAAATTTTAAAATCAACTTCCTTAGGTTTTATAAATTTTAAATTAATAATTTTTTTAAATTAATAGAAAAATCACAATCTCGAATTGTGCCAATGAAGAAAATTAATAAAGCTTTCTATTGTAATAATTAATCATTTAGTTTCAAAACTTAGTGTAAACATAATACTTTAAAATGGTTCCAAAGATAAGTTGCATCCATTCGCTTTAATTGGCATAATTACATTAGTTGCCTCTGGGCCATTAAGGCTTATAATAAAGCTCGTGCGTACTGGAGTTTGTGTTAGTGATGCTGAGTTTGAACCGTGATACTCTTTTGATCTTTTCTTGTCAAAGAAAAACATGAATTTTATTTATTAATATAAAGACGAAAATTAGAATATCTGGCTTCTACATTAAACCCCAACTCTTAAAGAGAGAAATCGATGGATGGAATGGAAGCGAAAGAAGAAATTAATGACGATTACCAAGATTGCTGGTGTTGGCTTTTGTGGAAATTTTTGTTAGGTAGAAACTGGGCTATTATTCGCAAACCCGTTTTGTTTCAACGGATAAATGGGCTGATGGGAGAAGGCCGAAGTAAACCTGACATAGCCCGAAGTAAACCTGATGTGTTCATATAATTATTGTTTTTTTCCAGATAATGTATTTTTATAATGTAAAATATGACAATATTGTGTTGATATACTGCTTACAAAATTTATTTTTAGTTTTTATCTTATTAAATATAATTTTATCAAAAATTAATCAATATTTCATTCATACATTGTATTCATGTCGCGTATGGCATATCTCGGCTTACCCGAACGCCTGTAGCCCTACACAATTACTACACGAAGCTTCCAAGTAATGTTCTTAAAGAAAATTTGTGTGGACAGGATGGTCAGAACACGCCAGGAAACTGTTGACTAAATTGAGAGAATTTAGTTTCCCCTGCTTTGCTACCACTCAAGCGAATGGAGATTCAGTTTTAAACACACAAAGTTTTCTAGAAATTAGAGGCATATATGTAGGAGGAAATGAGTAGCATCTTTGCCATGCTTTTGTCTTTTCTTCTGCTGTTATTACTGTCATCAAATTGTAGTGAGACACGAGATCATGAAAATGATCAGAAACCTACGGAGGGTACATGTCTGATGCGTTGTACTTCCCACAGAGATGATGCACAGCACCAAATCCAATTAACCTTCAACCATTTGTATGGGAAAGTTTCTCCCATAGATCTCGATGGTACGTACTGTATATTGTTTTGGGGTTTCTTATTTGTTTCGTAAATTCCATCATCCATCTTAACGTGGGTTTTATTTTTTTATTATACGTTAATGTTATTGCTTTGTAATAACCTCTTTTAAGAAGTAGCACAAGGAAAATTAATAAAATCAGGGCTTTTGGTGAGGATTTGTTATGAACGTGAACAATTTAGTTACAAATATTAGATTTATTATGATAAAAAATTTGTGACACTATTATTATAATTAATTGTAATATCGTTAATTGGTCACCATAATAACTGTGACTGTTTAAACTTTTTCACAGTTAAATTATCGTTATAGTATTATTCTGACACCGAATAATTTGTCACTAAATTTTTTTTTGTAACAATTTGTCACTAAAATTCGGCATTAATAAATTACACAAATGTCAATAATAATATATTGGTGATGATATATAAAATGATATATAAAGGGTCATTATTTTGAACATTGATACAATGACAGAATTTGTTGTCACTTTTTATTACGAAATTTTTTATTAAAATTAAGTACAATAAATTGATGTCGATCATACGTTGTCACAAAAATATCAATCAGCTTTACTTTAATTTAATTTCCTTAATCTTTTGACCATATACCAATATGGATCAAGGTTTTCAAGGTAGCAAGTGATTGATTTCGTTGCTGAATGAATGTGTGATTAGCGCAGCAAATCTTACAAAATGAAGCTGTTGAATAATATTGCGGTTAATTATCAAAATTATGTGGCCGCTGGACATCTGACTTCACAGAATTTCATAATTCTTTGCACGGTCACAAGTTATGAAACTGCATTTACCGTGGAAATAACCGAGTTTAATAGTAGAACCACGGTGACCGTACTTTGTACTCTGCCTGCGAAAGCTAAAGCAACAATGGAAAATGAATCTTCAACAACTTATATGTCTCGTCATATATACGAAATTAGTCGCCAAATTGCTAGTTTAATCGGCAATTACCAGTGGTTAAAGCCTGGAGCGATTGTCAAGGGCGAGGAGGTGAACAGAGACAGATTAGTATGAAATTTAGACATCATCACTTTCAACTTGAATAGCAGCCATCCAACGCAGAATGTTGGTGGGATTATACAAATGGCTGCAACTTTATCGTTTTCGACATCCCGGCCGGTTCAGCATCACTTTAGAGAGTTAAAGATCGCCGTACCAGTAGGATCGGTTCCCAAGCAGTTTGTGAACACAAGTCATGACGAGAACCACAAGGAAACACAAATAACGGGGTATTGGATTGATATTTTTAAAGCAGCTACTGCAATGATGCCAATCAATACCACTTATAAACTGATTCCTTTTTACGGTTCCGATGATCAATTGCTGAAGGAAGTTGCTCGCGAGGTTAGTTTGTTTCCTTATCTGTTCTCCTTTAATTCCACTATGATGTAAGAATTTAAGTTGATTTTACATCTTAGCTCTACATTGACCTGAAAATGTAGTTAGAATTAGAAGAATAAACTTATAAAATTTCTAAATATTATCCGACATCAGTTGACTGATTGAAATTTTAAAATTTTGTTATGTACTTTGAAGACTTTTGATGCAGCGCTTGGCTTAACAGTAATTAAAGAAGAACAGTGTCAGCTTGTAGAATTCTCAACTCCCTATTTTAACGTAGGACCGATTCTAGTGATGAAGAAAAATCCAGAACTGAACCAAGTTTTTTCATTCCTGATCCCTTTCAATACTGAGATGTGGCTTACTATGGCATCTATGACGGTCTTCACTGCTTTTGTTATTTGGTTCGTTGAACATAGAACAACTGGTAATGAATCCGGTGGTTTGCCTACTAGACGAGTTGGAGCTATCTTCTGGTTCCCTTTTGCAACTCTCTTCTATGGAGTACACAGTAAGATATATTATAATCTATTTTGGTTAATTTTAAATTTGCGTATTTCACCTTGTTCTTGAGCATGTTTTATATGCATATCACTTGTAGTTAATTCACTACATTACAAGTGCATAAATACTCATGCATATGCATGTGGAAAGCTCAAACAATGATATATATAATATAATATTGTTAATACGATGTTGATGGATTCTGATAACACTTATTGGGTTCTTTCATTGAGATCCATAGAAACATATTAATAGTCCCTTCATGGTTTTTCATGAGTTTTTTCTACAGAAATATGATGAAATGAGTCCTAATCAGTAGCTTCAAATTCATAATAAGCTAAAAAATAAAAATCTATTTGCTGATTCTCTTGCTAAAATGGATATCAACTATTAGGTCAAACCTTAGTTTTAAGCTTAGTACCAAATAAGGGGCTTTCCAATAGATTTTATTTAAGGATAATCTCAATTGAAAGACTATTGGGAATAATTAAGGTGATTGAATTTATAAGATTGCAGTTATACATTTGCTACCAGTTCAAAGCACGTAGAATCTATCTATATTGTTATTTGGGTCTGATGTGTGCTTAGTGTTTCTTTTTTCTGTCCTACTGATCACTTTGGATCTTGTCACAAACACCTGATCAAAATTGTGATTGACAATATGGCTTTATAATCAGCTTCTTATTTCTGTTTTATCATTGCAATTGTGATTGCAAATTATAATGAAAGAGTTGCAATTGCAAATTTTATATTGCATTATTAAGATGGGGAATAATTCAAGAAAGGAGAATGCTAATAAGTTATTCATAAATTTTTGATATTGCAGGAGAATCACCCAGGAACAGCTTAACTTATTTTGTACTGGCCCCATGGTTATTGCTCATCCTGATTGTCACTTCAACCTATACAGCAGGTTTTACCTCCATGATGACAAACTCAGAGACTGATCAGTTATCTTGCTTAGATATAGAAAATCTCAGAAAAACAAATGCCATTATCGGTTGTGACGAAGATTCCATTATCTTGCCATATTTGGTGAAGGTCTTTGGGTTCCAAAGAAAGAATATCAAGCACATTTCCCAATCTTCAATGGATGATTATGCAAAAGCTCTATCAAGTGAAAATATAAAGGCTGCATTCATTCTAACACCTTATGCAGAAGTTTTCTTTGCAAAATACTGCAAAGATTTTAGTGCATGGCACCCAACGCATAATCTACGCGGTTCTGCAGTTGTAATATGAACGATTTTCTTCTGTTCCTTTACTGGTTTAATTTAATTAGCCTTTTTAATCTGTTGTCAAACTTTGGAGCGTGTCTTTTAAGTTTTAACCATTCTTTTATTGTATTCCAGGTTTTTCCACGGGGTTCTCCTTTGGTTTCATTCATGTCAGAAGCCATGCTCCAATTAAGAGAGAGCAGAAAATTAGAGCGAATGAGGGATGATATGCTATCTTCTTGGGATTGTTCGAGATCAAAAATTGATCGCTCCATAAAACGAGCGATTGGACCGGGACCTTTCTCAGGTTTGTTTATTTTATCAGGCGGGGCATCTACAATTGCATGGTTAATCACAGTTGTTCGTATGATGAAAAGACGATGGCAGAGCTTTATTCAGGGGATGTTGATGGGTAGAGGACTTTGGGTGTGGGTGGCAACTCTGTTTTCTCAAAACAGGAGGAGAAATGAGCTTGAACTATCAAGGATAATTTCCACTTCCCAAACACAGCCCAGCAGCACCTAGCATATTATCCTGTCAACTTGTAAATGAGCTTCAACTATCAGGGATAAGTTCCACTTCCCTTCATTTTAATTAGCCTAATTACATGACTAGCCTCTAGGCCATTAAGCCATATGATAAGGGTGGTGTGAACTGTGAAGTTTGTGTTAGAGATGCTAAATCGGAACCTTAATACTTTTTTGTTCTGTTTCTGTAAAAAACATGATTTGTACTTGTTAATACAAAGTATTATTAAAAAAAACATGAATTTTACTTGTTAATATAAATCATTTTAATAGCCAAATGAATCCTCAATCTTTTGCATAAAATGGACATAAGTCTTGAGCGTTTTATAGCGTAGAAATTAATCCATAAATTTTTATTTTATTGTAAATAAACCCTCAATCTTTAAAAATCATGCAATTAAGTCTATATCTGTTAAATTACACTAACTGCAGTTTAAACATCTATGTGAAAACTGATGTGAATATCTTAGTTGGCTATCACGTGGCATGCTACATGTATAATACTAACGGAAGTTAGTGTCATTTAACAGATTTAAACTTAATTACATAATTTTGAAATATTAAGGGTTTATTGACAGTAAAATAAAAATTTATGAATTGATTTTCATGCAATAAAGCATTGAGAGTTTATATCAATTTTATACAAAATGTTGAAGGTATATTTGACTATTAAACCATATAAATACCAAGATTAGAAAATCTTATTTCTACAGTACTAACTTCCGATTGAACCAGCACTCAAAGAATGATATGATCAATTGAAAGAAGAGATTATCTGCTCTAAGCAGGAGGAAATCGGTAGCATGTTTAATTCCTTCAATAACATTACTCCAACAAAACTTGATAATAAGTCGTCTTTGGGATCATGCTTCTAATTAAGAATTAATAAAGTTATTTATCAGTCAATGTTTGTATGAGAAAAAAACAAAAGAAAAAAGAAAGATAAATCTAGTACTATGCCAAAGCATGATATGATGATAGCATTGCCACAAAATAATTGTATATTGTATACTAGATTTCTTTTTTAAATAATTCATTACCTTATTGGGTTCTGCCGACCAAATATAAGAAATGGGGCATCGGACATTGATGACTCCTTCACGAGTGAAACATTCATAGTCTACTAAACCATGTCTTGCATGTAATAATGTCAACAAGATGACCATACGATGTTAATATATTTGGTGGCAGCCAATGGCACCCGCCCTTAATCATGTTGTTTGCCAAAACCATTTAATCCAAATTCATCAAAAACAAGATCAGTCCCCCCTTATAAATTATATATATTTTTTATAAGGAGGTCCAAGTCTAAGAGGATTGAGGAAAAAAAAAATCGCAAGGGTCAAGGATTGATTTTTAATTTTGCAAGAATTCATCTCTTAAGAAAAATAAGTGAATAATTTTAATTAAATCCCAGATTCAAATTACTTTTCTAGATACCTTAGTATGCTATAGAAATACTTAGCACACAGCGGTACTTTTAAAGGAATCTCCTTTTTCTCTATGATTTAGATTCAAAATTCTATCACAAACCATTCGCATGGCCTGGAAAAAAAAGGAAAATCAAAATATTATTAACATTAACGATTGATCTGGATGTTGTGAGCCTTGTCAAAACTAACCATATTTTTAATTTGGAAAAAAATCCATGCCCCTCCTGAGTTTAGGTCTTATGTATTTATTAATCCACTCTGGAAATACCTTTGTCTCATCCCATTAAACAAATCTGAGTGCCGGCAATCATGCTGCAAGCAATCCAAGAACTCCAATCATATTGTCACAACACGTTAGATAGTTGCCACTAAATGCCGCCGCCAGAACCTCTTCTACCACACTCTTAACATGATATTTAATGCAAAAAAAAAAAATGCTAGCCTATTCAGTTATTATAATGTATAATAATAATAATAATAATATTTAGTATAAGGTAAGCAAGAACTTGAAGATAGAGTTGACAATTTTTTATTTTAGTTGTTGATAAGATGAAGCATTGGCCTGTGGCAGTGGCACATGCTCGGAATTATTGATAGTGGGGTGGTGTGGTGGGAGGGCTTGGAGTTCAAGTCTTAGCATATCAAGGCTTCTTGTGACGGGCAGCAAGGCAACCAACTAATTAAAAGAAAAGAAGAATTGGGTCTTTTTTTATCTTCTTCTTATTCTTATTGAAAATCATTAAAGCGATGTCAATTTGATGTGATTTGTCGAAGGCTCAAAGCCCCTTCTTGGAAATACATCAACTCCATTTGGTTTCTCTCTTTCTGTCTGATTTATTCATCTTGGCTTGGTTGTCAAATTTTCGATTTTAGTTTTCACATTGGACAGGGGAGATACATGCATGGGCTAATTAACACACATGATTAAACGCCTGTTAATCTGTTATACATTTGTTAATCTAAAATCTTAGAATAGCTGAAGAAATTTTTTTATTTTTTATTTTACAAAGTAGATAGAAACTTAAAAATAAAAATAAAAAAATTGTAAAAGTTAGGATTTGAAATTCAAATTTATTAAATATATTATTTTTTAAGAATGATGGTACGAATCATTTTAATTAAATCCCAACTTCAAATCTTTTTATCCTACTTTATAAATTGATTCAGATCACATTATTCCACACTAAATAATATCTTTTTGAATATTTTTACAATGAAAATTTTTTATTTATAAAATAAAAAATATGAATATTGAAAATCGGATCTCAAGCAATTATTTTTTCACTATTTTTTAATTAAACACCTTAATGAGGAAGCAAGACTTTCATTCTTCGTTATAATGGTACAATTGTTATTCACTCTTTGGTTACTTAGGTGGATTGACCCTTGCAGGACGGGTTTTATTTTCTAAGAAATTGTCCGTATGTTTTAAAAGTCAGATTAGAGGCCTTGAGAAAACGGAAGAAGGATCAATGGTTTAGCCCTGAAACCTCGGCTGGATTTCCTGGTAGCCTCTTTGAACTCTGTATTTTTGACTTTTGATCAAACTTGTCTCGTACGAACCTTCCATTCAAATCAATACGAAACCTCAAGCAAATTGCAGCCAGCCAGCCCTTCTTCAGAGATTCCCAGTCCCCTTATTTGTTAACTATTTCCCATTCTATTGGCCAATGAATCTCGAAGAAGAAAATTTGAAAATACTTGAAGTGATTAAGTTCCACTAATCTGTATACGACACTGCAATTTTCACATGGGCTGCAAGTTGGGTTATCAAAGGGAACTTCATAGAAAGATACAGCTGGAAATTTCAAAGGGGCTGACACTCGTAAATAAATCGTTTTATGATTTAATTTTAGTCATATTATTATCCAATACTTTTTTAACGAAATTTTTAGGTTTTACAAATGATATTAAGATTGTAACACATATCTTCTCAAAAATATTTAAAAAATAAAAGATAAATAGAGTTATGTGTTACTATCTTCGTATTGACAATTTATTAAATAATAATTCATTCAAAAAATAATTCATAAAATCAATGAAAATCAATACGAAGGGCTGCAAGAAAGTCTTTCAGCTTCCTATGGATTTATATTATATACATGGACTATTCCTAGCAAAATCAATACGAAGGGCTGCATATATATATATATATATATATATATATATATATATATATATATAAATATATATATATATATTCTTAGGATTAGGAGGAACTTTGGAATATTCCTAGCAAAATGCTGTTTTCATACTTATCATGATCAATCTATGTTACAAATTGTTAATGGCAAAATCTTTTTAACATATTATTAAAATTCCAGATGCATTTAATTTAATGTTTCCAGTACATTATAATAGAGTTTTTAAATTTCACAAACAAAATTAAAATAGTGACACATTCTCTATTTTATTTTTTTTAATATTCTTAAAATATATGTATCATTACATTAATCTCGTTTGTAAAATTTAAAAACTTAATTGAAAGTGTATTAAATAACAATCCATATTATATATATTATGGCAAGATAATAATCTATATTTTTTTATTAATTTGGAGATTGCTTCAATCTTGTATTATATCGACAAGCAAAGATAAATTACTACAAGAAATCTTCTAAGATGCACTCAACCCTTCTTTAAAAACAAATAAAGAGGGAAAAGACAGGTCATCCTGACTCAGACCAACCAAGCCCAACTGCCCAAGGTTCCCACCACCTCACCACCTTATAAGCCATATCACATTAGCCTTCCCTCTTCGCTTCTAAAAAAAATACCAACGACGACAGCCATAGAGCTCCCCACCCACGCGGGCGAGGTCCCCTCGGACCTCCTCGTGGCAGCTCCGTCCATGTCCCGTCCTGATCACGCACCACCACCCCCGCCTCCTCCTTTTCGCTTGCCACCACAGCGAGGGAAGCTGCAAGCACCGGAGTCATCACCACAACCCCCGCCGCCTCTGATGATGATACCACCTTCGCTTCCGCTTTATAAGCAACGATCGTGGTCACCAGACATTTTCCGTGATGAGGCATGGCTTAGAAGGAAGGGAAACATCAAGAACAGGAGAAGTAAGAGCGTGACAGACGAAGACCTGGATGAACTCAAGGCTTGTATTGAGTTGGGGTTCGGGTTTGACTCCCCAGAGGTGGATCAGCGTTTGTCTGATACTTTGCCTGCTCTTGGTCTTTATTATGCTGTCAACAAGAGCTACAACGACGCCATTTCCAAGTCTGCGTCGTCTCATTCAGGTGCATCGGATTGTGAAAGTATTCCCTCTCCTGTTGGCAGCCCCCACGCCATCTTTGGCCCTGGTAAGTAAAAACTTGATCAGATGATTACTAATTTTGTTGGAAATATTTTCTTTTTCTTCTGATTTTATTTCTTTTTTTGTGATTTGTGAAGGTGATAATCCACAGACCGTGAAGACAAGGCTGAGGCAATGGGCGCAGGTGGTTGCTTGCGCCGTGAGGCAAAGCACATGATAAAGATGGAGTTCGATGGATTTGTCCCATAACTTGATATGATCGCCAGGATTTCAGTTTTAACTTCTGGGAAATCAAAACAAAAACCAGAGTTGTTATCAATGTAATGTAACCAAACATGAACAGAAACAACAACTTGTTCGATATGGTTGCCCTCACCCACCGACTTTTGTTTCTTTAGAAATTAAAGAAAAAGCACTGTGAAATATCCCCACGTTAAATGGAAAAAAAAAAAAAACACAGAATCAACCTCTACTAGATTGACTTTTCTTACTTTAATCAAAGTTTGATTTTTTTTTTTTACTTTACTTAATTTTACGTTGTTTAAGGAACGTAGTTTCTGTCTGAACTAACTGTGAAAAAGGTGAAAAAAAAAAGAAGTTTGCAGCTCTTTTTCTCTGTGTTAATAATGGGAAAGAGGGTTTTTTCTTTCCTTGAAGAACAATCCTTCTTCATACAGCTTGCTTTCATTCATGGCCGGCAAAGAGATTAATCATTTTCTTTCGTGAAAAGAAAGGCATTTTGGAGTAAAAAAGTTTTATGCTTATTCCATAATGCCAGACAGAACTGACATTTTTGACAGTTAAATTGCACTTTGCATGTTCTCGTCATCAGAGATTGATTCCTCCCGAAATTCTGATTCAAGAAAATTTATGAAAAATTTCATTACAATTTTAAAAATTGTTCTACAGCTAGCCTTGCTCTGAATAAAACACACTAATTTAAAAAACATTTAGTTGCTTTATGACAATTTATATGTTTTATATAAGTACATAATATATACACAAATTATGTAATTGTTAATTAAGAATTTTGGACATTGATTATATTCCGTCACCCGTATGAGCTGGTGTAACGAATTTCAGGCCCAAAAGAAAGATAGTACCTGATTTAGCATCTCACAGATAGCAAAAGGGATTTCGGGCTTTATTTTAGTTAACCCAATTAATTCGGTACGAGGATGAATTGATTACTCTGGTTTGGAAAATCCACGAAGGATTAATTAATGAGTTTGTATATGATGCATTGATAGTGTATAGTTTTTATACACTGTCAATGCATCAGAAATTGACGCATCATCAATAGGCCCTTATGAGCAAATTAAAAAAATTTATTTAAATTTGTATATACACTGTCAGTGCATCATATATAAATCCTTAATTAATACCTTTCTGTTATTACTCAAAAATGCATCTTCATTTCACCAGCAGATGCTCACAGCAAGAGAGCTTTTTTTTTTATTGCTTGCATTTGGAATCCGTCGAAAAATAATGAAAAATAATTTTTCATAATTTCGACATAAGTAAATTTATTTAAATCGATCCGAAAAAACATAAATGTGAGCGTTGTTTCCATCCACTAATCACCTCATAGTCATACATGCCCCACTTCAGAATGAGTGATCAGCAGAAGTGCGATTTAGCTGGGAAAGGGCTCAATATTGTCGGCAAAGAAGCACCACTAAGGCACTAAGGCAGATCTCAATCCAAGCATCGACGTCAGAATAGGGTGCCTCAGCGGAAAACATGATGCTCACAGGCCACTGCTCAATCCAACATAACAGCAACAAAGTGCCTCGCACTGTTAACATAATGCAGTCACAACTTTCAGGCGTTGGTCCATTGGGAGCATGATGGATTTAGTCTTTATTGCTATTCCTGTCCCAATGGGCTTTCTGGACTTGATAACTCTGTCGGTCTGTCACCAACAATGAAACCCTGCTTTGGGAGTTTTGTTCTGAACTTCTAAACAGTAAACCCCAATGGATTAGTGGGTTCAACACTAGTTTTGGTGACGATCATGCATGAACCATTCCAATTTCCATCCAGTTTCCCAATTTGGAGTTGCTATGCTTCAAGCATGGAGTAGATTTAACTTCTTAGCACATTCTTTGCCATCTTGATCATCATTTGCCAGTTGCAATAACCACTTTCTAACCTCATATTATTGTTATAGACTTATAATTATATACAGAAGTGGAACAAAAACTACATATGCAGTGATAAGTATGAAATAAAAAGAAAAAGTTTATTTAGAATATGAAAATTCGTTTACTCCATTGTTAGAATATACTTTGGGTTCAAGAAGTTTCAAGCAGACAAAGTGGAAGTTGTGTACATTAGAAAGAAGCATAATAATTTAATGTAGATGAGTAGATGACATTGATAAGTAACTGAATTTAATGTTTGACCAGAGAGAATACTTTATAGTAGTGTTCATACATAAATCCTTCATTAATTGTCTCTGCTTCTAGAAAAACAAGTTGTTTTTAATTGAGTGCCAATACTGACCAATTCATCACTGGCATACACACTTCTCTTCTTTCTCAGTACTGGTTTTCAATGAGAAACCGTGTCGATGGCTAAGTATAGTTTAAGCTTTCGTTGGCTGGCTTCAACTTGGTGGAAGAAGATTGACTTCAGAATAACAAACAGCCGAAAACAGCCCTTAAGAAAAGCGAAACAGAAAAGCTTGAAAGTCAAGCCCCTAGTTTTCCAGCAAAATCCTAAATTAAAAATGCCACGTGTCAGCATTAAAGCTGCACATGGCCCTCAAACACTTCCAAAAAATTAAATTTACCATATATGGTATAGATTTTTTTTTATAAGAATATAGATTTGCACCAAGAAAGATAAAATTTTAGTAGTGAGTTAGGAAAATTGAAGGGTTCGTTACTGTAAATTAAGCCTTCCTCCAACCTTCAAGTTGATCTAAACTAGACCTTGAATATCAAATCCTCAAAGATTAATAACTAGAAAAAAATTTCCTAATATTTATAACAACATAAAATCTTTGAATTAGTACTTAGTAGTATCTTTTTCAAACTTTTCCAATTATAAAAAAAAAGCCTTAATTTTATATATTTAGTATATAAATAAATTTACTTAGCTGTCGAAGTCTCCAACATTTCATTCCATTGTTATAATCCCTTGTTTAAAGTGTGGATCATTTGAATCTCACTTTTCACAAATAGAAAATTTATTAATTAACCAAATAGGGTAAAGTCCAACCTTGATTAAATTAAATCCTTATGCTTTTCATGTGCATGTGTAAGTGTTCCCATATGTGATTCATGTTGCTATATATATATATATATATATATATATATATGTTGGAATGCACTTTGTAATGGCCTTATAGGGTTAGAATAATTAATCTTTCGTGTTTGATTTAATAAAAGTAAACAATTAAAAAAAAAAAAAATTGAAGTTTGAACTACTGGGTTTCCCAATAGTTTAATAATCAAAATGACGATAATCTTGAATAGGAATATAAATAAGGATTTATATATGATGCACTTACAGTGTATAGTTTCTATACACTGTCAATACACCAAAAGTTGACACCTCATCAATAGGCCCTTATATGCAAATATAAATAAATTTTTTTAATTTGCCAATAAGGGTCTATTGATGAGGTGTCAACCTCTGATGCATTGACAATGTATAGAAACTATACACTGTCAGTGCATCATATACAAACTCTATAAATAATCACATTTATTTGCAAATTATTCGGGTTTAATTGAATAAAATTACATCTCAATTAAATTATTATCAAATTGAACTCAAACTCGAGTTTCTCACTGGATCAATTTGATTAGATTACGTTTTTAATCTTGGAGTCGGCAATTAGGCCTCAATTCGTGACAATTACTTGAATTTCTTTCTTTTCTTTTGTAATGTTTGATATACGATTCTATATCTCTCTTGTATTTTTTAGAACGTTTGACAAAGGAAAAAAAGAAAAAGTGGGAGAAAGACAAAGAGAAGTGGATGAGAAAGTCAATATGATCGGTAGTTGAATTCCAACATTTGTGCCATCACGTTATCTCGAGTGGACTTGATCGTCCACTTCACGCAATAATCTAAAGACATATGGAAATCCAGCAGAACATTTTAGAAGAAATAGTGATGAAAACGATAGCCAAAACTGTGGTTTTTAGGCAGAGGCGTCATAAACAAAATTCAGTGAGGTCATATGTGTGCTAATATTTATTATATAAATATTTTTATATTGTATTAAAAATAATTTTTTTAACTCCACATACGGGTTAAGACGAGACACATATCTTTTAAAAACATTAAAAATAAAATAATACATATGTCATCATCTTAGCTTCACTTGTGGAATCAAAAAAATTTTACTGACAGTATATATAATAATTATCTAATTATTATATGAAGTAATCATTTTTAAATATATAAATTAAGTTGAAAATTGCTTGATTAGCGATTTTATTATTTATATTTTAATTTGCAAAAGATATCCTTAGACATATAGAATTTTTTTTGAATAAAAAAGAAATAAAAATTAAATTATATTTATATATAATAAAATATATGATTTTACTTTTATATAGAACATTTATACATAAATATATCTTTATGAGAAATTATATACATCACATTTTATTTTTTAATATTTATTAACATATGATTATATTTAGAGAAATTACCCATAGTATTAATAGAGTTTTTAAACTTCATAAATGTAGTTAATAAGATGATACATATCCCTTAAGGAATAGTAAAAAAATAAAAAAAAAAAACTAATTAGAAAATAATGTAGGATGCATGACAGTTTTTTAACCATGATTGTGAAATTAAAAATTTTCATTGTCAATATATCAAAAACTAACCTTTATAATTTTACCAAAATATAAAGATTTTTTACAATTTTCTTTGCAACCTAAATATTAATATTATCATTATAAAATTAAATAAAAATTTTATTTTTGATCATTTACTTTATATTTTTATGAAATTTATTGGCTTCAATATAAAAAATAAAAATTTTAATATTTTCTATCTATATAAATATAACTTGACTAAAATTCAATGGGGTCAATTGATCCCACATTTTGTACGTGGCTACGCCACTATTTTTAGGCATGTGAATAAGGTACTATTTGATAAATTGAAAAATTAAGTGTTGAAAAATTAAGTACTAAATTTTTAATATTAAATTTAATAAATATTGAATTTGAATTATAAAAATTGTTTGATATTTTACTGAAAATTAAGTGCTGAATATAAAAATATTGTTTGATAACAATAAATGTTGAATTTTGAAATTTTGATATTTTACATTTTTACCCTTATTTTCATATTATTTCAAATAAAATCCAGTTTTTGTTTATGTATTTTATTTTATAATACAAGTATGAAATATGAGAAAAAAATATAACTATTAAATCCAAAAACATCATAAATTAAAAAATAAAATAATATTTAAATATAAAAACTTTTTTAAATCAAAAACTTGAACCAGGCTTAGATTAAAAAAGCGTTACAAATAAAAGTTCCAAAGTATTTGTAGGATCGTTACTTCTTAAAGCAATAATCTACCAAATTAAAACAAAATAAAACATTTTGGATATTAATGACAATTGAAACACCAAAATAACAAAAAACTGGAAGAAAAAAAAAGCAATATGTACTATTATATAGTCTCTAGGGCCCGTAATATATCAACCTTTAGTTCTTCAAAGTCTTCAACTCTAAAGTTGAATCGAACCAAGTTATTCTCTAATAGTAAAAGAATGGTGGTAGAGAAACGTTAAGTTTGTATGTAAACCTGACGAGATAATAATATAACGTTGAATTTATTTGGAGTATGTACGTAAACTGATGAATGAATAGATAATTATGTAAATTTTTTTATGATAAAATAGTCCAATTTATTTTATTTTTATTGATAAAATGACTGAAAATTTTCTATATTAAGTGATAAGTAGGTGTTTATCTACTTATCCTATTCAATGCTTTTTCATTAAAAATTTTCATTTATTTTGAAATACATTATCAAATATATTGAAAATATTAAATCATTGAAAATTTTTAATGGTTTAACAAACAACACCTAAGTAATAGTACAGTCGTTGGCATAGTCATCATGTTTTGAGAAAATTGACTCAAGGTAGTTAATGACCTAGCTTCGAGTAGATCTAATTTGTTTATATAATTTATATTCGTGTCATATAAAATATTAAAATTTTGTGTTAAAATTGGTGTCAATATATGAAATAAAAAATATTTTTTAATTTTTATCAAATCCATATATAATTTTTATTAAAATTTAACTTATATAATTTTTATATTATTTTCATATCATGTCACTATATCATATCTAACATTATTAAATCTAATTTTGAGCCGTCACCCCCACGTTAATATTATTCGTGTCTTCTCTGAAAAAAAAAAAAGAAAAAAAAGTAACAACGACAAAGTAAGGTTTGGAAAATGTTCAAAAAGCAAATTCAGACGTAGTATTAATGTATTATTACGTGGCCTTATCAATGGCTTAGGCTTGTCGATAAAGAAAGCAATAAGAATATCCTTCGAAAGAAAATCATGGCCGACGTAAATTATGAGGAAAGAAGCAGGCATGATTTCAAAAGCTGGTTAAATACTAGAAGGTTTGGTGAGCCTGTCTGGTCTCTGAAATATTACCTAACCTAACCCAGATGGTCTGCTGCCTACATTAGGACATGAGTAAGTTTGGTACCAAGGATAACATTCTCAGAAGCAGGTAAAACATCATTAATTTATGTTAGTTTTTTTATATCCTGTAATTACATGTTTTATGAAAAAGATTATACTTACAAATTAATTAATTTAAAATTTAAGCTGCTTAATTATGCTTAAAAACAAGATTTAACAAATGTACTCGTACAAGGTTTAAGCTGCTAATGGCTTTGATTAGAAAGAAGACCTACCTTGGAATGTGATAGCTAGCTAGGGATATAGAGGGTGGACCGAACCTTACGATTATGACTTTTGTTTATCCCTAAACCTAATTTTACCGTTTAGTATTACTCGAGTATGCTATGTTTCTAACCAAAAAGAAGAAAAATCAATATGACATACATTATTAGTCAAGTTCATGAGATTAAGTCCAAATTTTAGATAGAATATATAAAGAAAATAAAAAAGCAATGACAAGACATATCCTTCTCTAGAAATTAAAGCCAATAAGTCCAAATTTTAGATAGAATATATAGAGAAAATAAAAAAGCAATGACAAGATATATCCTTCTCTAGAAATTAAAGCCAAGTTCTTTTAAGAAATTTTAAAGGTAAATTAATTAATCAATAATCACGAGAAAATGTAGTAAATTACCATTAATAGAAAATTACAATATAGAATAGAACATAAAAATATATATCGTTTATCATTCTCAGATCGAACAGAATTGACTCAGACAATAAAACGAATAAAAATACTTATGATTACATATAAAAAAATACATTACCCAACTTTTTATTTTATATTTATGGTTAAAAATAATATCTATTTTTATTCTAAAATTTATAAATTAAGAATAAGCATGTTATAATTAACTAAAAATGCACGTAATTTATACATAATAATTATATACATATTGCTGGTGTTAGGTGGGATGTGAGGAATTAAAAGGCTTGGCCAAGCTTAATTTTCTCCGGCTTGGAAAAAGTTAAAACGGTGAAGGGCACGCGTTCATTATAAAATCGCCCTCCTCCCTCCTCAAATCAACTCTTTTGAAATGAATTAGAAGCTTCCGTCCAAGAAACCACCAAGAAAAAGCTTCCATCATTCCCCGTTTTTCTCATTATTAAAGATAATCTCTCTCTCTCTCTCTCTCTCGCATTATTTTCCTCAAGAAAGAAAAAAGGATGTTGTTTTCTTCTTATTCTTCCTTCTCTCTCCGATCTTATCTCCTTTTGCCCTTCAAAGACTGATTCTACCCAGTGGAAGGCCTTTAAGGCGCCTGCCCTGTTTCTAAATATTTCTAGAAGCAAATCCAATATCCTTTTCTTTGGCTTTATAAGAAGAAAGTATTATTCTTTCGTTTCTCATTCAGGCCGCTCTGGTGAAAGACAGTTATGGTCTTCTTTAGTTTCCGAAAGCAAGAGAGTTCGTTTTGTTAACTCATGGAAACTGATACAAGTAAACGCTGCGACAACCTCGTTCACTCTCGCTTCTTCCTCTCTGGTTTCTATTGCTGGGGTTGGGAATTCTTGACCGCTCTTCTCCTTTTTAGTTGTTCTGCGTAAAAACAACGTTACCCTAACCTAACAGCTTTAACCAGGTTTCTTCTACTTTTGTCTCTGATCTTGTAATAATAGTTCTTAGTTTCTTAGATTTTCTTTCGTTTTACGTTTTCTGGGGAGGGTTTGGTGAATCGGAGAGGAAGAAAAAAGGAGCGAAATGGCTCAGAGGTCTGTTCCGGCGCCGTTCTTGACCAAAACATACCACCTGGTGGATGATCCGATCACCGACGATGTGATTTCATGGAATGAAAACGGCACATCCTTTGTCGTCTGGAATACTGCTGAGTTTGCTAAGGATTTGCTTCCCAATTATTTCAAGCACAACAACTTTTCTAGCTTCGTGCGTCAGCTTAACACTTATGTAAGTTCTCAGAAACTTTCCAACTTTTCAAAATATCCTAGCTTGTATTAGAGAAACATAAACTGTTATTTCTAATTCTTTTGGTGAGAGAAAAAGATGGGTAATTAATTTTGTGTTTAGATTTTTTTTTCTATTGAACGGAAGGAAATTTTATTGCATAGTTACTATAATAATCAACAAAATGTCAAAATGGGATTATGTGTAACCAAAAAAACAAATTGGGATTATGATGGGGATTTGTGAACTAATTAAGGAGATTAATTAACCCTTCAACTACTGAATTTTTAACATTTTTTTACTTTTTATGAATTTATATACGATGCATTGACAGTGTATAATTTTTATACGCTGTCAATGTATCAGAAATTGACATCTCATCAATAAATTCTTATATGCAAATATAAATAAATTTTTTTAATTGCCCATAAAGATTTATTGATGAAGTATCAACCTCTGATATATTGACAATGTATAAAAATTATACACTATCAATACATTATATACAAATCTTTTTTTTATTTCTAAAGAAAGTTTACCAATTATTTCTAACAACTCATTTTAGGTGAGGGCTATTACCGTCTTTCTACTTTTCCAATAATTGTACGGAAGGTTAAAAAGAATTGCTTTTACAGTTCGATATATAATTTTTTTTTTATATATATATTAATTTACTGTTTTCTTACAGGGATTTCGAAAGGTTGTCCCAGACAAATGGGAATTCGCGAACGAGAACTTCAAGCGAGGGCAGAAAGAGCTCTTGTCAGAAATCCGTCGTCGCAAGATGGTGACATCATCGCAGACTAATACTCCGGCGAACGGGAAAACATCTGGTGCTGAGCCTTCCTCCCCGACTAACTCTGGAGAGGACCAAGGCTCCACTTCCACGTCATCATCGGACACTAAGAATCCGGGTTCGGTGGAAACGACGCCGGCGGCTACCACTCAATTCGCCGATTTATCAGACGAGAACGAGAAATTGAAAAAGGATAACGAGATCTTGAGCTCGGAGCTGGCGCAGGCGAAGAAGCAATGCGACGAGCTGGTAGCGTTTTTAACTGAAAGAGTGAAGGTAGGTCCCGATCAAATCAATCGCATCTTGCGGCAAGGAAGCTGTGGGTCCACCCATGATGGCGATGATCGTGGCCGTAGCTACGGTGTTCCTGATCTTGGTGATGATGAAAAAGGCGGTGAAGAAGGTAACGGAAGTTTGAAACTGTTTGGAGTTTGGTTGAAAAGCGCGGAAAAAAAGAGGGCACGCGAGGAGAAAATCGTGTACGGTGGGCCACACGCTAAGGAGATGAAGACTCTGGATTTTGCTTACGTGCCTTTGGTGATGAAGAGCGGCAAGGTTTGCAACTGACCAATCAATGGGGGACACGATAGCAGGCAACTTTCATGCTGGTTGATTTGGTATAAATAAATTAGGAATAATTAAGGTTTCATTTTGTAATTTTAGTAAAAATATATGTATTTTAATTCATATAATAAGGATGGATTTGCATTTTTATGATTTCTTTTTCTTTGTATAATTAAAATTAGGTGGGTGAATGAGTCAGCAACTGTGGGAGGCAAAGATCAAAGGCAATTGAGTTTTTGCCCTCCTCCTACCATCTACAATGTTACAAAATTACACACTTGTAAAATGTGTCCTTTGAAGATTGAATTGTTGTTTTATATTATTATTATATAATTATTATGTTATTATAATATGAAGAAAATGGTAAAAGCAAAATTTATGACTGTTTACTTATAATTATATTACGTTCAATTTGATTACATATTTAATTATGACTATTTATTTTATGAGTTTATATATGATGTATTAATAATATATAGTGTCTATACATTAATAATATATTAGAGATTGACACATCATTAACAAGTAACTTAAAAATATGGCAACCCTTTAAAAAGAAATATATATTTTTTTAATTTGCTCATAAAGAGCTTATTGATGAAGTGTCAACTTCTATTATATTAATAATATATAGAGATTATACACTGTCAGATGATCAAAATATAAATACTATTTATTTGTTCATCAAAATTTTGAAATCAGGTTTGACACATTAAATTATAAAACAATAATAAATGGAAAATATTATGGTCATTAAATAATTTTTGATATATTGGTAATATATGCATTGGAGCATTTAATTCAAAGTGACTGTTACACAGTTTTTATTATACTAAAAAAGCAAGATTGGGAGCCACCCTTTGCAAAAAAAAAAAAAGTTTTTAATATAATTATTTTATATTTGATACATGTATAATCCCACCAAGAACTCCTAAAATATAGTTTATATACCTAAATTCACTTAAACTTTTTAGCATATTATGAATAGTAATTAACAATTTACCTATCTAATTCTTTTTTTTGGTGCAAACAATTGACCTATCTAATGCTAACATATGATCTAATGTATAAGAAAAGAAGAGATGTGAATTTGTTAATCAAATTATTAAATTACAAAATAAGAAAAGGTTATAAAATTTTAAGTATGGATTACTAATTTTTTTTTATTCATAGGAGGTACAAGAAGAGAATAAGAAGAATCAAATTTTAGATCTAATTCCTCTTAAAAAGAGATAGCAACCACTATACTAAACCTTAATCGTTAATTAATCAATTTTCATCATTATTTTTTTCCCTACTAAGTAGCTTTTGTGTGTGTGTGTGTTACCCAACCGTGAAGGATGGGGTGTCCTAGTGGTGGTCCATGTCTAACTAACATGCCAAACAAAAGGCTACCAGGCAGCGTTTTAATGTTTAAAATTCTGTAACTAGGAAAAAATTGACTAGTCAGAGAGCTATGAAAAAAATCAATTTTTTCATCTTGTTCTTAGATATTTATGATGACAAACTTTGTGGTTGCGTGCAGATTTCAAAGGTAGGTATAATAATTTTGACTTATGTATGTCAGATCCAAAAAACTTGACATATTCAAATGCAATTCTGGTCCAACGCAAAGTTTGGTTGCCTATAGACTTCAAACACAAAACCATGTTACTAATGCATGGTGTTTTGAAGAATGGCCATGGGAGTGCATGAATAAAATTTAAGTTTTGATTGAAGGACAGAAAGACCGAAATAAATTATTAAAAAAGACTGATTAATTTAATGATTAAATTTCATATAATTAATTTATTAATTTTTAATTTAACCATCAAATTAAAAAAATTATTTTTCTTATCAAATAAAGCTTTAATTTGTTGTCGAACTTAATCACTTCATGGCTCTGCACCTCTCTCAGATCTCTCTAAACTTTCTAGTTTTGATCAAAGAAATTGTATGAGAAGATGGCTTGCTTGCTTACTAGCCAAGCCAAGCCAGCATGATATAACCTAGTCCTGACTGGTAAGCTAGGGCTACGGGATACCCCAACGTTCCGACGGCCTTAATTTTAGTGAGAAGAAACGTAAACGACTCCGTTCAAAAGGGTTAATCCTCATTATTAAGGTAAAGACGATTATGCATCGATGTGATTGGTGCATATATTAACGATGAAGAGAAATCAAAGTAAATGAAATCAATAAAAAAGTCTTTGAGCATGTTAAATACTCCAAAGAAACTTTGGTAACATTATTGGAATTATTGTTAGAGAAAATATCTATATGCAATACAACTATATCTTATTGAATAAAAAACTAATAACAATATAATTAACTATTAAGTCTCTCCTTGAACCTCTGGGTTTCAGTGAGATTGTTATAGTCTTGTCAGTATCAAGTGAGTTTTCTACCCTAAGATTTCACTAGATCTCTTTGGGGTTTCTTTTAGTATTGTTACTAGTAACAGTTCATAGTTTGTTCTTTTGGGATTCGAGTGTTTTGTTGTTTTATTGTTGTCTTTTGACGTCATAATGGCGGATGATATAGCATCACTTTGGAACAATCTGAAATTGACTGAAGAGGAGGAAGATGGGATTTTGATTGAAGAAACACAGGATAGGCAACCAACTAGACCGGAAGATCACTAGATGGTAGGAAAGCTACTTACCGCCAGACCTTTTAATGGAGAAGCCATGATGAGGACTCTGAGATTGATCTTGAAACTTTCAAAACCTGTTGAAATCACCCAATTAGACAAAAACATGTTCCTATTCAAGTTTTCCTCTTTTGGAGACAAAAAACGTGTCTGTTATGGGGCACCATGGGCTTTTGAAAAACAGCTATTGATGTTACAGATTTATGATGGGAACTTGAGACCGGATGAGTATGTCTTTCAGAAAACTGCTGTTTGGATCCGAATATATGACCTTCCTCTTGGGATGAGAACTCAAGAATGTGCAGAACGTATAGGGAAAAAGCTGGGCACTCTGGTCGCTATAGATGCAAGTTTAGAAGCAGGAGGCTGGTCACGTTTTCTTTGTATAAGAGTGGAAATAGATGTCTCTAAACCATTACAAAGAGCCGTTTTTCTAGAAGGAGGGAAAACAAAACAAGCCATAAGGGGGCGTTTGACGTATGAGAGGATGCCTATGTTTTGCTATGGCTGTGGTGTCATAGGGCACAGAGATATTGAATGTGAGACAGTTATAATGGAGGAGACCGGAAGTAAGGAGAAGCAACAATAGTACGGAACCTGGTTACGTGCCTCACCATTAAAGAGACGATCCTTTGTAGCCGAAGTCAAATATGCAAAGGCCTCAGACCAACCAACACCGGCTACGGCGAGGGAAGGCTGCAGCAAGAAAGCGCCGGCAGAAGGATCACACATGAAAACAGCAAGAATATTGAACATGGAAGCTGACGTGAATTCAGGAGCAATCTTGGGGCAAAATGAAGTAAGTGAAGGATGTAATATGGGAAATATCTCGGTAAATCAACCTTCGGAGAATCCAAACACTTTTAAGGAAAATTCCCTTAATTACGTTGAGTCAACGCTGCCCGTGGGAGTGGAAAAAACCACAGTTTTTAATGCTAAAAGTCCAAGACCAGAACAAATCCCAGTTGGCATTGACGTGTTAAAAACTGCTAACGAAGAACAAAGTACTGATCTGGCAAAAATGAGTGACCAACATTTTAGTGGACCTGGAAATCTACAGGAATTGCATGGGTTTGATACAGCTACAGAAGAACAAAATAAAGAGGATAGGACCAATCACTGTGGAAAGCCAAAATGGAAGAAGTTAGCCAGAAAGGAACGAGCAAATACAGGAGAACTGGTTAAAGAAACTGGTAAAAGAAAGCAGTAGATTTGGGAGGGGGAGGATTTGATGGTAATTGATACTCCTTTAAAGAAGAGTCGAGAACAAGACGAAGGCTCCACTTTTCCTACACAGTTTGAAACGGCGGTGACTGATATCCAATCCCGCCGATCATCATGAAACTCTTAACTTGGAACTATCGTGGGCTTGGGAACCCACAGACAGTTCGAGATCTTCAGAAAACTCTGAAGAAAAAAGATCCTGACATAGTTTTCATTAGTGAAACTATGATGAATGTTTCTCATTTGGATAGAATCAGAAGGAAGTTCAAAATGGATTCTGGTTTAGGTGTTGACGCTGAAGGCAGAAGTCGGGGATTATTTTTTCTCTGGAAGGATACAGTTACACTTACGTTACGGAGTTTTTCTAGAAACCATTATGACTTTGATGGAAGAGATGCTGAAGGGAAGGAATGGCGTGTAACAGGGTTCTATGGACATGCAAACACAGCAAGGAGAAATGAAACATGGGACTTAATAAGAATGCTTGCTGCAGAACCGCATCAGGCATGGGTATTATTTGGGGACATTAATGAAATATTGTGTGATGAAGAAAAAATGGGAGGGGCTAACAGACCAGTCTCGCAAATGACAGCTTTTAGAAATGTGCTTATAGAAACGGGATTAAATGATCTTGGTTTTAAAGGACACAAGTTCACGTGGAAACGAGGAAAGCAGGAAGAGAATGTAATCCAAGAACGGCTGGACAGGTTCCTTGGGAACGCAGAATGGTGCAGTCTTTTTCCTCTATATGGTGTGAGGCATCTCACTTGTACTACCTCTGACCACATCCCAATCATATTGAATACAGAAGAAAATAGTCCAAATAACAAGAGATCTCGTAGGAAAAGGAGGAATTTTCTTGAGATGATGTGGTTGAAAGATGAAGAAAGCAGAGATATTGTGAATCGGGTCTGGCAAACATAACAGAGTAGTGTTGATCTAAAACTCCAATCGGTAAGAGCAGAGCTAAGCAAATGGGGAAGACAAAAATTTCGAGGTCTAAGCCATAAAGTAGAACAGCTAAGCAGGGAGTTAGAAAATGTTCGAAGCATGTCCACCCAAGCAGCATTGGATAGAGAGCGAGACTTAACAAAAGAGTTGAATGATGTCCTAGAGAAGGAGGAAGCTTTCTGGCTCCAACGATCCCGAATCAACTGGCTACGCGAGGGAGATAGAAACACCAGCTTCTTTCATGCACAAGCCTCTTTCAGAAGACGAGTTAATCACATAAAGGGTTTGGAGGATGAAATGGGAGAATGGAGAGATACAAAAGAGGGGATACAAGAAACAGCAATAAAATATTTCAAAACACTCTTTGAATCCCAAAATGGAACAGACTTCACTGAAATCTTTGGGTGTATTTCTCCTTGTATCACTGCACAGATGAATGACAGGCTCACTCAGACTTTCAAGGCCGAGGAGATTAGGGAAGCCATCTTTCAAATCCATCCAACCAAATCACCTGGCCCAGATGGTATGCCTGCACTCTTTTATCATAAATATTGGCATGTTTTTGGTGATGATATTACAAATTTTTGCTTGTCAATATTAAATGATGGTAGAGACATAGGGCATATCAACCATACTAGCATTGTCCTTATCCCAAAAATAAAAAATCCAACAAACATGACCCAATTCCGCCCCATTAGCTTGTGCAATGTCCTATACAAAATTATTGCTAAGGTATTGGTAAACAGACTTAAACAAATTCTGCCAATTTGCATTAGTGCTAATCAGAGTGCCTTTGTACCAGACAGACTGATCTCAGACAATGTGTTAGTTGCATATGAATTGGTACATGCTCTAAAATTAAAAACAAAAGGCAAGGATGGATATGCAGCTATCAAACTTGACATTAGTAAGGCTTTTGACAGAGTAGAATGGAACTATTTAGAAGCTTTGATGTTGAAACTTGGTTTTTGTGTCTCCTGGACATCTCTGATAATGAAATGCATTTCCTCAGTCTCTTTCTCAATCATTATTAATGGTACAATTTCAGATGAGTTCACCCCTGGCAGAGGTCTTCGTCAAGGGGACCCTCTATCGCCTTATCTCTTTTTGCTTTGTACAGAAGGCCTATCGAAACTATTTTCAAAACACCAACAGGATGGTCTTATTAGTGGAGCACGCGCTAGTAGAAATGGCCTTCGAGTTACTCACTTATTCTTTGCAGATGACAGTTTGCTCTTTATCAAAGCAAACCGAAATGAAAAGCGAAAGGGTGAGGAGCATGCTAGAGATCTATGAACAAAGCTCGGGTCAAAAGATAAACTATGAGAAATCTGGTTTATTCTTCAGTTCGAATACTAGCAACGATACCCGAGAGGCTCTCCAAGGAATATTCACTGTACAGGCCACTTCAAGTCCGGAAAAGTATCTTGGTTTGCCTACAATGATTGGGAGGAGTAAGAAGAGAGCCTTCGAAGCAATAAAAAACAAGTTGAAGTCAAAGATCCAAAGCTGGAGTTGGAAGTATCTATCTCAAGCTGGAAAAGAGGTGTTCATAAAATCCATCCTCCAAGCAATCCCTTCCTACGCAATGGCATGTTTTCGCTTACCAGTGGGCTTATGTAATGAGCTTAACAGTATTATCAGCAATTACTGGTGGCAAACTAACTCTCATGGCAGGGGCATACATTGGATTAAATGTAATAAAATGTGCAATTGGAAAGGAGAAGGAGGAATAAACTTTAGAGATTTTGATAAGTTTAACAAGGCGCTTCTCGCAAAGCAAGGACGGAGACTCTTGCACAACTCATCTTCTTTGCTATCTCAAGTTCTTAAGGCACGTTATTTCCCTCGCACATCTTTCATGGAAGCAACGGTTGGTTGGCAACCCTCGTACACCTGGAAAAGCATATTGGCTGGAAGAGAGGTCCTAGAGGATGGGCTAATTTGGAGGATAGGCGATGGCAAAACTGTTAATGTCTGGAATGACAAGTGGATACCAGGAATAGCTAATTTCAAACCCAGCACACAGCCCACACCAGGTCAGTCTTCCCTTCAAGTGAGCCACCTTATCGATGAACAACCGAGATCCTGGAAAGAGGATACAATCAACAACCTCTTTACAAGACAGGAGGCTCAGCTAATACAAAAAATCCCTTTAGGTAGATTTCAAACAGAAGACACTTTAATCTGGTATTGGGAAAAACATGGACAATATACAGTCAGAAGTGGGTACAAGAGGTTATTGGAGAAGGAAGCCCCAGCAAGGACACCTAGCTCTAACCCAAGTGTTTTGGACAAAGAGAGGACCACTTGGCGATCAATTTGGAAGGCCAATATACCATGTAAAGTGCGTGTGTTTTCTTGGCGACTATGCCATGAGATTTTGCCTTGCAACACCAACCTTTGTAAGAAGAGAATCATAGATAATGCAACCTGTCCGCGATGTCAGCTAGAAGAGGAAACCGTGCTACATGCTATACGAGACTGCTGGAAAGCTTCTGAAGTTTGGGCTGCGTCAGAACAAATGGATCTATGGAAAAGCAATGGGAGTCAGACAGTGAATGAATGGTTTCAGGAAATTCTGACAAGCATAAGTAAGGAAGACTTGGAGAGTGGACTGATATTGATGTGGACCATTGGTCTCGCAGGAATGAAGAAGTGAAAATAGGGAGGACCACACCACCACATCGCACAGCAATTTACGCTTTAAACTATTTAAAGGAGTTCCATCTATCCCAAAAACAAATGGTACATAGAACTCCTATGGAAACATCAACTTGGAAAGCACCGCCTACCGGCTTCATCAAAATCAACTTTGATGGGGGTCATAAAGCAGATGATGGAATTGGAGTGATTGGAGCACTAGCTAGAAACGACAAGGGAGAAGTGATAGGAGCTTATCATGCTAAATTACCAAGTGTCCAGGACATTATCACGGTTGAGTCCTTAGCAGCGGTTTGTGCTCTTCATTTTGCATTCGATATGGGCTTCACCCACATTTACCTTGAAGGAGACGCAGTCACAATCATCAAGAGGCTACAGTCTACAACTCCAGATCTATCACTGCAGGAGAACTTAATAGAAGAAGCAAAATAGTTGAGTGTCATGTTCTCATCCTGTCAATTCACACACACCAAGAGAGAGGCTAACAAAGCAGCTCACTGTCTAGCATCCTTAGCTTATGATCGTAATCAAGAACAATTTTGGGTTGAGTCTTGTCCAACTAGAGTTATGGATATAGTACTCACCGAATGTAACTCTTCAGTTTTATGATTGAATGAAGCACCATATATTTCAAAAAAAAAATATAATTAACTATTGGCAATATAGTGATTAATTAATGGATGTTAATTGATTTCCATGTATGGATTGATAAAAATCATTTAAGATCAGGTTTCCTCTTATCCTCCGCCTTAATTTTCCAATTCAATCTTCAAATTCCACCGTATGCGTGTAAAATTGAAAATTTTCATTAAGAGTCTATTAGTCAATATCAACAAGCAATCCGTTGTAGTCTAGTTGGTTAGGATATTCGGCTCTCACCCGAAAGACCCGGGTTCGAGTCCCGGCAACGGAAAATTTTTATTTTTATTTTTATTTTTTTAACTCTCGTGCACATGCAGCACTACCGGTTCACCACCGTAAAAAGATCGGACAAATATATGCACTGCCAACAAGTTTTACTTTGAACAGATGGCTGTCGTCTTCCGACAGTTTCTTAACTCCCCACTCCCCTCACTTCCATCTTCTTCTTCTTCTTCTTCTCTTTTCTTTCAATCCACCTTCACCCAGACCTCAAATTTCTGCATCTTTTCTATCATCATCTTCACCAGCGTCACCTCCCATGGACAAGGACAACAGCTCCAGAATGTTCATGGATTTCCCATTTGTCATTGCCCCAAATAGGAACTTGATGATTGATCTCGTATAAACGGTGGAGAATCGTCTCCAGTCTCAGCTCCAGCCAGTCACTCTACCCCCTGATGTACAATATTACTAAAATCAAAGTAGGACCTCCCAGGGATCACATCATATCAGATCAGGCCATAGCTCTTCCCAGGTTTAGCTTCCTTCTAAACTTTTCTATTTCATTTTTAATTGATTAATTGTTTAATTTATTATTAGCCATTTAGAATAGTAGTGCATGGAAGATGAAACCTACCCTAGTGTAGAAGCTCGAAAAGTGTGCAATTATCTTTGGAATCTCTAATAATAAAGAAAGATAATCGAAGACGTTGTCTCTCGGGTTGTCTTGAATTCTTTAAAGTTGGCCACGCCTACTCTAGAATTTATTAATTTCTTGTTTATTTAACTGAAAAGCTCACCTTAGTTGACAAAACTTCCTTAGTAAACTCTGTTCTGAAAGACAAAAGAAAATTGATTCTGTGCAAGATTGAACCCAAATTGTCATGCAGTTGAATTGAAAATGTATCTGTTTAATGATTAACTACTTCTCAAGTTGTTATTGCAAGGATAGCATGTTGAATTGTTATTTACTTTAGTTTCCATGACTAAAATTTTAGGACCAAGTTGCTGAGTTTCTGCAGCATGAATCTCAACAAGCTGAAACTTCTGATATATATTCCAATTTGTAATTTATTTTTGTCAAAATTTTGAACCCCAGAGACTGAAAGCAACGGTTTTATTTACTTCTAATGTGAAATGGTTATTGGTCATAAGACTTGTTCAAAGCTTTGAATAATTACTGCTAGCCAAGTCAGTAGAATGATAAAGAATTGTTAAAGTCGTTTATGTTACATACATATACATACTAATATAGTGAAGTTGAAGTGAAATGGTTTTGGATGCAAATGTTGCATAATGGCTTGTGTGTGTGGTTGGCCATTCAGACTAGTCTGTGTTGAGGTTTGAGGATTAGCGGCAACAAATAGCTTATCCTAGATTTGAGAAATAATGTTTCAAAGGGTGGTAAGATTGAAATAGCAAATGCCAACCTTTGTTAACAGCTGTTCGATTCAACCTTGCAAAATTTCCTCATATAATTATTTTAATCCAATAGTTGCTAGCTTATCCTATTTCATTTTATGAAGATCCTATAACCAGATAGTCTGATACACACAGACATGCATGCCAATATTAATACATCAAATGAATTAGGAAGTGCTTTTGTGTGTTTTTTTGCTCTTCCTATTTCCTGGTTTTTAACCTGTGTCTATGTATGCTGCCTTTGCTTTTGTTGTGGCTGAAGTCTTAAATGGCTCTTTTTCTGTAAGAATTTTGTTTATGTAGGCTTAAATTTCCCCCAGTTGTTCATGGATGCAGAAAGGTAGAGATGATGTTGATCTAAGATAACTGCCATTGTGCTTCCTAGTGTTGTTTCTTTGGAAATTAATTTTGCTTTATTTTAGATGAAATTATTTGTGAATAAAAGTTGCAAGCAACAAACTGGGAATCTGATAAAGTCATGTTGTAGAAGATATTAATTGGTTGGTTTCATTGAATTTTGACAATGATCCTGATCTAAAACTTATTCTTTGATGTTCCCTTTTCAATATTCTGAATTTTTAAAATTTTGGATGTTTCAGGTTGATTTCATACTAGGAAGTTGGTTACACTGTGAGCTGCCAACAGGGGGAGCACTGAACATAACAAGCCTTTCAGCATATATGAAAGCTTCCACGGATGCACCAAATTTCCTCATTGAGCTCATACAGAGCAGCCCTATATCGCTCGTTCTAATTCTGGATTTGCCCCCTTGGAAGGACCTAGTCCTATATCCAGAGTACCTTCAGACTTTCTACGAAAACACTGGATTGAACTCGCTTAGGCAAACGCCCAGAAACTCCCAGGAGTCCGACTCTACTACTCTTCAGCTTTTTTCATTCGATGTGTCACCTCTCCCACATCGATCATGATCCATTTCGACACTGAGGGAGCTGAACCAGGACACATGGAGAAGATAGTACAGGATCATGTGGATCCTGTGGCAAAAGAAGCAATAGCAGTATGGTTGGATCACTGTGCTTGTGGACAAAGACATGTGGATGAAGCAGAAAAAGCATATTTGCAAAGGAGGGATGTATTGATTAAGAACAAGACTTGAGATTGATCTCGGCTCAAGCTTTCCAAGGTTGTTTGGGCCTGAAATAGCCAACCGTATATTAGGGTTGATAAGGGAGGTGTATAATGGATGAGTGGCAAATATACGTTCTTGTACTTTACCTGTATTCATCCGTATATGAACATGGAATTTCCTTGATTAATTTGCTTAGTTCGGAAATAGCTATGTTAAGAAGAAAGACGAGTAGACATGGCAATTTGTTTATAAATTTGCGTTCATCCGTATTTTTACCGACGCATTAAACATAAAATTTATTTTTTAATTTTTTTCATTTCATATATAATTTTTATTAACTTTTAACTCGTGACATCTTCGTTCTTTTTTATTCATACCCATTTCTTGTGTAAGATTGCAGGTCTAGACAAGAGCAATGGGGCACAGAGAAGTAAAGAAAATGGTGAAGAAGCAGGGGAAATATTTTCAGAGGGGTTGATGGAAATAATGATGATGGGCTAATGGCTGCTAGGTAGGTTAGAGGATTATAAACTGCTTTATTAGTTTAATAAATCAGGTGTTAGCCAAGCTACTACAAGCATCCCCTTTTATGAGTAATCAAACCACGTTCCAATCTACTACCATTCACTCTTCCACGTTGACTTCCTACAAATATATTTTTGCAATTAAAGAACAAGATGAGCAAGACAGACAAAATTAACGAATGAAATGACTATATTATATTCTCAAACCAGCCATTTATCCACCTAACAAAATGACATGTAATGTAAGAGTGATGGAGCACGAGTGTGCCCACCATCGACCTCCTTCACACAAACACTACATAGCAGCTACAAGGCTAATTGCAACTAATTATACCAACTCAATTGGCCAAATGCCCACTCTTCCTGTCTGGAAAACTCAATACTAAGACAATAACTGATCTTTACCAACCAGTAGTGCAATTTTTCATCAGCAAAACCAGTGTAGCTATTTGATAGATACCGATCAAATTCCAAAACTCAGCAATCGCCAGAGTCCCAAACTAACCCAAGTCATTTTGCCAAAAATATATAACAAGAAAGTTGACATCTGGTGAAAAGAAATGCTCCACTCTTTGATTCTCTCTTTCGACTTGAGGTCTGAGAAGCTCGTTTTCCTATCATCATGATGATTTTGACGTACCATTAGCAGTCTGTTTAGCCACATAAATCTGCTTCATCTTTGAAGCAGTAAAGTTCTTGTCACCACCCATGGATTGGTTTCTACCCTGGAAACCCATTCTTCGATGGGTCCATTCACCCGAGCTGTTCTTTTGCGAAATCCCACTTCCTCTTTGATGATTATACCCAGGGGAATTACTGTAATGCTGGGAAGACTGAGCTTTGAATGCAGGATTTAAACTTGGGCCGCTACTTTTAATCCCACCACCATTTTGGCCATCAATCTTGCTAACATCAGAAACTGCGGTGAGGGATGAGCTCTTAGCAACGTTTTGGGCTGAAGCTGTAGCAATCATGGAGCGAGATGGTTCCACCAACCCTAGTTCATCAGGCAACTGGGTGACAGTTGCATCTGTTGCCAAAGGAAATTTCCTACCGCTTTCAGAGGATGCTGATGTTCGAGGCTCAGGGAACCTGTTGCTAGTCAATGACTGGTCAACAGGAAGCCCCTGGCTGAACTGAGAAGGTAGTATACCTTCTGCCTCTTTCTGCAATGGCACTGATGGTGTAACAGACTGCAGTGAAGTAGCAGCATGAGACCAACGAGCTTGGACCGAAATGTCTGGTGTGGACTGAAGGAAAAGTTTCAAGATATGCATGTCAGATCAAGAGGAAAAGTGAAGAAAGTGGAAAAAGGTGGGGGAATAGAAAACTGTCATAAATCAAACAACAGATGCTAAAAAAAACTATGATAATTCTCATCATCCAGCATTACAAGCACACCTATTCAGTAAAATCCGCTTAAAAAGCATTGATGACTATATCAATGAGATCCATATAGACCACTAACTTTTAAATTCAAAAGACAAAATAATGCTGTAGAAACAAACTAATTGGTAAAAAAGAGAAAAAAAAAATTACCCTGGTGGGTATTCATGATGCTGGCAGCTTAATAGCTTTGAAGTTTGCTAATGCTTTTACCTGGAAAGGAGAATCATCAAACATAGCAAGCGGAGATGGCATGGGCAGAAGAGGTGACCCAGGGCCAGGGGCAAGATGCTGGATTTGAGCAGGCATGTTGGTAGAATTCGCTGTGAAGCTGCCATATTCAAATTGTTCACATCCCCTTCAACCATTGCAGAAGAAGCAGGGTTGTGCTTCCAGTCGGGTTGCTTTCCGGATGGGATGTAGGTTGTACCCATGAAGCTTAGTCCAAACTGTCCAACTGGAGCAAAATGGTTGTAGACAACCATATGAGGTGGGCCTTGAACCCCGGGGATACCTCCAGGTGGAGTGATAAAGTGGCCAGTAAATCCTGTTGGAGGACCATAGAATGAATCTACTCCAGAATGGCATTGTTGCCAGGCCCCCAAGGGACCTGAAGCTGGTGTGCTACTCTTCTGGGGCTGTGGTTGGGTAGATGAAGATTCTTCATGTGGTCCAAAGGCAAAGATTGGACCCCCCATCATGGGATTCATTTCATAGAAGGGGAAGTGCGATGGAGGGCCTCCTGGAAAATGTGACATCATCTGGCTTGAAGAATTCTGTGGACTAGGTGAAGGTGGCCATAAAGAAATTGGTGGGTTTTCTACAGAAAGATCTGCAGGAAGAGAAAAACTAAGAGACTCTTCCCCCTTTGACTGATTTGCTAATTGCTGACCACCATCACCTGCAAAATAGATGAGAAAAAGCCAGCATGGTTATTAATATCAACACAAGCAAAAACATAGAGGACTCCTACTTTGATTGCAGATTATTTTGTTAATCACCTGTAGTGATAACATCGATGTCTGCACTTCCAAAATCTTTATTATCTGGAACAGAAACCGTGCAGGAACCAAGTCCATTCCCAACAATCTCATCACTAGTTATGGCAGCAACTGCAACAGCTGAAGCAGCTGCTTCAGCTGCAGCCTCAGAGTCTTCCAAATGAACACAAGATTCATTTGAGTGTTTCTCTTTTTCAAAGAAAAGGGTGCAATCATTCTCGGCCGTAGAAAGATTGTGGGGGATTTGAATTTCTGATTGAGATGGACCCGGAGGGCCAATCCCATGTGAAACGGTTCGACTGCTAGGAGGGAGAACTGTCGGAGATGTAACTGCTCCTGTATGAAGTGATGATATACTTATGATACCGAGCAACAGTAATTCTAGGAAATCATATAATACCAGAAAGAAAATATACACCAACCGAATTGTATTTTCTCCCCAGCAAGCAAAGAATTTATTGGACTTGCTGCAGAAGAAAATGACTTGTCCATCAATAATATGGATGAGGACGGCATGCTGGGGTCAGCAACTGAGCTACTGTGATCTCCAACAGGAGCGCAAGTATCAAATTGAACAGGCTTCATAGCATCATCAAGTTGGGCCTGTGTCAATGTCATTACGTACAAGATGCAACCAAATCAGTTTAGGACTTTCAGAGGTTCATCATCCAAATAATTTGAAGAAAGAATACCAGTTTACAAGCACAATAATTTAAAATAAATAAATAAACTCAT
This sequence comes from Heritiera littoralis, assembly GCA_031772115.1. Lineage (NCBI taxonomy): Eukaryota > Viridiplantae > Streptophyta > Magnoliopsida > Malvales > Malvaceae > Heritiera > Heritiera littoralis. The sequence goes on from JAPDPK010000044.1 coordinate 2,264,753, forward strand.
ACTAACAAGTATGAAAATACATGATAGCTCAATAAACCTTCACATTGTCTAGTTCAATCATAATCAATCTAGAATGTTGAATTACCAGCCTTAATTCAAAAGGGCAAATGAAAAAGAGTCCGCAACAATTAAAGTTTGCAGCACCATAGTATCAAATATGCCGATGGGCATCCTGGAAACACAATATAACAAAGTCCAGAAATGCACAGACACACATGCATGCAGATATGCACAAAATGCATGTATAAAAGGATAAACCAGCGCACACGCATAATGAACTCCAATCCGTGTTAAAGATGTTGAAGAAAAGTTGACAAGAAAGCAACCAAGAAAAGTAAGACCTGAGCATGTTGATGGGGCATCTATGTAAATCAATCTAATTCCAAAGTGAAGAAAAAAATAACATTGGCCCTAGGAGACATGCGGTCAGACCAGTCAGAATTTAAAAGTGGGAAGATGCACAAAAAGGCAAAATTGAGTAATCATCAAATGCCCACAAGTCTTCCAGATCTACTAGAAACTGAGGGAAGCATTGAAGTGCTACAAACGTTAACAAGTTAATAAATGCAGTTATTCATACCTGTTGATTAATATGTGAATTACCCCACGAACCCAAAGATGTCTGAACATTATCAAGAACCTTATTCTTGCTCTCAAACATGAAGCCGGATACTAGGTTTGATCCACCACCTGAGGCAGCCGGAAGGGAGCTTGTCTGGAGCAAACTGTAGAAAATCATCAGATTTAGCTATCTGTATGCATATATTATAAAATGTACAATAGTTTCGTTCGGAGAGGTATTTACTTCACTGTCTGTGTTCTTATATCAGCCTGTGCATCAGTTTTAATTGCAGGAGTACCAATTGGAGCCAAGGGTTGGGATACTATCGTTGCAACAAACCCTGCCGACAATTCTCTATTTGCCAGATTACGTCCTTTGCTGGCAACAAAATCAGAGCGAGCATTGCTCATTCCTTCACTTGCGGAAGCAGAATTTCTATTTGATCTGGCTGAGACAGTGGAACTTTGTGGGATTGAGCGAGCTTTATGTGGTGGCTGTCATAAGAAATAAATAATTGATGTTAGGCAACATTGTCTTATTGCACTGAACCAGCAAAATCAAAGGGAAAAATCCTATAAAGTCACAAAATAAGTTTTAGTTCAAAGTGCATTAGAACCTTTGCAACCCTAGACTTTGCTTTGATTTCTTTCTGCCTCTGCTCACGCCTGTCATTCAGCATTTGCCTCTTTGATCTGACCTCAATGAAGTCATCTTCATCACTGGCTGCTTCTATTCCAGGTTGCTCAAAAACACGCACAACACCGCTATGCAGAGGAGCATCTACATCCTCTTCGATATTCCTCTTAAGATTACCTTCCCTGGAGTGTGGGATATTCTGACTCCTTATCAATGGTTCTTTTCCCAATCCTTTGTCATTCCTGTTCTGAGAATCTATCTCCTGGGAACAGCCCAGAGCTGAATTGGAGCATTCTGATTCAATTGTCTGTTTCGATTTATTCAATAAGACAACTTTTCTCACCCCATTTCCCATGGAAAATCCAGTACTCCTTCCATTGGCACTTGACTTTTCATCCGGCCCTACTTGATTCAGGTGGTTTGAAGAAGCCACTCCAGAAGACTGCTTCTTATCAGAGTTTTCCTTAATTCTAAACTCTAATCGAGGACGCCGAGCCCTCCTTTGATATCCAGTAGACTCCTGGCGAGAGGCCTCAGAAGCAAGAAAGGCTGATTTCGAATTAGAACCTTTAACTGTAAAGGCATACTTTTTCCCCCTATTACTATAAGTTTGCCCCCTTAATCCACCTAAATCTTTCTCTTTTGGAACTGGCTGAGATGATGCCAGGACAGTTTGCAGCTCACCTTCTGACTGTTTACTAGAAATGCTTTGAAGTTTCTACGAACTGAATTCTGGAGCCCCTGGTCTTCAGAAGGGAAACCAGACTCGGACCTAGCTGTGTTATCACCAATATTTGATATCTCTACATGATCATGCAGTGTCACAACACTTTCTCTGCTTTCTCTGGCTGGTATGGTACTTTCCTCTTTCAACACATTCCCAAGTGATAAATCCAAGGACCTTGAAAGACCTGGCTGGTTATTCAAAAGAGATGACACTTCATTGCTTATTAGATTATGAGCAGAAGTGCCTTGGCTGGGCTCAACGGGCAGAGGGACTCCAGGGTTCTGGTTCAGAGGGAAGTTGGCTGGAACATTTGGCTGGACAAAAGACACAGGTTGAGGAGCTAATGGAAGCACTCCATGGGAAATAGGAGATGTATATCTTAACTGACCAAACTGAAAGAGTGGAGGCTGTGATGGGTGCATTTGGGTGAGGGATGGCCCAACCTGAGGATGCAGATGAAGAGGCATCTGTATAGAACCAATCTGTATGGCTGGAACTGGAGATGGTATTAAAGAAGGACCTGAGAACAGCCCAAATTGGAGCTTAACAGGTACTTCAGCCTGAGTAGGAACAGAAGCAGGAGGCATGCCACCCTGACCAGTAGATGACTGGGAAGCCATAGGGACAGAACAGGGGAGAGTATGCTCTGCCAATACACCAATGCTACCAGTGGCATCCACATGATCTATTGGCTCAGATGCTGTTGATGCTTGAGGAGCGGTATCAGGCTGAATAACCAGATCCTGCATTGCCTTTTCAGTTTCCCTGAAGATTCTAGAAGAACTATCTAAACTCCCTTGGGAAGGAGAATCCATGGGCTTAAGGGTTTTTCTATCACTATGTATCCCATCAAAAGACACCTTTTCTTCTACAGAGGCAACAGAAATCTGGGTCATTGCATATGCAGAGTCCTCCTTCCTAGAACGTCTTTCAAACTCATCATTTGGCATGCCAACCTCAACCCCCTCATTGAAGCCTAAGACCAAGTTGTCCATCATGTCAGGCGACTCCTTGTCCTCTGAATGTGTTTCCTCGAACTTTGGAGTAAGGTCAATATTGCCATCATTTCCTTCATGCACTTCATCTTCTTCCTCATATCCATCTTCATCCTCATCATATTCTTCTTGCTCCTGCAACTCTTCATTGTTGTCAACAGTCCATTCCTCATCATCACTGGCTGAAATAGAACTTGAGGCAGTCTGAACGTTCTCTTTCCCAGTTTCAGTAGGTAACACAAGGGATTCAATCCCTGACAAGCCAACCTCTTTACCCTCTTCAGCTGATAATACTGTGGAATCTCCAAACTCGTCCAAATCATCATGAGAAAGATGAATTGGGGAATCTGGGGGGCTTGAAACAGATAGGGATGATTGTGAGTCACACCTTGCTGCATTCCCATCCACTATCTGCACTTCGTTATCAGTACTCTCAGGTTGAGTATCTATAATTCCATGCTGTCCAAGATCCTCCTGATGACCACTCTCATAAACTCTCTCCAGGCCAGATCCACCTCTTGCTGCATGATTGTACAATATCTCATTCTCTAGGAATGTTGAGGGACCAGGACGCTCATTCTCACCTCTATATGAGGTTTTCTGCATTGAAGACAAAGATGGAGGAGGTAAAACACGAGGTTGCCTAACAGAATATCGTGACCTCCCAAAGGAATAAAGCCCATCACCCTCAGGGTTGTGATAGAATCTTTCAGTGTAAGGAGGATAAATATTACCACGAGAACGCTGCCCCCATGTCACGTCACCATAATTCTCAGCTAGATTCGCATGATATTCAGATTCAATCTCAGCATTTCTGCCATAATGATCACCATCCCCAGAAACATTCCACCTCTGACCCTTTGGCTGACCAAAATCATCCATGTGGGGTTCTGGAACCCCTGCTCTATAGTGAGGCCTGGCAGACATGTGTGAAGGAGCTCCATAAAACTCTTTCCTTGGAAATGGTCTACCCCCAATAGATCCATCTCGACTAGGGCTGTGGTGACCATTCTCTGTCTCTTGCCCACTGAAGGCTGAGCTGTTTCCATTCTCAAATGCATCTCTCCTCCATGAATTAAAGGGCTTACTTCTATCTGAAAATGCAATGGAGGCATTAGAGAAGTGAGGCCTAGAAGTCATCTCAAAGGGTCTATTTAGACCAGAAGAATCAGAAGAAGCTGAATTTGTGATTCTTTCTACCATCCTTTCACCATCTTCCCAATCACCAACGTCTATTGCTTTTGGCACATCTCTTTCTTTCACCATCCCTGAAATTTTCTCATCCGCTCCAGCAGAAAAATTACCACCAACCTTTGCTGTTTCAGCCTGCCTCTTGGCAATCCTTTCCTCCAACTCTAAGAGTTTTTGTTTAGCAGCCTGTTTTCTCCTTTCCTCCTCATAAGAATCCTGTGTTTTTCCTCTTCTCTGGCTATCCTCTGTTCTTCTGCCTTACGCAAGGCTTCCAACCTCTCTTGTTCAGCTCTCCATGCAGCTTCCCTAGCTTCTTCTTCTAACCTTCTCTGTTGTTCTTCTTGTTCCCTAGCCAACCGCAGTCTCTCCTCTTCTTCTCTACGAGCTTGCTCCATAGCTCTTTCCTGTTCTTCAATAATTCGCTGCCGCTCCTGTTCCTGCATCTTCTGCACTCTCTCAAGTTCAGCCTCAAATGATTCCCTGACAGGGTCATGAAAATCAGTTTGTTTAAGCATGTCTTTCCTCCTCTTAACAACCCCAACAAGATTTCCAGGAAAAGGATCCCGTCCATCCAATCCAGTAGCCCCAAAGTCCTTCATGTAAGGGTCTTCTAGATAAGGTTTTTCATTCTTGGACGAGAGATGTTTCTCTCTACCGAAATTTAGTATAGGATCATTAACAGCAAGTCCTTTACCACCCATAGGAAAAGATGATTTTGATAAGGAGCTATTCTGGAAAGCATCACCTTTGTATCTATGGTATTGCTCATTGCCATAACGCTCCCTTGTATTCCTCTCAGACCCTCTACTAGTAAATGAATCTGTTTTGTTGTTCCAAGCTTGCCTTCCTCCATTTCCATAGCCCACATCCCTCCTTTCATCCTTAGCACTGTCCCGGAAAGATGATGAAATGTGCTTAGTATCCTTGTCTCTGGTCATACTTGAAGGCCTTGTGCCAATACTATTTCTGTCACTTACAATATCTTGAGAACCAATTCCCTCTTTAGGAAGGGGGGAAGAAGCTCTCCATGTGTTCCCTTCCTGCCCTTCTCTACTTGGTAATGGTATTATTGCATCTCTACCATAAGTGTCCAATTTTGCGACTTCACTAGAAGGAGTTCGTCTCGTTTCATTGTCACGCTGTCCCCACCTATCAAAAAGACCATGGGCTGGTTTGTGTGGCAGCACACCAGCCCTTGGCATATCAAAATCTCTATCCCAGTAAGATTCAATTTTCGAATACCCATGATCCCTCCCACGGTCTGTAAAACCCTGACCTGTATCACGTTCATCATCAGCCCAATCAGATCTTGGATTCAAGCGAACCAAGGGAAGTGGCGCTGGGAAGTACTCATCCTGCTTCCTGCCTTGATCTAATAAGCGAGAACCACTTACACCATCACCTTCACTGCGATTCTCACTCAATCCATTGCCAACAGCATTTCTTCCCAACTGCAATTGAGGACGCATATCAATAACTGAACTCGAATGAGAACCATCCCTTCGCTCATTAGACAACTCCTCAATTGCCATTTGCTTCTGTTTCTGATTCACACCATCCTTCTGTTTCTTTTCAGCCCCCGACACCATAGGCAAAGCTGCCTGCAATGAAGGAAAATCCTCTCCCCTCAACACTGTACCTTTATCCAAAGGTGGAAAACCTTGAGCTGCAGCAGTCACCGAGGAAGTTGGCGCTGCCACACCTGACCTAGCCGAAGGTGGCATATAAACACCACCATTGCCCCTGCTAACCCCATGACCATTATTCAAACCCAGATCAACCCCTTCATTCACTTGATCACCACCACCAACCAACGCTTCTTTCTCCTTCAAAGCAACTGTACCAGGCTTGGTCCATCCCATCCCCGACGAACTAGGCCTCGGCCCACCCCCAGGTATCCCTCCACTTGCAGGCACACCACCGGGGCCCAACGAATCAAATCGCTCATGCTCCTTTCGCAAGGATGGTAAATTCAAGGGGGGTGGAACTGATAACTTGGGCCCAGCCTTTTGGGAGCTACGAGGCCGTGAAAGAACCACCATTCCTCCGCCTCCTCCACCGCCAGCACCGGGTCGTGCCCGATTTGACCCATAAGAACCCGAATGATGTGAATGGTACTGATGTCTAGATGCTTGTTGGCCATAGGACTTGTTCAGATTGACTGAAACAAACTTATTCCCTACTCCGGAATTTGCCATAGGAGGGTCCGACCCGAACCTTTAACCCGTTTGACGGATTCCGATGATCCCCGCCAAAGCATCAAAACCGTAACCCTAGATTTTACTTCCCTCAACAGATCTCTCGTATCAAATTGATGATCAGATAACAAATCAATCAAAACCCGCAAAACTCCCCGATCAAAACTAAATCAAAAACACCAAAAATTAATGAAAAAAATAGATCACCTTTACCGTAACTACGAAATAAGAGGGTGAATATAAATGGCTCGAGAGACTCTTATTCTAGTTTCTAATTAGGGTTTCTATTTTGATGTTAAATTTTATTTTATTAAAAAAAAAGGGGAGGAAGAAAATTGAGTGTAGGATAAGGACTTACCTCCGGGGCGTAGGATAGAGACGGCGGAAGCTAACGTGCGCCGCCCTAATTAGAAATTAAACGCCCTACTCACTCCTAAGCAGGGCAGAAAGAGAGAGCGTGTAGAATCCGACTAATGAGTTAAAAGCACGAGATGAAATAAATTAAAAGAATGGTTTTTTTGTTTTTCCCCTATAATTTTACTTATTTATATTTTAGCCCCCAAAATTTATTGTCTTTTTAAACACGTGCGTTTGCTTTGCTGACGTTGAAAGCGCAGATTTGTTTTCCTTTGTTACATTTGCATATCCGTCGGTTCGAGTCGGACCGTAGATTACGAGATTACTTTGGCAGTGAATCTTTGTCTCTCCTGTTTACTTTCAGATAGCGTACGGTTAATACAAAATACAATGTACTTTTACTATTGTTTAATATTCTTTATTTAATTAGTAATTTTTGCCACGTGAAATTTATATTATTATTTAATTAAATTTTTTTCTTCGTTAGCATTGATTATCATTTTTTAAGTTCATCATGGTAATTTAATCAACAAAATAATCTTATGCTTATGATAAATTTATCAATCGTGATTTTGAATCATCTTATTTGATTAACCATCATTAATTTTAAGAATTAAAGATTAATTTTAATCTAATCAAAAAATCATGAAATTGAAAAATACGAGCAGAAATCTCGAATGATTGTTGTAACCAATGCCAGCCTCCACTTCTTGCTTTCGGAAAATCTCTTATTGTGCGTGGCTTGTGTTTTGATTAATTATGAAATTATTAACTAAGAAAGAATAATTTCTCATTGTTCTTTTTAGGATCTCACATTATAAAATGAAAAAGGTTTTTTTAACTAGTAATACTTAACCGATTACTATAGGCGCTCAAACCTTTTTTTGTTAAAGTTTTAGAGTTGGGAAAGTTATCACATGATCTCTAAAATCATAATAAATCGTTAATTTATTATTGAAATTTATGAACTTATTAAATTTTCATTTGTAAATTTTTCAAAATTACAAATTGCTTATCAGTGAGTAACGATACAAATTTAAACCCAAGTATTTTGCACTTAATATTCAAACTTTAATTACTTACGCCAACTTCTATAGATGACACTCGAATCTTTTAAACATAAGTGTTCTATGTTATAAAAATCTTAAGATAACAATGAGAAAAACTATTTTAAAATCTCTTAATATTTGGACTAAGATTGTGTTGTTTGTTTAGAACTTATTGATTTGTTTTAATTGGCTGTTGGGTGTATAAGAATAACACGATTCGGGCTTGACTAGGAATCATATATAGAAGGATAGAATTGCTTTGGTTCTGCCTAATTTACCAAATTAAAGAGTTCAGTGATGTAGAAATCATTAAAAAAAATCTGAATCATGACCCCGTAGCTACTTTTATGTTCATGTCAGCTTGTTCAACAAGTTTGTGAAATCGGCTTTCAGTGCCAGAAGCAAAATTTACATTATCTTATTAGGCAATGTCAATGTTTGATTACCAATTTGTTATTCATACAAGAGTTCTAAGCTTAGTGTTGTATTTGTTTTAATTGTTAGATGTTCAACCTAAAATCGATAGATAAGATTGTAAGTTCTAAATGCGTGACAGAGGCAATGGTGGATTCCACGAAATATAGGAGCCATTGTTATTTTGAACGTGGCTTCCTCCTATTGTTGTCATTGTTCCATTTCCCTGCAAAACGCAGTTCAAAGGGTGTGTGTTTGGGCTCGGCTACCATACGACAATTGTTTGTCGGCAAGTTTTAAACTCTTTCTCGCCCTTGAATTAAAGGATGAGCCGGTCGGTTCCCGCCCAGTTTATATATGTCATGCCAATGGCCCATACTTTAAACTGTGTGTTCGTATTCTATCAAAATATGTATGTATTCTGTAATATAAAAAAGTTATCGTGTTAACATGCAAAACATAAAATATTATTCTTAAGATTTTTTAAATTCACAAAATTTACCAAATTTAATATCGTGTCATCATATTCGTGTGAAGATTTTATTTTTAAAGCACTTTTCATCTCAGGTCATTGCATCAATTTAGTAATTCTCGTAACTACCAAAAAAAACAAGGAATGTCAGGAATCGAATGAACAGCTATTGAAAAATTGATTGATATGACTATGATATGTCCTAATTTTCTTCCATTGGCCCAAAGACATCAGCAATATATGATGTTGTATACTTCTGTAACCTAATTCTAGGTCTTTGAGGGCCAAGCTGTCTCTCAGGACCCATTGATCATTTGTTCATTTTCTAGAGAAATATAAATTTTGGTGACTTTATTGCCCTGCTAGGCTTATTTCAAATCAATTACACTATTAAGATCTAACTACTTTACAAAAATTTGAGAGAACTCAGACATTTTCTTCTTAAACCATGACCTTCATGAGCTGGATAGAAAAGAAGAGCAACAAGCTTAATTATGTTGCCGAGCAGATGTCAATAACTTACTATGATGGGAAGCATTAAAAATAGCATAACAGAAATGTGGTTTTGAAAGCTACTTAAAATGACAGTTTAGTAGCTAATAAGTGTTTCCATGGTTGATTAAGAGATGAAGAGAACCTTGGCTCTCTCTAATCATTGAACAAAATGAATCATGCATGACAGATAATTTTCATGAACCAAACCCTAAACTTACAGCAAATAAACCTCAAATTATTATAGAAGTGTTAATTTCAATTTGGTGCTGTGTACGTAATGAGCTCTTTGTGTGCATCTCTTGGGTACACATAGATCTGTCAATAGAGAAAAAATATGCCGGACTTGAGAGGCTTTGATACGTGTCACTATACTCAAGTCAATATTTACAGAAAATAACGAAAATAAGGAAAAAAAAGAGCTTGAAAAAAAAAGACAAGAAGGACTTAAAAAAAAAGTAATTGAATGTTTGCGAGAAAAGAAGTTATAAATTGAGATTATAAAGTAAAAGTTACCGAAAATGTCGAATCTCGCTAGTGTGGAGACTCAATGTGTCAGCTTAGTAGAAGATCAGCCAAGTGAGAGCTCAAGTGAAAATATATCCTAGGCTGTTAGTATCGTAGTTTGGGCCCGTAATGGGCTTAGTGAACCTAACAAAAAGCTTGACGTGAAGGCAATTCTCCCTGCTGATACTAACAACTAGTCGGGTCGGCATTTCCTCACATGTAAAAGAAGGAAATGTCTTAGTTTGTAGTACTGATGCAAACGGTTGACACTAAGAGACAAGTCACCCTGGCAGAAAGAGAAATCGACAAACAAACTAACAACAAATTATGATTGAAATAACGATTGGAATAAGATTGCCTAAAATTTACTCAAACAAATTAAACAACAGTGAGGTGGTGGGGGGAGATCAGCTGGCTTTTGCATGGGATCAGCATGTGGCAGGGCCCCAATAGCAAGTGCTTTGGAAATTGGGAACCGAATAAATATAGGAAATCATGATAATTTGTGTTTATTTTAGATAGAACGCAAAAAATTTTAAGTTAAAATTGGTGTCAACATACGAAATATAATTTTTTGTTATATTTATATATAAATTATAATACTTTTTAATTCGTATTATTTTTATATCGTATCGTATTTAAAATCATCGATTTGTCCGATAAAAAATAAAAACCTTTTTCGAGAGGTCAGTTCCAATCAATGAAACAATATAAATATATATATACGAACAAAATATGTGGATCAGTGGTTAGGAGCTGTTTCAGCCTAACCAAAGTCCTCGGTTCGAGGCTTGAGAATGCAGCTACATTTGTTGGGAGAGCTTTGTCCGCCCAATGAGGTCCCACCCGGCTCGGAGTGGTTGCACACTTTGTCACCATTTTTTCAATAAAAAAAAACAATATATATATATAATATATATATTATATATATATATATATATATATATATATATTCTTTTAACAAGGACTAGGGCCCTGTCAAATAGAGGGGAAGAAAGGAGACAGAAAAGACTTGCAATTGTGTAATATTAAGAGCTTTTTCCTTTGTTCCTGCACAAAGCTCCCTTCTTTCCAGCAAGGGAAAGATTAGAAGAAATATCAACCAAGCCTTCCCAAGAAAGAAGAAGAAGGGGTCATGGCCTGGCTGTTTTCAGGCTATTTTGTCGTGCTCCCGGATGCTTTATGAAGAGACTGTTGGTTTAATTTTGTGGGCGCCCATGGTACATTAAGTAGCAGGGAGTACCATAAGAGAATTACTAATTTCTTGTTTGGTAATTTGATATCATGATTGCTGATTAAAACTGTAGCATCTTAATTATTATTTTCTCGATTGATAATTTGATATCATGATTGCTGATTAAAACTGAAGCAGGGAAATGACGGTGGATGAATTCAAAGCCTGGCTCCGCCAGTTCGTCGCTGATAATGACGGACGGATCAGCCAGGAAGAGCTGAAAGACGCTCTGAATAGCCTGAGAGTTTGGTTCGGATGGTGGAAGGCACGGCAAGGAATGAAAGAGGCAGATTGCAATCATGATGGCCAAATTGAGAACGCCTAGGAGTTTGAAAAGCTGGTGAATTATGCTCAACAACGCTTGCATATGAAAATTTATCAAAGTAATTGGTGATCTTTGACGTTCTTAATAACATATAGCGTTTGTTTCAGCCATGCATGCAAGTATAACTAATTCTACAACTATGCGTGCGCCATTTCGTAATGAAGTTTCAGACTTCAGTCTCCGCTTCCTTTGTGGTTTTCCTGATTATCTCAACCCAGCTTCTGATAATATTTGTATTGCATTCCGATTCTACAAGCCTATTCCAGGCGAGCCCCAAAATTGTAAAGCTTGGTCTGCATCAATAAACACTTTTCACAGTTTTTTTTAATAATTAAGATCGGATCGAGGCTTTTTGGTCTCGAATCGATACTTTACAGCTTACAACATACCACTATTCTTCTTTAGTCAAGAGTTGTTGGCTTAAACAATGTCTACAACGAGAGCAAAATACTACTGAACATCAAAGAGAGAGCAAAGGTTACAGGAAGTCCAAAATGTAACAGCTTCAGTTTGGCAAAATCGCCCCCCACCAACACCCCCCCGCCCCACAACGGCTAAAGACAACTGAATGTTCTGAATTCAATGTGGAGTTTTGACGGGTTCCCATTTGCAGGCACTGATTTCATGAGAATCCACCACGTGTCATAACCCCATTTGGCTGCACTGGAAAAAAAAAAGTTCTTTTCAGTCATGTGAGTGACAACCGTGTCCTTTTATGAGTAAAAAGCAGACCAGTATTCTTTGTATTCTTGTTCCCCTTCCTTCACCCACATGTTACTCAGGCCCACCATAGTCCATAGCTCAACATGATCTCTGAAAACTGTTCTTTTTTATCTGTGATTTGCCAACCAAAAAATACACTTCCTAATTCATCCAAAGATAGAATTCAAACCCTAAACAAGGCCACCACAAAAAACAAGTGAAAAATGATCTCTTGTAACATGTATGAAACCTGAATAAATAAAGGAAACCATGATAATTTGTGCTTATGTTAGATAGAACACATAAAATTTTAAGTTAAAATTGGTGTCAACATACGAAATATAATTTTTGTTATATTTATATATAAATTATATTATTTTTTAGTTCGTATTTAAAATCATCGATTTGTCCGGTAAAAAATAAAGACCCTTTTCGAGAGGTCAGTCCAATCAATGAAGCCATGTCAAATAGAGGGGAAGAAAGAAGACAGAAAAGACTTGCAATTGTATAATATTAAGAGCTTTTTCCTTTGTTCCTGCACAAAGCTCTCTTCTTTCCCAGCAACGGAAAGATTAGAAGAAATATCGACCAAGCCTTCCCAAGAAAGAACAAGAAGGGGTCATGGCCCGGTTGTTTTCAGGCCATTTTGTCGTGCTCCCTATTGCTTGATGAGGAGACTGTTGGTTTAATTTTGTGTGCGCCCGTGGTACAATAAGTAGCAGGGAGTACCATAAGAGAATTATTAATTTCTTGTTTGATAATTTGATATCATGATTGCTGATTAAAACCGTAGCATCGCTAATCTCATATATAAAATTTGTGGGATATACGATATATTTGTAAAAAATTAAATTCATATTTTGTAAGAAGTTTTCCATGGAAAAATTATAAATTTTGTGTCAAAACTATTTACTATTACTTTCTTGTTTTTTGTTCCTTTGATTTGTCTCATTTTCAAAGAATCAATGCAATCTCTAGTTATATTTTCCTTATGTAACCAAAAAAAAATGCAATCTCTAGTCAAACTATTAGTTTTTTTTTTTAATGAAATTACAAACTAAATACAAACGCAATTACACTCATAGTAGGATATTATATTCATATAAAATATCATGTTGCTCGAACAAAATTGCTTTCTTGTATTGTAAATGTGATCGTAATAAATAATAGAGGCCTTGATAGAGAGTACTTGCATGAATATTTGAGTTAAACTCTATATTTAACACTCTTTTTAATTTTTCTATAATTTTATGGGTTGATAGTTTTTTCTCGAACGTATTTTTCTTTTTCTAGTTTTACTACCATGATGCTCATGCCTCAGAGAAAAATATATGACTAAGAAATGAAAATGGTGAGATGGTAATTGGTAGCCCATAATTTGGTAGTAGTTTATATCATTTGGGAACATGTGGGAGCCATAATAAGCATTTGAGTTCAAACAATTTCAACTCTGGTTGGTTAAAGATTGGTTTTATCGGCAATGAATTTGTTTGGCCATGCGCAGCTCATGGCAGTGATGTGCCCCACTAAGCAATAAGCATGCAATGCAAAAGCAAAGAGCCAAGTTTGTTCATGCCTAAATCCTAAATATTCCTCTAACTCCCAAGCAAAGAAACAAAGGCATGCAAGCTTTTGTCAAACGCACATGGCTAGGCCATCCACACAGATGTCAACCCTTCATCATTTTCAGACTTAATAATTTTAAACACAATAAAAAAATTTAAAAAAATAAAAATGGCACCAGTTAAATTTAACATAAATTATATATAAATCTGACAAGAAAATTTTTTTTTTATGTCTCATGTTTCAACATAAATTTTAATATGATAATCGTGTTTTATACTAAACAAACATGATATTATATATAATACAAACACGAATTATATACACAAATTACTAAATCTTTTCATCCTCCAAATTGACACTCCTTTCTTTTTCATTTCTAATTTTAATCTTTTTATTTTTAATTTTTTCCTCATTGTATGAAGGGATTGTCAATATTATTTTTTTATTTTTTTCTTTAACAAGAGAAATGCTTCAATCGTTAACCAATAATTGTACGATTTATTGATAAAATAATTCTTTAATATCAGTGATAACATAATTTAATTTTTGCTTCAAACGTATTGAAATAGCTAATTAGCTGTGATTTATGATTAATATAGATCAATTATTAAAGATAAATTAGGAAAGGAACAAAATAAAAATAATTAATATAGATCAATTATTAAAGATAAATTAAGAAAGGAACCAAATAAAAAAAAGAGAAATTATTATTTAATTGAAATGTAATTCCTTTTAAATAACATATATTAAAGAAGAATATGTATCCCAATTCTCTTTTGTTTGCTCTTCTTCTTGACACGGATGATAAAAGTTTTTATAAATTCATCAATAAATCTAGACAACTTCTAACAAATGTTTTACTTAAAACACTTACTAATTTATAAAGGGGTAATTTTCAATGTAATGAATGAAATAATTTTCAAAAATAATAAATTAAATACTCGACATGTGAAAATTTTTATTTATTTTGTGTTTTTTCATAAAAATTTTATGAATAGGAAAATTATCTATTTTCAAAGTCAAAGTAAGCTATTAATTTATTATTAAAATTTATAAATTTATTCAACTTTCATCTATGAATTTTTTGAACTTATAAATAGTGACAATTCATGAAAATTCGATCTCGAATGCTATGCACACAACATTTGAAGCTTAATCATTTGTGCAATTTGTATTGGTATTTTGTGCCTTTTTTATACTACAAGGTAAGAATAAGCGATTTGAAATGAAGCTTTATTATTATAGCAACGTTTTTGGTCAAATGAGATGTAAATTTACTTAAATTAGAAACTTATTTGAAATGATTCATTTATCTCGTTTAAGAGATAAATTGCGCGACCAAAGTTTGATTGTCAAAGCTTACAATCCTCCATGTCCAAACAACTATGCTTCAACGAATTTGGCATGTAAGTATCAAGAAAGGAAAGGACGTGAAGTGCACATGGTGAAGGAGAGTAGGTATTCCAAATCCAAAGTCCAAAGAGAAGGAAACTGGAATGAATAAGAGAAAGAGAAGAAGGGACCATGGAGAGACAAAACAGAGGATGCATTGGTGATTTACAGAGAGTTTGCTGATGTGTTGACAGCTTTCCATGTTTGGCATTTGGAGGGACTGCCAGCATTTTGTTTTCCAAACAAAAGCTCTTTTAGCGTACCGGCGAGCCCTTTCGAAGAAAACGACGAACCACCCGCATGGCCTCCTCCTTTCCCTTGTCCTCCCCACACTCTTCCATTTCTCACCACCAAGCCCTAACTAACCCTCTCTTTCCCCACTCCTTTTCATTTTCTCGGAAAACCCAAGTGGAAAATCACTCAACTAGCATTATATATACGCACACACTCCATTATAGTACTAGAAAGGAGAGAAAAAGCTTGGATGATTATCTCTTTTTTTCTTTCTGCATACTTTTTAGAAGAACTATTGTATTCTCCAGGGTTTCATTTTGATTACAATGAGTGATCTTGGAGTTGGAGATTATTACAGTTCTACTACTCCTTTGTTATCTCAAGTATGTGTTAAGGATGTTTCACCAGAGGAGAGAGATTCCATTCAGTGCCGGTGTCGAGCTTGGAGACCATCACTTTCGAAGTTTAGTTCTATGGTGACGCCATGATTCTTTGGTTTTTGTTTTTATTTTTAGTATGTAAAAATAAAAGAGATAATCCAACGCAAAGAAATGTCTTTTTTCTATTTGTTTATCTGTCAGGTTGTTGAAGAGATCAAGCAGCTTTATGCCATGGCCCTGCCTATGATCATTACCGGTCTTCTTCTCTATGGAAAATCAGCAATTTCGATGTTTTTTATGGGTAAATTGGGCAGAGAAGCATTGGCAGGGGGGTCTCTGTCGATTGGCATCGCTAACATTTCTGGCTATTCTGTCATTTCTGGTCTCGCAATGGGAATGGAAGCCATTTCTTCTCAAGCCTGTGGAGCTAAAAAGTGGCCTCTCGTGGGTCAAACTCTACAACGCACCGTAGCCATTCTCACAATAGCCTGTTTACCCATTTCAGTATTGTGGCTAAACATTGAGCCAATCCTTCTCTTTTGTGGACAAGACCCAGATATCTCCTCAGTTGCCTCTACTTATCTTGCCTTCTCTCTGCCAGATCTTCTCTTCCAATCTCTTATAAACCCTCTTAGAATTTATCTAAGAACCCAAAACATGACCTTCCCACTTATGTTAACTGCAGCTTTTGCCCTTGCTTTACATGCTCCTATCAACTACATCCTTGTCTACCATCTTAGCCTTGGCATTCAAGGCATAGCTGTAGCAGTTGCCTTAGCAGATTTCAATTTGCTTATAACCCTTTTGCTTTACCTATGCTTCTCTGGCATTTGTGACAAAACGTGGCAAGGTTGGACCCTGGAATGCTTTGATGAATGGAAGCCAATACTTTGCCTAGCTATACCAAGTTGCATATCTGTTTGCTTGGAATGGTGGTGGTACGAGCT
This sequence comes from Heritiera littoralis, assembly GCA_031772115.1. Taxonomy (NCBI): domain Eukaryota; kingdom Viridiplantae; phylum Streptophyta; class Magnoliopsida; order Malvales; family Malvaceae; genus Heritiera; species Heritiera littoralis. The sequence continues at coordinate 2,281,133 of JAPDPK010000044.1, forward strand.
TATGATAGTCCTTTCAGGGCTTCTTATCAATGCCCCCGAAGCAGTTGCTTCAATGGGAATCCTAATACAAGCAACTTCGCTTATCTATATCTTCCCTTCTTCTTTGAGTCTAGCTGTGTCAGCACGGATTGGTAATGAGTTGGGGGCAAACCACCCAAGCAAAGCTAAAACCTCGTCCATGGTTGCATTATCATGTGCCATCTTAACTAGCTTCATGGCTATGTCATTCATGACAACAATGAGGAATGCTTGGGGACAAATTTTCACGGATGATAAAGCAATTCTTTCGTTGACGGCAATGGTGATGCCGGTGGCAGGGTTCTGCGAGCTAGGGAACTGCGCACAAACCACTTGCTGTGGGGCGCTAAGAGGCAGCGCCAGGCCAACTCTGGGTGCCAACATAAACTTGGGATCCTTCTATGGCGTTGGATTGCCTACTGCAGTTTTAATGGGCTTTGTCATTGATATAGGCTTGTTGGGGCTTTGGTTGGGCTTGGTGGCAGCCCAGGTGGTTTGTGCTGTAGCCATGGTCGTAGTGGTGGCTAGAACAGATTGGTTAGTGCAAGCAGTAAGAGCCAGACGGCTGACTGGCATTAATGCAGGAGAGAAGGAAGAACAGAGCAAAATCCAGGGATTGATATCAGTAATGCTGGTGAATTAGCTGGTTTTTAAGCTATAAATTACTTAAATAGTCAGTACTTGTCTGTTTTTTTCTCTTTTTGGAGTTCAATTTGTTAAACACTTTGTATATTTGTGTTGTGAGACGGTTTTGTATATGCTTACACTGCTGTCTGGTTGGGTTTTTTTAGTATGGAAGCCACAAATGTGTAATGCAGGCGACCCTAGTTTATGCAATGGTTTTAAAGGAAAACAAAACAAATTCCATGCTTTGCTTATACTACACTTATTTGCATTTCTTTCTATTTCCACTAGTAGATTAAGAAGAATCATTTCGGTAGAAAGGAGGCCGTAGCCTAAGAATACGAAAAAAAATTGCAAGATGTTAAGATTTGAATTTTAAATTTGTTAGATGTCACTTCTTAAAGTGATTGCATAAACTATATGAGCTAAACTCTACATTCAGATTAAAAAAAATCTTATTCTTATAAATAAAAACACATTTCTAAATGTTTCGGTTTTGGGATTTTCCTTATTGGGAAGTTGGTTTGGCTGTTTGAATCTTAACAATGACAAAGCAAAAGAAAGGTCTATGTTGAACTAGCGCTTGAAGCAAAGTAAGCAATGTAACCATATTAGAACTTGGACAAAAGCAAATATCTATGGATTATTCTAGGAAATTCCCTTCAATCCATCCTCCTTTTCCTTAACTTTTCTCACCTTTATTCTAATCACATCTATAATAATGTTGCTAAAAAGGGTGGTGAGTGTCCGATATACAAACAATGTCCTATTCCACTACAAAGTCCATTGTTTGCTTGAACCCTTTGTATCCTTCAATCATTTCTTATTATCATCCATCGATTTCCAAACAAAGAATAAAGTCTTCCCAGATTCCTCCTTTATCATATCATTGCAATTATGAATAGTAAATCCTTCAAGCTTTTGGAAATCTTATTTGCAAGAGCATGAAACAGCTTCTGATTCTCTCTCATTGTTTTGTATTCCTCCTTTCTGTTAATGGTATATCCGTGCACTTGAGAACTAGCTAGTAAAGCTTATTTTCCCAGTTATTCTGTACGTAATTCCTCCTTAAGGAAACCATATTTCGTGTCCAATCCATTTTCACAGTTGGCGGCAGAGAAAAGCTAAGTATCTTTTGCTTTTGTATGGTTAACATCAATCTTGCCGAAAGGTGAGTCGGCTTGGAATCTTGCATGGTTGTGTTTATGACTCAACTTGAACTAGAAGAATACCTTCCTTTTGCTCTAACTGTCGTATAGTTGCAAGTCTTTTCTTGTTACGCCACGGCTTCCGCGTGGAATCTCAAGTTGTATGGATGGAAATTGATCACACTTTGGGATAAGAATATCAAACCAAACTCCACTTGATCTTGCAATTGATTCCTTTGTTAGGTAGCAAGTATAAAAGAGGTACCTGATATTGGAGATTGTATCAGACTCAGTTTCATATTGCATTTCCTCTACAGCAACATACAAAAACATGTCAAAATTGAGTTTCATCGAGTTCAAATATGGAGCATTTCCAAGGAAGTTGTCGAGAAAACCAACTCAGTTGAGCATCAGCAAGGAAGGACAGAAGTCAAACGTGTCATCAAGGACTTATCAGCCAAATACAGAAGAGATGAAATGGGTGTTCAACAAATTTGACACAACAAAGATGGCAAGATCTCCAAGGAGGAGTACAAATCAGCTTTGAAAGTACTAGGCAAAGCAGCAGCAGAAATAGAAGTGGCAAAGGCATTTAGTGCCATTGACACTGATGGGGATGGCTTCGTAGACTACAAGGAGTTCATTGAGATGATGCAGAACATGGGAGAAGGGATCAATGCCAATGACATCCAAAGTGCATTTCGGGTGTATGATTTGGATGGCAATGGGAAAATCAGTGCAGAAGAATTGATGCAGGTGCTCAAGAGGATGGGTGAGAGATGTAGCTTGGAAGCTTGTCGAAAAATGATTCGAGGGGTGGATGCTGATGGGGATGGTTTAATTGACATGAATGAATTCATGACCATGATGACTCGAACCATGAAGCCATCTCAGTAAATCTTGTGTTGCTATGCCCTTCCATGGTAATTAATTTCTTGGCAGGTGGATCAGAATTCTTGTTTTCCTACCTATAGTTCATCTTGTCCAGATTTCTAATTACTATCTAATGAGAGGCATGGTTACTGGTTAGGCGACTAACTTCCAGTCTCTAGGGTTTTGTTTTATAGAGGAAAAATAGATATTGATGCCTCTCATTAGAAAGCTATATGTAACTATTTGCAAGTGAAAGAAGTTAGCATGTGTTCATTTTCCCCATTGTACTTGAAGACTTGATCTTCAAAATTATTAATAATAGAAGATCTTTTAGGCCCAAAACACACCCACGCGGCTATCAACCGAACTTGTCATTTGAAGTCCAAGCCGCTTGATTGGCAACCCAACTAATAGTAACAACTTGAACACTTTATCATTGTCAGCAGACAGGACTTGATAAATAATGTGACATCTAGTACCTGTCATTAAAATTATCAATATTGATATGAGATACTAAACTGCCCTTTGAAGCTATGGCTCTCAATTTATTACTTATTCTGATCACTAAAATCAATATTGAGAAAGTGAGAATTCTACATTTACCTGTGATTATATGACTCTACACACACTAAAGTTCATCTAATTCTGATTGCTTCTTTCTACCCTTTGCTAATGTAAGCAAAATATTGTAAGAATTTTATCAGAGTGTGTGTTATTGTTGATTATGAAGGTTAGTAGCAGAAACAATATAAAGGGCAAAGTCTACTTTGATTTCTTTTATTGTTTGAATAGAAAGGGGAAAACATGGGAAATCTGCTCAAGGAGCCTCTTCCAATTCATATTGCCCTCCCAATCTTGACCTGTAAGGAGAAGAGTACAAGCAGGATAAGCCTTTAAGAGCCAGCAGTCCATAAACTGCACCAATTGCTCCACAAGCTGCATACCAAAATTAGTTTTTCAATACTTCAGGATCACAAAATGTGGAAAAATTACTTCAATGGATGTTTTAGTAGCTTACAGGCAAACCCATTGTTAACTATCCCAGCAATTTGTCCAGAATTAACACATGGACAGAAACAAGAAATCAGACAATTGGCAGGGTCACCACAACAATGGCAAAAACCAGTAAACCACCCTGTAGCACCTGCTGTTCCATGGAAGGGCAAGACATTGGAAGGACGTATATTCATGGCAGTTGTTGGATAGACATGGTAATTTGTATTTATAATTCGTATTCATGTCATATAAAATCGTGTTCGTGTCGTGTAAAATATGAAAATTTCGTATTAAAATTCGTGTCAACACAGGAAATAAAAAATATTATTTTTATTTTTACCATATTCATATATAATTTTTATTTAATTTTAGCCTGTATCACTTTTATGTCTTTTATTCATATCATGTCACGTATTGTGTTTAAGATTACCAAGTGCATATTTTTTGTTTGTGTTTTGTGATCAATTAATTATTTCATTTCTCTTTTTTTAATGTAAACGAACCAATTATTCACTTGAGAAAGACATTATGTGCCTAAATCTTCTCAAACCCGTAGCTGAAATGCTTATACAAACTTTAACTAAATACATATACTTGTACTATCATCATTGCCTAAGTTAATGTTATCAAACATTTCTAAATTCTAAACTTATGCAATTAGATAGATCTCTCAAGGATTAGGAGTCAAAACTCAGAAAAGGAATGCTTTATTTCTCGGCTGACGTACTGTCCCAGAATAAAGTTGCACGAATCTGAACTAAGAAAAGATCATCAAAAGATATGCTAAAAGATGCCGTTAGCCGTGTGAAAGAAATGCCATAGCCACCTATGGCTGGTAGAATACTCTGCTTGCCACAAAAATCAATTTATTCAAGCATCACCTTTCAAGAGCAATTTAAGTAATATAACAACATAAAAGCACATCAGTACAGCCTCCATTATCAGAGTTTGTGACAGAGAGAGAGAGATGGCGATCATGCGGTGTTTTGAGGTTCATCCCAGCAGGGAAATGACGGTGAATGAATTCAAAGCCTGGCCCCGCCAGTTCGACGCTGATAACGACGGACGGATCAGGCAGGAAGAGCTGAAAGACGCTCTGAATAGCCTGAGAGTTTGGTTCGGATGGTGGAAGGCACGGCAAGGAATGAAAGAGGCAGATTGCAATCATGATGGCCAAATTGAGAACGCCTAGGAGATTGAAAAGCTGGTGAATTATGCTCAACAACTCTTGCTTATGAAAATGTATCAAAGTAATTGGTGATCTTTAACGTTCTTAATAACATATAGCATGCGTTTCAGCCATGCATGCAAGTATAACTAATTCTACAACTATGCGTGCGCCATTTCGTAATGAAGTTTCAGACTTCAGTCTCCGCTTCCTTTGTGGTTTTCCTGATTATCTCAACCCAGCTTCTGATAATATTTGTATTGCATTCCGACTCTACAAGCCTATTCCAGGCGAGCCCCAAAATTGTAAAGCTTGGTCTGCATCAATAAACACTTTTCACAGTTTTTTTTAATAATTAAGATCGGATCGAGGCTTTTTGGTCTCGAAGCATACCACTATTCTTCTTTAGTCAAGAGTTGTTGGCTTAAACAATGTCTGCACAGAGAGCAAAATACTACTGAACATCAAAGAGAGAGTAAAGCTTACATGAAGTCCAAAATGTAACAGCTTGAGTTTAGCTTCTGCCTTCGGCCCCCCCACCCACGGCCGAAGACAACTGAATGTTCTGAATTCAATGTGGAGTTTTGACGGGTTCTCATTTGCAGGCACTGATTTCATGAGAATCCACCACGTGTCATAACCCCATTCGGCTGCACTGGAAAGAAAGTTCTTTTCAGTCACGTGAGTGACAACCATGTCCTTTTATGAGTAAAAAGCAGACCAGTATTCTTTGTATTCTTCTTCCTCTTCATTTACCCACATGTTACTCAGACCCACCATTGTCCATAGCTCACCATGATCTCTGATAACTGTTCTTTTTTATCTGTGATTTGCCAACCAAAAAATACACTTCCTAATTCATCCAAAGATAGAATTCAAACCCTAAACAAGGGCACCACAAAAAACAAGTGAAAAATGATCTCTTATAACATGTATGAAACCTGAATAAAGAGTAAGCAAACCCCAGATCACTTGGTGCTATTGATCAGTCGGTATCGCCAGCTAAGTCACTGGTATTTTACTTACAAGTCGAAGCAGGGTCAAGCAGAAGCAAATGCAAGACAATTTTTCTGGACTCTGCAAGACTGCAACTTTTTCTTTTTTATTTTTGGTTAATAGAAAATGTAAATAAAACTTTTAGCTAGAGAGATTTAATGTAATGTTTGGTGTATAGAATGATGGATAGGATAGGATAAGATAATAATTATTTTAAAGTAGAATGATGGATAAGATAGGATAATAATCATTCTAACTTATATTTGATGCACACATTAAGAGAAGAATCGGATTGCAATGAGAATTAGTTATCTTTCTAGTATAAGATGATTCAATTCTCTCTAAAAGATAAGAATTATTTCTAATATGAGATTAAAAATAAATACTCATATTATTCATTTCATTCTTAAAATTTGTATTTAAAAATTAACTTAAACATTTAATAAAATAATAAGGATATTTGTTTAATTAATTAATCTAAAATTTTTCATTCTTTTTGTTTTTTACTTCTTTTTCTTTCTCTTTTTTTTTCTTGTTTTTTTCAAGAAAAACTATAATTTTGATAAAATAATATTTTCTTGAACAATTTTTTTTAAATTATTTTTGGAAATAAATAAATTTTTAAATAATTTTTTAGAAAATAAATTCTCAAACATAAAAATTATTATAAAATATATTTTTAACTAATTTTTTCTTACGTTTAAATTTTATTTATTTTGCATTTTTTCTTTTTTATTGTCAAATAAAAAAGAAAGAAAAATAACTATTAACCATAAAATTATTAGAAATTATATATTTTTTAATTTATAAATTTTAAATTATTAAATTTAACTCATATTTTTCTTTTTCTTTTGTTTTCTATATTTCCTTCTAATTAAAAAACAGAAAGAAAGAAATAAGATAAAGAAACCATAAAAATAAAGAAAAAAATTTAAGAATTATCTTTTGAAAAATTCTTGTAATAAAAAATAAACTTATTTCCTAAAAAACTCAATTTTCTAAAAATAAATATATTTCATTTACAACAAAAAAATTTATATTTAAATCGTATAAAAGAAATAAAAACAAAAATGAAAGAAAAGAAAAAAAGTGAAAAAGAATAGAGAATTTTTTTTATAAAAATTCATTTTTTAACAAAATAATTTTTTTTAAAAATGTAATATAAATTTTTAAAAGTAATTTTTTATTAAAAAATCATCTAATAAAGTTGACTATTAATTATAATATTATAAATAATATTTAAATTTTAATATTTTATTTATATTTATAACAAAAAATTTATAAATTTAAATTATGTTACTTTAAAAAAGACTAATAAAAAAATTATTTTATGCTATTTTTAATTTTACACAGAGCAAATATAGTAAAAGACATAAAAATCATCATATCCTATTTTTAATTTTTGTACACACCAAACATAAGATAAAATGATATAATCTAATCTTATCATATCTATAATCTTATATTATCTTATCATATTCTCATCTTTTACACCAAAAATGAAGTGTTTACAACTTTAGAAACCCAAAATTAAATTTAACAATTAAAATGATATAGTCTAAAATGATAAATATGACAAAAGTTTTTTAAAAAATTGTATTTAATGTATGAATACAAAATTTGTATGTTTTATGATTTAAATGACTCGAATCACATATACGAATTGTTGTGTCAATCAAAATCCTATCACCTGAATAGCACTGCTGTTGCTTTCTGCGCCAGCAATAGAAGCTTTTTCCACTTCCTAAATCTGGCTAAATGACACCCATTTTTTCACAAAATCCCATCCATTATTTTTTTAAAATTTTAATTTATTCACTGTCATCACTCATCATAATGAATGATGCTTCTGCCATCTCTTTGCATTTGACCACACTAAACCACAAGTTCAAAAACTAATAAAAAGTAAAAGAAATGGTTAAGTTTGTAAATTGTGCATCCATGCATATTGCTTATCACTGCCAAATGCTATTCTTCGGAAAATATGATTTGGTCTTTGCACCCAAATGTAATGAAAAAAAGGCAGCTCCATTGGATATATACTATCCCCACTTTACTTTTAACCAATGGATTAAATGTTCCAAATGGTTGCAGTCTAACCATCTTTGTAATTGAAATTAAAAAGAAGTGTGCTAAAAAAAGAAAGTAAAAAAATGAGAACGAGTTCTTAAGTATATATGATAAAATTCTAGAAAGGAGAAGTGAAAGGAAGTCATTGGTGTGGAAAGACAAAGGACTGTTTCTTGGAATCTTCAGAGTTTTTTCAAGTGTCTTTTAGAAACATGAAGCGAAAGGGGATTGGTTCTAGAAAAGAGGGTTGCTTGTTTTATCGATTGTGGTAGATCTTTGGAGGGAAAGAAGGCTTCTTTGTAACTTCACCTACGTCCAGTCCAAGAGAAAACAGTAACAAAAAATTCTTGGAGGATTCTCTGTCTCCAGAATTGGTCATCATTGAATGCCAATTAACATGTCATGACAAAAAAAATCACATCATGGGCATGATATGCATGAATTTCAGAAAAATAAATCATACATATGTTGTATTGAAAATCTCCTTAGTGTGGATTGTGTACTGCTGCAAACAAGTTGAAGAAGAAATTTGGTAGGCAAGGCACTTCCAGGAAGCTATCTTAAGAACAATAGTTTCCCCACACTGGTGCAAATGGTTCAGGAAACGTTGTTCCCAGGATACAATGCCTACTCCAAGAGAAATTCAATTGCACTTTGAGTTTCTCTCTTGAACTCACTTGAACCAAACCAAAGAAAAAAGAGTGCAAGAAGAGAATTTGATTTAGAGTGAAAGAATGTAGAAGATTGTATATTAAATTCCATGAAAGTGAAAGTATTTATAGACTCAAAACGGTGTTATAAACACCCTTTCATGATTAGACATCATTTGAATGAAGAATCATGACCTTTGGAATGAAGAAACATGTCCAACGGACATGTTTTTTGAGTTTCCAAATGGGAAGTCGGATGCCCGAGAAAGGGAGTCGACTTCCCTAGTGTTTTTTCAAAACAGAATGTAATTTTTCTTGAGGCAGTGGACTGCCCTATATGTAACTCAAATTCTCAAGCGAAAAATATTTCCAGAAAGCCCCGACACATAGAGCAGTTGACTGCTCTTTTGGGCAGTCGACTAATCAAGTAATTTCTTCATTCCAACTCATTTTTCATACTTTCAATTTCATTTTTCTTTAACATATATGCAAACTAAATGATTTTAAGATATAACTTTGGTAATATATACAACAATCCCCTACTTATTACCAAAGTATACAAATGTATGCAATTTATGCAATCCTAAGAAAGATGCAAGTTGGTTCTTATGTAAGGTGTATATCTAAAGGTGGCCAAGGCTTGAACCTTTAGATTGAATATGAAATTCTAGGAAACATATTCACCCCTTACATTGGTTCGTGAGTTCCTCAAATAGGGCAGCGCATTTTTGTCATGGGACTTCGCTTTTATCTTGTGTTAGCAAGTACTCTAGGATTAATCGGAAATCCATAAGAAGCGTCCTCTCACTTTTCTACTTGCATAGGAAGACTTATCAAGAGTGCATCACAACCTTCCTTTTTTACAAACACTCCACTCACAAGAGCTATAAGTCAATTATGGTTTTTAATCCAACCAATCATTGTGATTAACAATGCATCTAGATATGGGATCTTATTAGGAATAGTTTTTAATTTAATTACCCCCACTATTCCAAGAAGTGATGCATTGGGAATATCATATATCTCATATATGAATTCCTTGGATGATTCATGATTGAATGCCTTTTGAACTCTCATACACAAAGATCATCAAATTAGGAGATTATCCTTTAAACCTAAAGGATCAATTTCCTAAGTGACATCAATGAGATAGAGTTGGAATCAATCAAGATCATCTCTAGTAACCAATAGTAATCCCATACCTCTCATAGTGTTAGCAATCTTATCTCCCGATAACGGTTTAGTTAGGGGATCAGCTAACATTTGCTCGATAGGTAGATATTGTAAATTTACCTTACCTTTCTTTACAACACTTCTCACATGGTTGTATCTCATAGCTATATGCTTGTTATTATTAGACAACCTATCATTCTTTGTGTTGTAAATTGCAGCTTTATTGTCACAATATAAAGTGACTGGTCCTTTGGTTCTCTCAATAAAAGGTATTCCCCTTAAAAACCTTTTAAACCAAAGTAAATCCTTGGTGGCATGTGACATAGCAATGAACTCAGATTCCATTGTTGATAAAGCCACACAAGTTTGTTTCTTAGAAGACCAAGAAACAATAGCACCACCTATGGTGAATAACCAACCACTTGTTGATTTGGAACTTCTCTTATCTGAAGCCTAATTAGCATCACTATAACATTCTAGAACTGAAGTTTCACATTTATGGTGCAAGCCATAATATAAGGTATGCTTCAAATATCTCAACAATCTACTTAATTCATGCCAATGTTCATCACTAGGATTACTAGTAAATCTACTCAATATACCAACTGCACATGCAATGTCCGGTCTTGTATAATTCATAGCATAAATCAAACTACCTATAATTTTTGCATACTCCTTTTGATTTACTGGTTCTCCTTGATTAGGTACTAACTTGTGATATGGATCTATAGGTGTTTTGCAAGGTTTGCTATCAATGTGATTAAACTTCCTAAGTAATTTTTCTATGTAATGTGATTGTGAAAGAATAAACTTACCATTCTTCCTATAAACCTTAACACCTAATATAACATCAACTTCACCTAAGTCTTTAATATCAAATGCATTAGTTAAATATGACTTAGTTTCATTGATGCAATCTATATTTGTACCAAAAATAAGTAAATCGTCAACATAAAGAGTAATTAATACTTTACTATCATTTGTGACTTTAATAAAGACACAATTTAAAATCTCCTTAGTGTGGATGATGTACTGTTGCAAACAAGTTGAAGAAGAAATTTGGTAGGCAAGGCACTTCCAGGAAGCTATCTTAAGAACAATAGTTTCCCCACACTGGTGCAAATGGTTCAGGAAACGTTATTCCCAGGATACAATGCCTACTCCAAGAGAAATTCAATTGCACTTTGAGTTTCTCTCTTGAACTCACTTGAACCAAACCAAAGAAAAAAGAGTGCAAGAAGAGAATTTGATTTAGAGTGAAAGAATGTATAAGATTGTATATTAAATTCCATGAAAGTGAAAGTATTTATAGACTCAAAAGGGTGTTATAAACACCCTTTCATGATTAGACATCATTTGAATGAAAAATCATGACCTTTGGAATGAAGAAACATGTCCAACGGACATGTTTTTTGAGTTTCCAGAATGGGAAGTTGGATGCCCGAGAAAGGGAGTCGACTTACTTAGTGTTTTTCAAAACAGAATGTAATTTTTCTTGGGGCAGTGGACTGCCCTTTAGGGCAGTCGACTGTCCTATATGTAACTCAAATTCTCAAGCGAAAAATATTTCCAGAAAGCCCCAACACATAGAGCAGTTGACTGCTCTTTTGGGCAGTCGACTAATCAAGTAATTTTTTCATTCCAACTCATTTTTCATACTTTCAATTTTATTTTTCTTTAACATATATGCAAACTAAATGATTTTAAGGTATAACTTTGGTAATATATACAACAACATCAAGCCCCCCTACTTTCCTATATATAATTGTAGACATCTACACGGTAAGTCCCTATAGAATTTATTAGGTTTTCTGCTTGCTTTTCCTTCTTTTCCATGTTGTTTTGAAAGCTCATGGCATGCTTAGATTTAGACATGTATAATTCTGAGAACAAAAATCATCTTCCTTGCACTTCAATGAGTCCAAGAATCTCTTTCTCAAATAATTTTGTTGAGACTCAGCAGATTATAAAGCAAGAAAGTAGCTCATCGAGAGAGGCGCCAGTGTCCTCAGACTTTGAATTCTCAGTGTCAAACTACTCCATGATGACTGCGGATGAGCTTTTCTTTAAAGGTAAGCTTTTGCCATTTAAAGAAAATTGTAGCAATCAAACGCAAAGGACTTTGAGAGAAGAGCTTCTTGTTAAGGATGATAATGATAATGTGACACTGAGGCCTCCTAAGGGTTCCACAAGGTGGAAGGGATTTCTGAGACTCAAGAGAACCCACATTGGTTCCAAAAAACCAGACAAGAATGAAGGGTCTGTGGAGAGAATTGGTGACAGTAAAAGGTCCGGTTTTTTTCATGAGGAGACCCATGTTAGCAAGACTTCACAGGTGAGAAGATAAACTAAAAGAAAAGAAGGGGAAATAAAACAAACAAAAAAACCTTTTTTATTTTATGAAGCTAACTGCACGTTTGTTTGATCTGATTTCATCCTTGCTTCTTGTTGCAGGACCTTTGACTGAAGGAGAGTCAAGTTGCAGGGATGTAGAGGTTGGAATAAAGTTATATTTCATGGAGGGGGTGACTTATAAAGATGTGGAGCATTTTTTCGAAAGGAATATTAGGGGTGGCTTTCTTTTTATTTTTGGAGGTTAATTTGGATAATTTGTCTTAATTAAACGGGTTTTGACATTTCTCCTTTCTTCCATCGGGGTCTCTTTGGAGTTGGAGTTTGGCTGTTCATTTGTACAAAATGTTTGCGGTTCAAGAACTTTCTAATGTTCAGCAATTGATAAATCCGTCTCAGATCATGGTTTTCTGACTCGGATCTACTAATGTAATTTTTACTTCGACTTGGATATGTTCATATGTGTCTTTTAATATCTCTTGAAAGGTGTACTAACCTTTTTCCCTTTAGGCTTTTTTTTTTGGCATCCATAGAGATCCATAAACAATAAGTGAATTCACATTACATTGGTTCAAATTATATATAATTAAAAAAAATGGGTAAAAGTGAGTGGAGATCCTTCCTTTGGATGTAGCCAAAATTCCAACCTTGAAACAAAGGCTTAGTAATTTTTTTTAGCAAAGGAAGTCAAAGATTAAGAATAAGGAAAAGAGATACAAATATTAAGATTTAAACTCTGAACTTACATTTTAAGAGTAGTCGCATAAACAACTTGAGCTAAGCCTCGGATTCAATTTTTCCTTTAGTTTTCGGCTACCTCCAAAATGTGTCTGATGTTTATGAAATACGACTGCATGAAACAAGAACTTTGTAGTATTTTAATCAAAAACAGGTTAATGAGTATTCCACAGGGAGCTGGCCGCTGGGGCGGAGGGCCAGAAGAGGAGGGTTTGAGTCTGGATAGGACGACTGCCTGGGCAAGTGACGGTGACAGCTAATGCACGACTATTCATCTACGTTGATGATTGTTGACTATTTGCTCACGATATAGCTATTAGGCCATACCAATCTTACTTTAGGGTTCCTTATTCAAAAAATAATAATTAAGGATTAATTCCCTCCAAGCACAGGTTTACCTAACCCTTTTAGAAAATAGACACATGCCAATTGGTTGAGAATTTGACTTACTTTCTAAGCTTTCTTGAAACCTGGTAAGCAAGTGACAATTCATGAAGTAAATGCATGAAAATAAAACTGCAAGCAGGACACACTTGCCTCGTAGTGTTCCTGTCTGTCTGCTCTCAAATGCATTTATGATTGTCTCGCTGCCACGAAGGCTGAAGCATACTCTTGTTGATCCTAGCTGACAACATCAACCACGATCTTAGAATAATGTCCCTTACCTGGTCAGAATTCTCCTATTAACATTGAAATAAAGGAAGATACAAGTAATTAAGCCTCATGCAAGAGAGAGAAAGAGCAATACTATCTTTCCTCCAATGTCACAGAATCATCCAAGTTATTTGGGAAAAAACAAATAATAAAGAAACCATAAGTAACAATAGAGAATGCTAATGCAACTACGAATCTCACGACAGTTTACAGATTTCCTGCTACCTAGTATTCTCCGGTCAATATCTTTGATACAAATTAGGGTTGTTATCTTGCTAGAGTAAGAGAAGTTATGCATACATAAGGGGAACAAAGTAACTGTGGATATGAACCATCATTACATCTTAAAGGCAATCTCACCATAGAGCCTTAACTTCTTCCTCAAATCTGAGCTCATAGGTTTCTGCTGTAGACTGCAAACTATCAATTTCGACTACAAACGTTTTACAGGCATCCTTCAACTCAGCAAGTTTTGCTTCAAGTTTTCTTATCTCGTCTTCTGTCTGAGCTCGTTCTGTTTTAGCTTCAATGTACCTCCTTGCGTCAGCAGCACCTTCTGATTCAAATGCAAGGTTTACAAGCCGGCGTAGATGAGTTCTTAAGAATCCCACATTCATGCCCAAGAGCTCAAAGGCATTCAAGGTTTTGTCCCAACTATCAAATTCTTCCCGAGATGTTGTGAGCTTGCTAGCTCTTATAGCATCAGCAATACTAACAGTCTCAGAAATAGTTCCAACTATCAATTTAAAATTTATACCCTGGATAATATTTTCATGAAGGAAAGAATTTTCACTACAGCACAGCTTGTAGTATTTAATGCGAATATCTTCTGAGAGCTCAGAATCTATAACCAAACCATCAACCAAAATGTTGAAGTTCTCAAAACTTGTTATGTCTTTGAATTGAATGATAGGCACAGTTCGCTTGAAACCTTCCAAAACTTCTGAACCTACTTCTTCGCTATCATTTTCAGATTGCTCTGCTGGCTGCCCGAGATTACAAGCCAATCTCTGTAGGCCAGACCTCTTATTCTTCTTTTGAACAACAGCTAGTGGAAGAGATTTTGGACGTTTCCTCTTTGTATTTTTAAATTTCGTTGCATCAATTTCTGTATCATCTACATATATATGTACCCATAAATTCAGTTATAATTGAAACATCCTGACAACAAGCATTATAGTTAAGATACCAAACAAAGACATCAATCAACTTGCCTGCATCACTTGGTTTTGTATGAGCATCCAAATTTAGGAGGCCAAGAGCCCCATCAAGCTCAGTCAAACCATTTGCCCTTATTATGTATATCTACAGAAAAAGAAAAGGTTGATTATAATTAGTAATGTAAATGACCAAATTTTCAGGAGTGCACAGACATTAAATGAATCTCAGCTGTGGATCACCAGATTCCCCTTAAATGATGCAGTCTCAAGCTTTACCATTTTATGGATGGACCATGTTAGACACAGTGTCAAGCAGTCCTTTTGCTTTCACTGGTATAGTGACTTGGAATAAACCTAATATGATCTCTGTACTAGTTCTCTATCACCTGTCGTTCCTATAGAAACTTTAAAAGCCCTGGTGCAGTTGGCTGGAACTAAGTCTAGTGATCTCTCCCTTCCTTCTTGTGCAAATCAAACAAACTTCAAAAAAAAATGCAGGTCATGGAAGAGTGATTTATTGGCTTGCTTGGGTGGATCATTCTTTGTAATGCAGTAAATTTTGCATAGTAAAATGTCTAACCCTCATTGCAATGTTATAGGTATTAGGTCAAAAATAGACTTCTTCCATCCTCTTAAGCCTTCAATGTTTGACCTCTTAATAAGGCGCATACAGATTCAAAATCTTTAACAAGCAGGTTTCATACATTCGCCCTAACTACATGCCTCCACTCCCTGCATCTATGTCGTTTCTTCCCAAAATATCACTGTACTGCAATTTTAGAAGGAACATAGGGTTCTTAACATCTTTTTTAATAACCCCACTATGCATTCTCAGTCATATTGTTGCCAATTAGACAAAAGCCTATTGTTTTTCATATAACATTGACCAAAGACTAACCATGATAACTTGGCTTTCAAATACACGAGCAATAACTTCTTAAGTTATTGCAAGAAACTGTGAGCTTATTCAACTTCTGATGGTTTATCAGCTCTTAAATAACTAGTTACAGGCAAAATTTATGTGATCAGACCCAATCTTCTCTAGCAAGTTCAGGGTTAACAGTAACATTTGATGGTTTTACTTTTACATAGTAAATCAATTTCCCTATAATTTCCAACAAACTAACAACATAAGAGGATGATATAGACCATATGTGATCCATGAAGATACTATGCTGAATTTTCTAAAAATGTCAACATGACAGGTATGAGGCAAGGAATACACTTTTGACAGGATTTACATCCCCTCCCAATTTTTTCTATCCCTATTTTTCTAGCATTGCATGTATTCATTGACCTTTCGAAAACATATAAACATATGTTTTATCAGCAACTATTTTATCAACATTATTATAATAACACATTCTATCACAAGACATCAACCAATACCCAAATTAAATCCTCCCCCCCCAAACCCAATCAGAGTCGGTAACCGTCAAGGGTAGGGGTGAGGGGAAATTGCATACATAGAACTATCTTCTAATCATTAAACTCCAATGTCTAGGCAGAAATGTCAAACTAAATATAATCATAGATTGCATTTAAGCAATATAAACCTTAGAACTACAAACAACCTAACTCAAAGAAAAGTTAAAGTCCAAGAAGAATGGTTATTGGAACTATAATTTAAACAATCACCTTGAACTTGGTTGGTTTAACTAACTGGAAGACCAAAACATCCCCTTCGAGCAAATTATGCGCACCACAAAACTGTCTCCAACCAGCGCTCAATCCTGTTTTATCAGCATAGTATTTTACATGAAATTGTTGCTCACTCTCATCTTCTAAAATGATCATAGTATCTTTCCTAGGTAAATGTATTTTACAGAACATCCCAGGAAGCCCCTATCAAAAGAAAAAAAAATGTCACAAAAAGAAAATTACACCACATAATTCTCTATTAAATCAATTTCCCAAAATGAAATTCAGGCAATTAACAAATCTAACCATCCAAAAACAGCTTCCAACATGTGATCTGACCAAAGACTTTGCAAAACTGGGAAATTCAGGTTCTAGGTTTGACTGAACCTCCTCTGCACGAATCATAGCTGGTGACTTAATTTCAAGAGTGCTTTTGCCATCACCTACGCCCCTACTTTTCGTAGAGCTTCAAAAACACAAAGCCAACTATCAGCAAACAATGAATTCACAAGCAGTAAAACAGCATACATAGATACCATTTCTTTTAGATACTTCACTAACCTTATTTGCGTCCCTCCAGAATACGACACTGCCTGTCCAAAAATTTATTTGTTAGTGCTAATTCCAATTTAATTTGAGCTAAAAGACAAACAATTCTTCCCGGAAGTTCCATTCCTAGTCCATACACCAACCATTTTCATTGTCGAAATAAGTTTACCTCTCTATCCTCGAATTTACGCTTTTCAGTTGCCAATTTTGTTTGATTTATTGGTATTGTTCTACAAAGTTTTTTCTTTTAGTACTTTCAAAACAATCTCCGTAATTAAAACTTAGAAAAAAAAAAGAAAAGAAAAAACTCCAAACCGAAACAACCATTCAAATATTGGTTCTCCTAACATTGAATTTGAAAATTTGAAACTACAGTTAGTCATTGGCCAATACATTTCGAAAAACCGCAACGAAAATATCAAACAATTTTAAACCAAAAAAAAAAGAGTAAGGAAAGAAGAAGAAAAGAAATTTTACATGTTTAATTATGGACTCGGATTGGCTCTTCTTTCTTTTCTCCGTTAACGCCTTATCATTCTTCTTCTTTCCCTGCAAAAATAAGAAGATAGTAATAATGCAACGAAAATATTTCTCAAACGAGCAAAAACAGCACTCAACCTTCTAAAGATTTTTAAAAAATACAGTTACAAGTACGAGATCTAACGTATTTACAATAGTTTCTATCGTAGTTCTCCACCTAACCAAACAGAAAGCAAGAGAGAGAAGAAAAGAGAGACCGAAGAAGAATGCTTGAGCTTAGGAGTATGAGATAACTGAGCGAGAGTCAAGTCTTTTTCGCCAGCAGATTTAAGTCGCCGGCCAGCGAACGACGTAGTTCTCTGCTGTATCTCTTCAGCTTCCTTCTTGACCCTATGATCCATTACCGGCAATTCGGTTGAAAGGCAGAGACTCCGAAGACGAAGAAGAAGCAGAACTGCAGTGGCAGCCAATTCCAATTTCCCTCTGCCTCGAATGTAAGGGATTTTTCTCCTTCACGATTTTTTTATGGTGAAATCATCTTAACGGCGTGGACTAAATTGACCGTTTTTAACTGTTTTTCTTTTCTTTTTTCTTTTTTCGGTTGGCGCCTAATATTTTGGTTTTCCGTCTCATTTACGCGCATATTGAAAAAGTTTCGTCATTCGAAATCCTTCCACGTCACGGTTCACGCAGATTATATGAGTCTCACGTGGTCTCCACGTGTTACTGGATTCTTCTGGGCTTCATCTTCGTTTTGGGCTGGGCTTTTGATTAACATTTACCCCAAAGTAAAGCCCATTGAACCTATGAACTAATTAAAGCCCGCAAATTTTGATAGATGAAAATGTTCCTTTGTTTGAATCGGATTATAATTTTAACATGTGGTATTTACTATAAAAAGAAATTAATTATTGGTTTTAGTCCTTTTTTTTTTTAAACATTGAGTCCAAAAATAAGAATTTCACTTGTATTTTCTAAAATTTTTTCAAAAATTATATCATTTTCAACTACATGAATTTTAAGACATCATGCCAAGTTAGTTGTGACCATTAACATTATATGTCACAACCCACGTTAGTATTTGGCTAATGGTTAAAAATTGAAAAATAATTGAGTGACTTAAGTACAAATTGATTAAATTAAATGATTAATCGTGTAATTTATTATTCATATTTTGTCATAATTGAAAGCATGCCTCTTTCTTCCTCTTTCTTAATTATCAGTGTCATTCTTTTAGCATAAAAGGATAAGCAGAGTCATGCTACTACATCATTAATCCTATTTACAGCATTTTAATGGTTACAAGAATTAAAAAGCTTATATTTCAAATTTTTGTTCCTTTTTTGGACACTATAGTTTGAAAATTAACCATGCATGTCATTGTGATGATAAATATAAACAAATTAATAATCTATCCAAAAAAAAAAAGAAATCATTCTATGAATATTTACTATATATAAATAATATTAGTACTAGTAGCATCTTTTCTTGTTCATTAGTCATAATCATATTACACAATGCAAAGTAACTTTATTCATGTAATTTACTTGCCCATATGTCCATACTCTAAATCATGATTTATAAATTTGTGCTGAACGATAGCATGAGCATCACACATGTATTATTATAATTACAATTACATGGCTAATTATAGTTTTGTTAGTTGGCACTACTAATACAAAATATGTAATAAAGAAAAAAAATGTTGATAAGATTTAAGAATGATGTATGTATTTTGTTTGACCATGGAGTTGGTAAACAAAGAAAGTCAGCAGCCTTTGGCGTCCGCTTATGTCCCACGCTGATAGCGGGAAAAAATCATTAGCAGCCGAATGTATAGAATCATATATGGTTGCTAGTTATCCTACCTTCCAGTGTACGGTAATTCCATGCAGCTTCAAACGAAATCCCTTGGATTGGAAGATCTAAACCATTGCAAGACATGTCAGAGTTTCGTTTCTTTGTTTGTCAGTGTGTTTCGATTTGTCCAAAGTTTATGACACACACAAGTCTCAATTGAAAACAGCAACGATGGTTCTCTCTCTTAAGACTTTTTTGTTTGAATTTTGAAAATTTCTTTATGGTTCCTCTGCTCTGGTGGTTGAATTTTTTATTTTGCATTTTGGTTGGATTTCGAGTCTTCGTATTCTATTTGAATTTATTGTCAGTTGTCACCTTCTTCTTGCAGAACACGCATATTAAGTCTCTCTTGCTTGTTCTTTTACCCCATTTGTTTGCTTCTCCTTATGGTTGTGTCTGGTTTTCGTTGTATTCTGGGATGGATGTGGGAAATTGCTGTATAAAAAGTGGTTGGCTGAGGATTGTTTATGTGGTGTTTGCTTTCTGTTCTGCTTTCTTTCTTGGTGCTCTCAAAGGTTTTATTTCATTTTTTCCTTCTGTCCACGTTCTCTCAGCACATGAATTTTCAGTGGTTTAATTCAATTTGTTGGTTGTTGTCCTTGTCTCCTTGATGTTTCTAAAGATGAATTTTCATTAAATGATTCCAGGTTTACTTGTTGGACCTATTGCTGGTTTGCTACTAATAATAGGGAATGTTGGGGTCATCCTGGGATTACTTCCTGCACATATTGCGTGGACTGTGTACACAATTATAAAGTAAACCATCCCTGAAATTTCTTTCTTCAAATACCATGAAAGACTGTTTTTCTGTGTTCTATCTGGGTTTGGTACAATTTTGGATATGGGAGATTGTGTTCTATCTGGGTTTGATTTTCTTGATCTGTTTGACATGAGGTTGGTAATTGCAGGACTAATAGATTTGATGCACCCCTTAAAGTTGCTATATTAATTGCTTTGCCTGCGTTGTTTGGTATATGGTTGGCTTTAAGCATAGCCGGGAGTGTTATTCTGGGTGTTGGCTATGGCTTCTTCACTCCCTGGGTTTCAACTTTTGAAGCCTTCAGACATGAGAATCAGTCCAAGAGATTCTTTCATTGTGTTGTGGTAATTCATAGTTTTTCCATCAGCTTGTTGTCTGAAACTTAATTTTCCGTGTTCTTTCTTCTCTTACATCCCACTGTTCGATTCTGGTTAATTTTCTGCTTCTTATTACCCATTAGGATGGAACATGGTACACTATAAAAGGAAGCTGCACTATGGTTAGAGATTTTGCAGATTTATGTTTCCATTCTTACTTGCTCTACTTGAAGGAGTTACGCGAATCCCCTGTTTCAACCGAGCTCCGACCTCTTCGGTAATGCTGGCTTTACTACTCTTTTGATACCTGGCGATTTCTGTATGCCGTGTCCTATAAAACTCGTAAATTTTCATATCAAAATTTATGTTGACAAGCTAAATACAAATAAAATTTTACCAAGTTTTAGCCAGTATCATCTTGCCATCTCTTTTTTGTTTTGTGTTTTGAATTGCCGAGTTGCTCAGAATTCTTACCTTTTACAAGCTACCCTGCAGGCTGATTCATGTGCCAGGAGTCATCATTGTTGGATTGCTTGGACTAGTTGTGGATATTCCCTCTTACACCATAATTGCTTTAGTTAAGAGTCCATACATGTTGTTCAAGGGATGGTTCCGACTGACTCATGATCTGATCAGCAGAGAAGGCCCATTTCTTGAAACAGTTTGCATTCCCATTGCCGGTTTGACAATCCTTTTCTGGCCAATTGTTGTCATCGGGAGCATATTACTTGCTATTTTCTCTAGTTTCTTCATCGGATTGTATGGTTCAGTCATCGTGTACCAGGTTGGTTCATGCTTTAGCTAAGCCCCTAGTTTGATATTTTCTGCCATTTTTGAGCTTTTCTAAGAAAATTCTATGCTTGCAGGAAAGATCTTTCCGAAGAGGAGTTGCTTATGTGATTGCAATGATTGCTGAGTTTGACGAGTATACAAATGATTGGCTCTATCTTAGAGAAGGGACAATATTCCCAAGGTAATTAGCGTCCTAATCTTTGAGCTGTTGGCTATGGCGGAGCACTATGTTAGTGTATTTTTATGGTTTGAGATCTTCATTTTCTTCACAGCCAGGCCCTCTTATCGCAAGAAAATTGGTGCTGAACCAGAGTTTTCTGTCGGAGGACTTGGTGGCAGATTCAGCTCTACTTCTGGTGAAGCACCTGCAATGCTCATGCCAAGCTTAGTTCATTCGAAATCAGTTAGAGAGGCAGTGAATGAAGTGAAAATGGTTCAGGTTTGTTTCAATTATGCAACAGTTTTTGTTGATCAAGGTTGTTAGGATTTTTCAAACAGAAACGCATTTTACAAACGAATATGATTAATACGAAATTAAATCACACACACAAATAATATGATTTAACGTAGTTTGATCCAAGTATCTATATCCATGGATCATAAAGGAAATCTATTATAAACCATAGAGATTACAAAGAGCAAAAGCACTCCAAAACAAACACTAACCTCAAGTCCCGAAACAAACGCAGTTTTCTTATTCTACAGTGTCAACTGGGCTTTTCTACTCTTCTTTATGTTTATCTTATTCTAAAAGTTAAGACTTAGTCTATATCTATAGAGCCTATTTACTAATATTTCTTACCTATTAAAAATATCTACTCTAAATAACTTAATCACCCAGTAACTCTGTACCAATTGAACTTTATCAAAATCAAATTGATTCTTAATAAAATTTGAGTCAATATCTAACAAAAATCAGTTTGCGTAACCATTTTCTTTTATTCTCTGCAACTGCATTTAGTTATTGCAACTTGCTTGCTTTTCTGGTTTTATTAATACTAGAATATACTTCGATCACCTATGCAAGTCGTCAGCTTTTGAACACCTAGCTAATCAGTAAAACTGGCATGAAACGTAACAGATTTGGACGAACATGATGAAATCGTGTGAAATAAGTGGTAAGGAACTGCTGGAAGCTGATGTAATAACTGCAGTAGACCTCTGTGAATGGTTGAAGGCAAAGAGTGGCAATGAAGCAGCCATTATTGGTGTTGGCCTGCCATGTTATTGCTTCTTGCAGACTCTGCTCAACTCTATCAGATCAGGTTCCAATGGCTTGTTAATGCTTGATAATGCTGAAATAAACCATCTGAATAGGCCGAATGACAAACTGCTAGATTGGTTCTTTAACCCGATAATGGTGCTGAAAGAACAAATCAGGGTTATAAAGCTGGGAGACAATGAAGTCAGGCTGTTGGAGAAGTTGGTTCTTTTTGGCAGCAATACAGAGCGTATGGATGCTTGGGACAATGATAGTTCAGTCCCTCAAGATTCTCTCAGAGCTGCTCAAATTGAGGGCCTAAGTCGAAGGTTTGAATTCCATACACCCAAATCTTTTTTTATATATTTCATTTTCATAATTTCATTCACGGCTTTTAAATCCGCAGTCTTTTAAAACTGATTTAAATTTATCTCTTTCATCAATGATTGTTGAAGTACGAGCACAATTTATCACCTCAACACAATTTACATGTTCATATGAATGTCTATGTGATAAATTATGATTCCGTGTGATGCATTCTTTTGAATTTTTAACTGTGATTGATGAGATGAAATAATTTAAAGCACTTCTAAAATATTGTAAATCTAAAAACCGGATTTTGACTATAGTGGATTAAAATGAAATACTGTGCAAAAATCACCTATGATTAGTGAATTTACTTTGATGATGTTTTCTTGCTGTGTTGAATTATCGTACTATGGTGCTTAAAACAAACGGGCAGGATGGTTGGGATGGTGAGAAGTGCATCGAAGTTGCCAACTTACAGAAGGAGATTTCGTCAAGTTGTGAAGGAATTAATGGCGCATGCTTCAGGGAAACAGGACATAGCTAGCTGCAACTCCAAGGCAACTTCTTGCTCTGAAGTAGTGTAGAACTCACTTTACAGTTTACACAAACACAAAAAAAAAGTAGCTTGTTTGTGATGTAAAAGGGTAACTTCCAAGAAATGCATGTATAATTTATATTGACTAGATTTGTGCCCGCGCGAAGCTGCTCGTTATAAGTTGTTAACATATTGACAATGAATTATTAGTGTATTTGATAGTTTTATAAGAACAATTTACAAAATAGCAATAGCCTGTACTGGTATTGAATGCTTTCAAAATGGCAAAAAAAAAAGATTATTATAGATTATCCAACATTTACAAAGCAATGTACATGCTTGACATCAAACATTTTGCAAGTTAGTAAAATATCTTTTATAATGTCAAAGTTGATCATGATGGAGTATCAAACATTCATAACAATATATATCAATGAAGATATGAAAGAACAGATAAAAAAAAATGAAGACATGAAAGAATATAGAAGTATATATAAATTTGCAAAATCCATACCTTAACATCATATGCTAAGAAATCAAAGCTTAGTAAAATTTTTGGTTCATTTGGATTAACTTTCAAATTTGCATGTTCTATTACCATTGTTTATAAGAACTGAAAATTCCATATCCAATCCAAAGAGGCATTGCCATATAAGATCAAAATTGGGGCAAAAATCATATTTAATAAAAAAAACAAATTACTTGACGGAAAGTAAAATCATAAAAAAGGATTTCAAAGCATGCAAAAAAGAATATCAAATCTCATATTGAGAAGAAAATCATTGTCTCAATAGTCTTTCATTGAAAAGGTAACATGACTATTCCCTTTTTCTTCTAAAACAAAATGACTTACCATCCACAACACCCACCATAAGCAAATTAAACGAATTGGGAGGACATACCATTCATTCTACAGCTTGTTTGTACTAAATCAATCTTGAAGAAAACCTTTCGCCATGATTTCAGAAAATTGACATCATTCACTCACTCCACTTCCATCATAACAAACTTAGAAGGACTTTGTCTTAAATTACACCTCCTTCGAACAGTTTAAGTAACAACTTTAATGAATTTGTGTAAATAATTTACTGATATTCTGCATCCCACATCTGCACCAGATCACTAACAAAATCATTTTGATTCATAGCTCCAGAAGAATATGTTTAACATTACAACTACAATTTGTTTTTTGGGGCTTGAGAGATCTTTTCACTTTCAGATGCATTACTATGAAAATCATTCAAACAAAGCTTAGAGGCATGTTACGGTTATGACATTTAAATCTAAAAATAAAATACAACAAAAAAACCAGCTTTATAAGTCACTCAAGCACCCAAAGCACAAACTCTATTTCCTGTGAACCCTATACAATATATGCCTGCTACTACTTATTACTTTTAGGTATCAACAAAGCTAAGCTAAAAACTAATTAGATGAAATGCATTTAGCTTTAACATTCGATCAACGTTAATTAGGCCTTTTACTTATCTTTATTCACTTCAGAAGCGAAGCTTTCATTCTTAATTTGGGAAGAATGCTTAAAACTCGATTAAAGTTCATTGCTTCACCTTCACTAAAAGTTAATAATGTATGTAAACCTTAACAGTAAAGTTCTACACATTTCAACCTAAGCTAATGACATTATCAGAAAACTTAAAAATTAATCCGCAATAACATAAACACAAACATCAAACAATCAATAGTTGTAATCAGTACTTCCAATAGAAACTTGTGTTAATTAGCTAACTATAAAACAGATAATACTACCAAACTTGTGTTAATTAACTAACTATAAAAACTGTATTAACAATAGCTCTCTTTAGATTTTAGAGAAGATAGAGGGACAAAAGAGAAAAAAATGGAAGCAACAACCTTAGTAGACTCTTCGAAGAACTGAAGGATTCCCATCTTCTTTTGTTTATGACGATTCTCCCCGACTCTGCCTACGCATCTTCATGCGCTATTCCTCAGTTTTACAAACGCTACCTCCTCCTACTTTCCCTACCCCAAACTAAACCCGAACCCATCAACCCAGAGACAGATAAAAGTGAAATCATAAGCTAAGCCCAATGATACAGCAAAAGGAATAGAAAAACATAAGCTTGATTTGAGAGTTGGCAATTACCAGCTTTACTCAACTAAGAAAGTCGAGAGGTTGTTATACATGCTAGGAGGTCGATCCAAGGCTCAAAGAAGGTATACACTTGCAAAATCAGATTTTGATTTTGATTTGCAGAAAATTCTACCTTAGTTTTCTTTCAAAAACATCAACTTAGTGCTTAAAAATAAAACAAAATAAATTTATAAAAAATGGAAAAACAACAGTAATCAAGGGAAACAAGATGAGATGTTTTCAAGAATGTGTATTTGAATACGAAAATGAATTTTTTTTCCTTTTGGTTTCAATTTTTGGGTTTAATTTCTCAAAATTTAGGAGGAAAAAAAAGAAAGACGATCCATGAAAACACAGAAAGATTGGGAAAAAGTATGAATGATGGGAGTTGATAGGAAAAGCACATCAAAAGAAAAAAAATTGAGAAAGAGATCACAAATTGGTATGATGGGCTTAAGGGTGAGACAGGGATGAGTGGGGATGTACCGGAAGAGGGGATAGGACATCCAAAAAAAAAAGAGAAACGTGGAGGAACAGATGCGCCAATCCAAGGCAAAATCGTTCTGAAATTACCTACTGGGATGGAAACACACAGATCAAGCCAATCAAAGTAAGGGCAAACGGTGGGAAAACAATGTCAAAAAACATGGCCGAGGGTGAGAGCGCATAAATCTACAACTTTTATATAATTGATGATTAGTCTTTCAAAACCTGTTTCTTTGGAAAAGATGATTTATATCTTTTTTGAAAATGTTAGACGCGTAATGATTTTGGATAAATTGAGAATTGAGAGATAGATAGATTAAAATATAGATTTATATATGATGCACTGCAATGTATAATTTTTATACATTGTCAATGCATCAAAGATTGACATCTCATCAATAAGTCCTTATAAGTAAATTAAAAAAAATTATTTATATTTACTTTTAAGGGCTTGGCATATTTTTTAATTTGTTAATTGATAAAATGTCAATCTCTGATGCATTGACAGTATATCAGTGTGTTATATATAAACCCTTAAAATAAAGAAATAATATATTTATATTGATTCCATTAAAAAAAAACGTTTTTATTTTTTATTTTCTCTTCTTGTTGAATTGTTTGATATAAATAATAAATTTTTTAATAATATCACTTGAACCGAATACTTGTAACAATCTGTAGGATTTATTTTTTGGTGGAAGCATTTTTTATTTTTATTAATATTCTATGCTTGAATTTCAAAATTTGGAAATTCCGGAATTGAGCAAAGAGGGAATCTAAACTCAACAATTTACAGAGAAATGGGACCCAATAACCCAAACAACGCAGCAAATGGATTGTGCGCCAGTGAGGCACCAGATCGAAGAGGATGGTAGTCTAATAAATGTCATGTGTCTTATTTATTTATTAATTATTAAATATATTTTAATAAAATATGTATAATTTTAAAAACTTGTTTATGATATAATAAATGTTTTTTTTCTAAGGTTATTAGGTGCACATAAGAGCTTCCAATGGCAAAGCCTCACATGCAAATATTAAGTGAAAAGAAATCATCACATGCAAATTTTAATTGACACTATCCACAGGGAATCAATTATAAAGTGTCACGTCGTTAACGAATAAATTTTAAAAATACACAAATTTATTAAAAAAATTTATTAATATTTATTTTTAAAAGTTAGTACATACTTTAACTTTACTCATTAATCATTAATGAGGTGATTTTGTGATTGACTGATAACGTATAAAAATTATATATTGTCAGTGCATTAAATATAAGCTAAAAAATAAACATATATAATTTAAGATTTATAAATTACTAAGATTTATACATTACCTTATATTTGGATAACTAAGCCATTATCAACCCTAATTATATCTCTATCCTAATGTTTAGTATGATGCAATTTTTTGACATGACAGCATAATGTGACTTTGAGTGAAAATTGTTTATTAGGAGCCCTCTAAATAACATGACATAAAAAAGATGCAATATATATATATATATATATATATATATATATATATATATATATATATAAAAGGTTGGTAAGTGATTTTTTTTTTGTTACAAGTAGGTGATTTTCCATGTCTCGGAAAGTGGTGGCAAAGGTCTATATATATCTTTCTCAGTAGCATTTTAACTTGGTTGTCACATTGTCTCATCGAGTCATCTTTTGATTAATCTTATAGGGAAAGGTGTTCACGTTTTGTTAATTTTTTTTTCTTTTTCATATAAACAATATCAAATTACCAAGTTATAAACAACTTTTTTAAACCATACATAAACATTAGTAATATTGAATTTTCGTATTAACTAATGAGGGTTTAAAATATTATATTCAATTATTGTAGAATTGTTCTCTCTTGTTCCCCACGTGCATTAAACATTTTTAATAATGTTATATATATTTTAATAAATCTCACTACTGATATTAACTTTTTTTTTTGTAACTAAATGTGAAAATTGATTTTGTTTGAATTCGAATCCAAATTATATAAGCACATCTAACCATTCAACAAAAAAGTTATTGGCAACTTATTATTATTATTATTATTATTATTATTATTATTATTATTATTATTATTATTATTATTACAAGCAATGTTACCGAAATTGATCTAGCAAATAATCTCTTCCTTGATCGGTTTATAGTCATCTATCTCTGTCGAAAGTAACATATTAATTAAGATTATTAACCTATTCAATTATTATATTTATTAGTTAATGGAATTAGATTTTTACCTATTAAATAAGGTACAAAACAAAGGGAAAGCCTATTTTTATTTTTTTCCTTTTTTTTTCATCCAGTACAAAATCATTGCCGGTACAAATCATTGCCCAGTACAAATTAATTGTGACTTTAATTTGTCATTTATATGTCATGGTTGACGGAAGAAAATAATTTTTTTTAATTGTGGGAGGGAGCTCAGATTGTCTGGGCTCCAATCTAATTGTGTCACAATTTTTTTTGATTAATCAATCAAAAAGATTGTTGGAAAGAAGAAAAGAGTTAAGCCATCAATTATCGATACTAAAGTGGAAGAAGAAAAAATAGAAAAATGTATTACAAATTTATAAGCTAAATAGTCCATATTAGCTCTATATTATTTCATTCCAACCAAATAAAAAAAATTTCACCAATTTCTTAATTACTTTACTTTTTTACCTTTTTTTTTTACAAATGAGATAAGATTTGAATCAATGAAAATAACCTCATAAAGGAGAAATAATAATTAACTAAGTTGAACCCCAAGTTCAACTGCTTAGTCTCTGCCTCCATACAAAAAACAACATTATAATTAATCTGAATAATTTCAACAAAAATTGCATATTTCATTTTTTTTTCAATTTACAAACAAAATTTCCAATTCAAATCTTTTATCCTCAAAATATTCAACTATGTACCTATCCAATTCTTAATTTAGAGGCATCCCAATAATATGTCTTTTTTTTTGTTACAAGAGGAATATTAAATAATCAGGGATGGGGGTGCTTGGATTCGAATCTAAGACTTACAATATGCCACAACTCATTCTTAACTATTAGGTCAAAAAGTTGTTGGCTCCCAATAATATGTCACCATATCATTTAATTAATGTATTTAAACAAAAATTTAGCTACTTATATATATATATCCTATTAGAACAAATAATTTTTTGATCAGAAAATCTTAATACGACCCCCATCAACCACGGAATTAAATGCTGTTTTTTGTGTAAAAGATGAAAAAGTTGGATGAACAAAAATATATAGATTTATAAAGTATATTGGAAATATTCGATACGATCAGCATTCCGATACGAAACACGTGTCCCCAACTTACTCGACATGGCGCGTGTCGTTGCCTCTTGACTCTTTCCTCATCTAATCATTCTCTCTCTCACTCGCTCTTTTCCTTTTTCCTTTTCTTTTTCTGTTTAATTAACATGCAATATTTATATTCGACATTTCCAAAATATCCAAAGAAAAAAAATCACAGTTAAAAATGGTTTTTATCTGTAAGAATTACTAAATTTCATTGAATTAAATTAATGCAACAAAAATGTACCAAAAAAAATTAATGCAACAAAAAAATTACTGCAAGCTAGCCGCTAAGAATTATTGCAACTGACGAAGAAGCAGTGGGCGTACCAGAAAGTGGGATAACTGATGAGAGAAGCTGCAGCAGCAGACATCGCAGAAGAAACAGACACGAAATTTAGGGGCTAAAAATTTCCTAATACCAGCAAAGGATAAACTCCAAACAGAATTTCGTTATCCAATAATTGTTCCTTTGTTGTTCTTCTCTAAGCTGATTTCCCCCCCTTTTTTTTTCTTCCAATGAAGCCTCCTCCTTCCATTCTCTTTCTCTCTCTCCTTATAACAGCTTCTCCCATCTTCTTTCGTCTTCGTCATTCTGTACGTGAAAGAAAATCACTAGGAAAGAACAAAGAACTAAAATTTTAAATTGGTAGTGGCACCTGAGAGAAATCGCATGGTTTGATTTTTTTTTTTCTTTTAAATGAATTATTCCTTGCTTTTTCTTTTTCTTTTGGGTTTTGGCTTTTTCTTCATGGCTTTAATCGAACCCACTCGTAGCGTCCTTCCAAGGGTTCATCCTTGACAATGTCGTAGTTATACCTAAAAAGAGTAAACAAAAAGAAAATTTTTATTTTTTAGTTTCAAAATTGCCGTTTGGTTGCTAAGAATTTGTAACAAGAGCAGAAAAGAAAATCCTAGAGTTTTAAAAGAGAACGTGCATGGACATACTTTTCAGCAAATTGTTTTTGAATTTTTTTCTCAGCAGCAGCAAAGAATTCTTCGAATTCAGATTCGGTTGGCATCTTCTCCACCGTTGATCTACTGCGAGAGTTCGCCTCTGATGGCCTCGACGTTGAATCCAGGTCTTCTGCTTCAGCTCGGATCTCACACATCGGCGTTGTTTCTCTCCTGCTAGAATTCACCAAAAGAGACGATGAAGAGCGAAAGAAATTGAGAGGAGGAGTATTATATATATAGAAAGAGAATTTAAAACGGAAAAATAAAATTTAAGTGATCACTTCTTTTGAAATTCGAATTCAAAAGACATGACAAAGTAAGTTACAGAAGCTTAAATAATATTAAAATAAAAATATAGTAAATAAATTTATAAGTATAATTATCATAAGAGCTACAGACCTTTCTCTGCTAAAATGTGTGGATGTTTCAACTTCAATACTCTCATCCTGCAAAAATTTTAAGAATTTTACGATTTAATGGCAGCAATTAAAGCCGGAAAAACGGAAATTCCTAGAATCCATAGCGAAAAGCTTATTAAAATTTTCAAAATTCACCTCCAGATCTGGCAATTCGATAATCCTTTTCTCGCTCGATCCAATATTGCTTGAACAGCATGATAAGTCTTGATCATGATCCAAGTTACGGCTCAAAAACCGATTTTCATTACGACGATGAAGATCCACCAAAATCCTCCGGCTTCTTAACTGAATATATGACGTCGTTGAGGTCGTCGACGAAGTTACTTTGCATTCAGCTTCCTCGTCGTCGTTTAATCTTCTGCGTTTATTCCGAGCTGTTTCAGTTGCCGCCGTGGCTCGCGTTCGATCTTCGGCATCTGCTAGCTCTATAACTGCAATTTCTCCAATTGTTCTGCGCTTTCTCATCATAACGTAAAAAGAAATTCTATCTTGATCTCTGAAATTTTCTTTCTTTTTGGAGAGAGATAAGTTTTTTTGTTGGTTCTGAGCGCTCGTTTTCTGGTTTTTGTTAGTTTGGATGACAATGGGTAGAGAGGGGAGGGTGCGTTGAACGGTGAGGATTTGTTTCACGGCTTTAAGCGGGTCCGTTTAACAGCGACGGGGAATATGGAACGGGGGATTTTGACGGCGCCGTTATGCGGGTCAGGAAGCTGTAACCTGTAAGGGAATGCGCCCAACTTTGGACTAATTAGATAATGCCACGTAAACTACTGCCCATGGTGCTACGGACTCTGAATAACAGTGTCCGTTTGGCGTAATTATTGTACAGTGGATGAAAGAACTAATTTATTATCCTTGTTATTGATCATTGTTATAAAATTCTACCAGTAAACAGTTCGAAATACCATATGTCGTAACGGTTTCGCGCTCGACGATTTTGAAAAAAAGCGTTTAAAAACAAAAATGAGAGTCGCCACAAATCTTTTTTTGACTAAGTGTGATTGGCCACCTGAAAACGTTTATCCTTTCAACAAAATCTCAAAATTAATTAAGTTTTATTAAAAAGATAATCTTTTGGTCTGCGAAACAAAAATTGGGTTCGGGGGTACGGTTACGCGTGGGGAAGGATTAGCACCCCCACGACCCCCGTTAAAAAAACGGTACCATAATAATCATGTGTTATCCTTTTTGTTTTAATAAAATGTTCTTAATTTAATATTTAAAATTAATTCCTTTTTTATTCCAACCTTTTTATTCAAAATCATTTTTTATTTGCAAATTTATTTTGTTTTACTTTATTTTTCGAAAGTAAATGTGAACCTTTTTGTATTGAATAATTAAATCAAATACTCCAATACTTTTGGCAGCATTTGAAATAATTTTCCTCACCTAGAGATTTCTTAAGAATCACTACTTGTGACTTCTACAGAATCTCATCCGCGGAAGATTCACACTTATTTGGAAATTAAATGGATGCATATGATGCAAACAAATAATATATAATGTAAATGAATTTTTTATTTTAAATTTCCTTATTTATTTATTTATTTATTTATATTTCTTTGTTTTTTAAAAAAACTTATTCATTTTCCTTTTTATAAAAATTTAAATTATTAAAAAATCATACTAAATATTCCAATACTTTTGGCAACATTTAGCAGGATTTCTCTCACCTAGGGATCAGCTAGGAATCACTACTTGTGACTTCCGTAGCATCCCATCATCGGAATTTTATCTAATTAAATTTAAAATTTATTATTAATTTTCTTTTTCTATTTTCTTTTAAAAACTCATTTATTTTTATTTTTAATAAAAAACTAAATTATTGAAAAATCATACTAAATATTCCAATACTTTTGGCAACATTTAGTACGATTCTTCTCACCTAGGGATCAGCTAGGAATCACTACTTGTGACTTCCGTAGCATCCCATCATCGGAAATTTATTAATTTAAATTTAAAATTTCATTATTTTTTCTTTATTTTTAAATAAGCTTTCAAATCAATAATAATAATTAATACAAGTAAAAGAAAATTTTTCAAGTTCTTATTTTACTACATGCATTAATAATAATAATAAGAATAACTAAACACAATAATAATAATAATAATAATAATAATAATAATAATAATAATAATAATAATAATAATAATAATAAAAAAACACAAATAACAATAATAATAACAAAACCTAATAGTAATAATAATAATAAAACCCAATAATAATAATAATAATAATACTAATAATAATACTAATAGTAATACTAATAGTAATAAAACAAATAAAGGGCTAAGAAAAATATACCCAAATTAATTGGGTTTAAACCCAATGGCAAGGAGGCCCAATTGACAGCCCAAGAAGAGGCCCAAAGCAGGTGGGCCGGATCGGGTCGGCAACGGGCCAAACGCGCGGGTCGGAGCGGGTCGGCAGGCGCGCGGGTCGGCTCCTCCGAAGCGGGTCGGACGCGCGGATCCGGGTCGGGCAATTGGGCGACGCGCGGATCCTTCTCCCCCGGGTCGGTGCGTGGACCCCGGGTCTCGCGCGGATCCTCTTCTTTTTTTTTTTGCTATAAAAGCTAAATCTTTTTTTTTCTAAATCATTTTTCTCTTTTTTTCTAAAAAAAACCATAGCTCTTGAGCTCTCCGCCGACTAGGCGATTTCCGGCGCTGCCGGACCGCCGTCTGCCGTCGCCAGCCGCCGCTCACCGACGGCTAATCCCAAAAAGTTTCCCACTTTTCGATGCTCCTCAACCTCCTCTTTCCGTTTCCAGCCCTCTTTTCCTTCGAAAACGCCTCTAACCCCACGGATCTGAGGTCGAAACCTTCGGCCTCTGTTGTTTTTTTTTTATTTTTTCCATTTCAGATCTGGTTTTGGATGCGTTTGGGTTTGTGTTTTTGTTGTTGTTGATTTTTTTGGTTGCTGGTACGGTGAGTGATGGGCTCGGTTTGGGATAGGTTTTAGGCTTGGGTTTGTTTTGCAGGTTTGGGGCTTCGGTTTTGGGTTAGGGAGTCTCGGTTGTGGTGGTTTGTGGTGGTGATGACGATGATGATAGTTGGGTGATGATGATGACGGTGATGATGGTGGTGAGGGGTGACTAGATGGTGAGTGGGGGATGGGATCTGGGGGTCTCGGTTGTGGTGGGTTTGTGGTGAGTGGGGGTTTTTTTTTTTGGTTCCTCCCCCGTTCGGATGGGAAAGGGTTAGGAGCTTTTTAGTGGGGATGATGCCGTGTTGGGATGGGTAGACAGGAGAGGTGGCTAGCCGGCGGAGATGGGACGGCCTGGGGAGATGGGTTGGCAGGGGTGGCTGGTGGAGATGGGATGGGGGTAGAGTAGCTGGTGGTGATTGATGGATTGGACAAAAAATGAAAATAAAAATAAAAAATAAAAATAAAAACAATAATAAAAAACAGATAATAAAAATAAAAAAAAAAATAATAATAATAAATAGAATAAATACTAATAATAATAATAATAATAATATGATAAAATTAGGTGTCTACACCATCAATAATGCATTGTTTTATTCCTTTTCATGAATGGTTTTTCAAACTTAATTTAGAGTAGTAATATTTTTTATAAGAAAAGTATTACAAGAGAGACATAGAACTCAAGCATTGTAAAATTTGAATTTTGGATTTTTTTAGCATTATTTTTTTTTTAAAGTTTCGAGGTCTTATTTTTATCACTGAACATTGATTTTTGAGTGATAATGCTATTGTATTAAAGGCGACAATTTTATATGTAATTACAAACTTTCATGAAAATGAACTAGTAACTTCACTTATACAAGAAAATCTGGGTTAGTGAACGTCCTAAATTCAGCTTCCAAGGTAAATTTTTTCTTTTTCTTTATTAAATGTAACCAAGGTATATTTTTTTCTTCTAGAAAATTTTGTTACTTTCCGCTATATATAAAAATTATGTAAGTACATGCATTAATCACTACAAGAAATTGTGTACGCATGCATGCAGACGAGTGTATTATGTATAGCCTCTTCTCACGTGGGGCTCAACCCTTACCAAATTAGGCAAACCCTTGGTCAAGAAATATTCTAACTTCTGGTACAATCGCACAAAGCTGGCTATCACAACAACTGACTGAGATTTTCATGTTGATCAGATTAGCAGCTGTTGGTGATGACGAATGAGACTGCTGATCCAAGAAGCATCGAATATGTATTTGATGAACAGTCTGTCATGTAAATTAATAAACCCTTTCAAGCTTATTCTAAATCAATTTGTGTGTTTTAATTTCAGTGATATGATAGACTTTAGGATATTGTTATCAGGAAAAAAAAATTAAGCAGTCTACCAATGACTGAAGGCTAGTTTGGGATGCCGGTCAGTACCAGTGCAGTGTAACCAATGGCCCAATAATAGGAAAACACAAAAAACGGGGAGAAAGAAATTTATTCTTTTATCCTTGATTAAATTTTTTAATTATTT
This sequence comes from Heritiera littoralis, assembly GCA_031772115.1. Taxonomy (NCBI): domain Eukaryota; kingdom Viridiplantae; phylum Streptophyta; class Magnoliopsida; order Malvales; family Malvaceae; genus Heritiera; species Heritiera littoralis. The sequence continues at coordinate 2,315,927 of JAPDPK010000044.1, forward strand.
TATTTTAAAATATAAATCCTTAATGGTTATTTTAATATTTTAATCTCATCAAAGCCAATCTTACCGTTCATCTAAACTAACTTTGATAATCAATAGCTGATAGGTTTGCAAAAGTAAACAAATAAAATGATCTTCCAACTATCCTAATCATAACTCTTGAACTAATTTGACATGATGGACTAACTAAATGTTAGGTTAAGACCTAAATTAAAAATATATATAAGGGGCCTCTTAATTAAATAAACGTATGAAATTAGCCTCCTTTATTGCATATAGACTTATTTAAGAATCGGTAACTTGAAGGTTCATTTAATTTAATAAGTTTTGAGAGGTTAAATAAAAATGTTGCATTCATTAAATAAGTTTGATCAAGAAACTGAAATTAGTTTAAATATCAAATTTCATCGTGATTTCATTATTTTAGGTACATAATCGATGTACTATGATTTGACATTTAATTATATAACCAATATATTTTTGTACATATACTATATTATTAATTTAAAATTAATTATATATAAGGTTTATTGGCATTAAACTTTCAAAATTAAATATATTTTATGTGACTCTCATTAAATTTTTTATTCTTAATTTTTTGTTGAAAAAAATTTCACGATATTTGTATGTGCATGTTTTGACTTCATTTTTGTCTGTAATAATGAGTTTGGATAGAAAAATAGATTCAAATAATTGAATCAATCGAATTCAGTTTGATCTAAAGTATACTAATATTTTGCTTAAATTCGATCTGACCAGACTCACTCATGTGCAAATATATTTATATAATATACTAAAATTTAGGTTTAAAAAATTTCTAAAAATAATTTATTAATTAACATACTTTAATTTCAAATTAAAGATTTACCACATTCTATGAAAATGAACGGTAATTAAATCACATTAAGATGAAAAATATAAAGTGAGTTTCCTTTGGAGTAAAGCAATTAAAAGGGGTAAGGGATGGACAAGGGCACATGGGCCATAAGTAAGGGTGGGCACGGAAAACAAGAATAGATATTGCTCGCTTATAAAGGCTTTCGGGCGGCAGTCACTATAAAAGAACGTTTCCGCCCCTCTCCTATGGCTAAAATTTCAAACTTTATTCTCAAAAGTGCTTTTGCCTTACTTTAGTTAAGCCTATGCTTAAAAAAAAAAAATCCTCTGCAATACATTATAATCATAAAGTTGATCGAATGATTAATTATGGGTGATCTTAACAATTATTCCCAACTAAACCTAAGTTACTTTGTCAAATCCAACCATGGATTCACCTTGGTTACCCTAGCTATCATTGTAATAATGTTAATTAAATTTAATTAAGAATTACCTTAATTAAGAACCAAGCTTGATGCAACAACCTGATTTTTTTTTTATAGTGCCAACTTGATGTCTAGGTACCAACAAGTGGTTGAAAAAAATAGAAGTGGACTTTTTTCTTAGGTATTTGACATGGTTTGAATTTTAAAGTTACTCTGAACAAAAAAAAATTTTTAAAGTTACTATTGTTGGGAGGGCTTTACTGTTTACCACTCCCGACTCGAATAGGATTAATCTTAGACTTTAAAACAGATCAAGATACTTGTTGTTACACACACAAAAAAAAAAACTTGATGTCTAGGTCACCTAATTATATTGACTAACGTGGTATGGGACGTTATGAAGACATGGCATTATAAATTCGTTCACAATTAATCAAAATTAATCACAATTTTCTCATACATTTACACTTTTATGTATACTAATTCATAAATAATAATTGATCCAATAATTAAAGTTTGATCTAAAGATTGTCATACTCTTTTAAGAGAGATTATGTCCAAAGTTCAAATAGCTCTTTCCTTTGTATCTCCAAACCAAAAAAAAAAAATTACTGACCTCGAAATTAATTTAATAAAAATTTACCATTTGTTTTTGGTTGAAACTATTGGTATCCGAAGGTCACTTTGGACTTTGATTAATCCAAAGTTGAGCTACTGTCAGACCCTAGTTAGGAGAGCTTTTCTAACATTATTTTCTCCATTCACAATGCTCGAAATCGAGATCTTTCTTAAGGGATATCGAGTTTCTTCCACTCGATCCAACAGACGTTGGTAATAAAACTTAACCCTCTACAAGTAATATTTATAAACAAATTCTTCCTAATTTTGAATTTAAAGTAACAGGAAAGAGAGAAATTAAATAGAGATGTCGTAGTATTATTATTACATCCACTTATAATGGAGTGTTTTAATTTAATAAGTGAAACTGTTACACATCTCTTTTTTAAATTTGTAGACACATAATTTTGTCCGGAACTAAATGTATTTGGACTGAATCTCGTTTCAGTCTTAGTGATTTGAAATTAAAATTTGCTTGTTAATTAATTCGGTTTAATCGTGCGCTTGAATTAATTTGTTAAAAAAACAGATTTTGAATAAACTTGTGTTTGAGATTAATTTAAAGTTCGAGTTAGTTCAAGTATCGTGAAAATCGAATTTTTTCTATTGAAATCAATTCCAAATTTATCTTAAACAATTGGGCCTTTTTCCTTTATTTGTTAAAATTAATTAAGTTATTTGGGCTGAAGCCCAAAATCTAATGAGCCCAAATTAGTTGAGGTTGACCCATCTTTTTATTGTGATTTTTGAATTGAAATAAAAAAAATTAAAAAAAAAGAAGAGAAGAGCTGTGCCGGTGTCGACACCGGCCTAAAAGGCTATCAGCCAGCCACCCTAAACTTAGTCTTGCCATCTCCACCAACCCTTTGACAAACTTCATTTGAGATTGAAAGTCTTTTGCAATTAAATCTCAGAGATTTGATCTGTTTTTGTTGACTAAAAATGCACATTAAAAGCTGCTCGAAAGGAAGAAAGAGGGGATCAGTTTTAAGAAAATCATTGTTTCAAGATCCTAAAGTCCTTCCTCTAGCCCTCTGCCTCCATGATAGACTCAATAATTTCAAGCAGATTTTCTCCAGCATTTAAGAACACCCAGAAAATCAAACACTATTGGATATGAAAGTCATCTGCACAATGGATTACAATCCCTGGATTCAGAGATTTGATCCATTTTTCTTGACTAAAATTGCCTATAAAATGGCCTGAAGGAGGTCGGGGAAAAAAGCAGAGAGACAGAGAAAAGGAGAAAACTCAACTACACTCAATAGCAAAATCTCAATTTCAGTTCAAAATTGAGATATCCAAGTCCAAATCTAAATCAAAACCAGAAGATACATTCAAAAAAAAAGATACAGAGAAAATTTCAAAACAAAAGAAAGAAACCAACGACTATAGTTTGGAGCTTGACAGAACCAGTGGCCAACTAAGCTCAAGGATACACGGTGGCAGTAGCAATTGGAGGCTGAACCGGTGATTGGCAGTTACGAGCGGCTTGGACGGTGACTGGAGCAATGAAGGGGATGCGTGGACGACGGTGAGCAGTACCCACGTCTGTTGCTCTGGTGCGACTGGGAGGAAGAAAGTGTGGTAGGGAGAGGCGGCTTTGGTTGGATCAGTGGCGACTAAAACTATGAAGAGGAGAGACCCATTTTAAAAAAAAAGTCGAAAGGAAGAGGAGGATAAAACTTACCCAAGCCGAATACGGTAAGTATCTTCTGCCTTCTCCATTTAAGAAATTCTAAATAAACCCCACGTTTTGCTAAACCTACCTCGCCCAAACAAATCTATTAACTAAAAGACATTTTTAAATCTTATCTGCCTTCCTCTTGTGCAGGCGAGCTTGCTACACGCAAGTTCACTTGTACGGGTGAGCTCTTGTGCGCAGCTTCATTTACGCGAGCGAGCTCTCGAGCGCAAGTTAACTTGCATGCGGCGAGCTGTTTAGGGGTAAGTTGACTTGCGCGCTGCGAACTATTACTTGCGCGCCTTTTATTTTGACATGTTGTTTGTAGTGTAAACTGGTTCTGTGCAATATACTTGCAAATGTAAAATATGTTTATTATGCTTGTTGGGTCAAAGCTGTGACTTAGATTTTAGTTGAATAATATTTTTACAGCTTCTGTTTTTATATGCACATACACATTTGTATGGGCTTAGACTTTGTTAAATGTCCACGTTAAAACAAATAAAAAAATTAAAATCATAATAATAATAATAATAATAATAATAATAATAATAATAATAATAATAATAATAATAATAATAATAATAATAATAATAATAATAATAATAATAATAATAATAATAATAATAATAATAATAATAATAATAATAGTGACATTTGAAAATGATAAATGGAAGAAAAACTTTTACAAAAAAATAATAAATTCAAAAAATGGATTTTTAATAAAACTCCTAAGTGGGGAGTTTTCTTCAAATCTTACCAAAGTGTGGTAGGATGTTAAAATATTTAAAAATATATAATCTTATATAAATATAAATAATTATACGAGATCGGAAAATATATTGGGTTATAATAAAATGTTCAACAATAATAAATAATAAATTTTAAAGAGTTCCTAAGTGAGGAACTTTATCTCACCAAAAGTGTTGGAGAGATTTTAAAATATTAAAATAAAATATGAAAATAAAATTAACTAAAAAATCTAAAGTAATAAAATTAAAATCTTATTTTTAATAATTAACTTGAAAAGAATTTTCATATAATGATTTGCTAAAAAAGGTTCCTAAGTGAGAAACTTTTATCTCACCAAAAGTGTTGGAGAGATTTTAAAATACTAAAATAAAATATGAAAATAGAATATTAAAAAAAAGGGATAAAATATTTAAAGTCAAGGTTTAAGATGAAGTAAAAGTCTTCTACCTAAAAAAATTAAAATTATAACCAACGACGGAGCCTCTTCAAGATAATAAGTGATTTTCTTGGATACTCTTGGGGTAAGGGAATTTCTTAAATTATACCGAAAATGTCGAAAAATGTTTAATAAAATTCCCAATACTTAAATAATAAATAAAAAAATAAATATTAAAATACCACTTTGGTTAAGACTTTTTAGGATAACATGTGATTAATTGGTACCGTCTATCGAACGGGCGTTGTGAGGGTGCTAATCCCTTCCTCACATGTAACCGTACTCCCGAACCTAATTTTACGAACGTAGACTAAGCTTTATCTTTAGAGTCAAATAGGTAGCCAATCACACCTAGGTTAAAAAAAGATTGGTGGCGACTCCATAATTTTTAACGTCTAATGATTAGGTCCTTGGACAAAAATCGTTACGACAAAATTATTTTTTAATTTTTTTTAATTTTTTGAAAAATACATGTTACACTATTAACTTTACTTATAAAATTTAAAAATTTCACTGTCCATCTATCAAATAATATTTCATAAATCTATACCTTTTTTCTTAGTGTAGTACAAAGCAACCACTACTTGATTTGGCCTTAACGAGGAGACTCCTAGTTCTAGTTTGACTAAAGCAGTGAAGTTTGTGTGTGTATAAGAAAGCATAACAGTTTAAAAAGTGAACAGTTAAAAGTTGAAAGTGGTAAACAATGCATAGGGAGAGATTGATTTTGGGAATATTTCTAACAAAGCCAATTGCCAATCATAAAGAGTGAGAATGCTCGGAAACCCATGTACTCCCAAAGGTTAAAATCAAAATATGACAATAAAGCCCCATTGTCCCGTCAGGTCAAAACTATTGAATGATGGTGGATCCAATGGAGGGAACAAATAAAAGAAAGGGTGGAGATATACAGGGCTATAATTGGTGTATGCTTTTGCTATTTTCATGGCTTGATTGCTTTCAACCCATGCAAAAGGATCAATAAAGAACTTTAGGTTTTGCACTTCCTTTTATAATAGTTAATAGTTGGAAAAAGATTACAGTCCAATGCATTTTACATTATGAAATTTGAAGAAGTTCATGTATACATAATTTTTTCTCTTTGCATTAATAAAAATACTGAATCATTTGTATTAAATCTCAAAATCAATCACAAAAAAAAAGTAAAATGCAAGATCTAAAAACAAGTGAAAAAGCAAAAAGAAGAATCTCGAGGCATATAGGAGTGAAATGGAAGCAAGCAATGCATGTGAAATCAAAAATCAAATCCTTTTGATTTGAGCTTTCAAATATGTGAAATGTGGTGTGGATGATGCCTTTCTTGTCCGAGATAACATGTCGTCTCTTTTGAATTTTGATTAGTGGCTAGGAAAAACTGTTGGGACCTCTCTCAATTCCCAAAAGCAATCCTTTTTTCTTTCCAAAGTCAGGCCCTTCAGCTTTGTGCAATTTCAGGACCCTCGCTCGCCCTATCTTTCCTTTTGAATGAAAGACCTTTTGCGGATTACGTCTTTTGCTTCTTTTTAAAGCCATAGAAAAAACAACTCCATGGATAATGAGTAGGACTGATCAATGATCATGCCTACGTTCTTTTTTTCATGGGATTCTTTTACTGACGATGGTCGAGTAATTCTTATTAACAACTTCATCAATGTTTGGTTTCTTATCCTTAGCAGTATTAGGTCAAGCTATAAGTTCATGCTTAACAGGTTTAAGAGAAGTTAAGGATTTACACAAAATACACGTCTCTCGTACTTTTTGTCCTTACACTCTTTTCTTCAATAACCCTAATCTCTTTTTTATATTATTTTCTTCTCTTTAGTTAAGTATATATTGATTTGAACGTTAGAACGCGTCTCGAAGTCCCAACTTCAATATCCCTTGACTTTGACTTATTTTATGTAAAAATTAAAATCATTCAGACTTACTTATTCAGCTCCGAATTCTGAAAATAAACAGTTGAGATACAAAATAACCTCAGCAAGCATATTGCCATGTTTCTTTCATGAAATGGTGTTGATAGCTTGAGATGCCCGAGTTTTGGTTGGTGAATTGTGGCCTAGTGGGGGACAGGACACAAGCGATGCCGAATGGTCAAGGAAAGGGTTGGCCTATCGATTAAGACAAAGCATGGGGAAATTAATGGCAATTGGATGAGATAAGAAAGCAGCCATTTGTCTTGAAAGAAGAGGATGAAAGGGCAATTATGACTCACAGAGTTAACTTGTGCAAGCATAAAATAAAGAAACACTATGAACAAATCAAAAGCATGATTGTTATCTTTTCAAATATGTTATGATGAATTCTTTAGAATGATTGCAATTAATATAAATCTTTTCTTGAGATTTAATTTTTCTTTTTCTTTATCGACAAGCCTGGGCAAACGAAAAAGTCTTGCTTGATTCATACGATCAAATCCATAATTGATAGCTATCCTAGTGCCCGAGGAATAAAACATTTTGAAGATTGTCCAAACAGCACTTCATCAATTATCACCAACTTGAAAAACCTTATCCACATTTGTTCGTGCAAAAAAAAATTATTATTTCAAGAATAAAATTTTGAATGTATCGCATTGATGTTGAGAATTATGAAACTACCATTGATCGTATTAAAAATAGTTGTAATCGTGCTCGATAATTGAAGGTTTTGTTAAAGGTGGTTCATTGAAGAAATGGAATTGAACAAGACTAAAAGAGAAGGAGATAGCTCATGTTGTAAGGGGTGTGGTCCAATGTGGCTAAGTACCGTGGTGGTGGGGTTATATGGGTTATGGCTAATGGCTAGTGGCGGCCATGTCCTTTTGCTTCATTAATAACCCTCAATACCAACTGGCTTATGGAAGACTGATCTGCCTCAAACAATATAGAAGCATCGATGCCAGCAATTGTACAGTGCTTGCCACATACGTTTGACATGTACTTTACTGTTGCTTTAGTTGATAGTTTCCTCGAGGACCGCCATATAGAAGTTGGGATTCTTTCTTATGCATAAACGTTACAATTATTTGTAGAATTTAACCAAGTACGTATTTTTTCTGTATACGCTTATACGGTGTATAGTAATCTATAATTCTACATCCAATGTTCCAAAAAAACCCAAGAATGGTATATACCATATAGTATCCAGCTCTCTGCATCATCCTTCCGACCTTGAATAGAAATGGATTAAGATTATTGTAAAGGCCGGGATTGAATTTGAAGGGATTGTTGTATTGAGATTTTATCACAACAGGAAAGCTATGAATAAATGAACAAGGTTCAATGTACATAAAGACTTTAGGTTTGATTTGAATGCATGTTGGAAGTCTTCCCCAATTTCAATCATCGAAGGTTACGTTTCATGGTAAATAGTTTTAAATTTGATTTGAAAGTGTTGAGAGTCCTTCACAACATAATGTAAATTGGCTTTTTAACTTTGTTTACACTCCAAGTACAATTGGAATTAATGTACCATGTAACATCAATCACAAAATTAAATTGGTTCACATGGTGTGGGCCTTAAATTTTTTTTTCCATATTTCTCTTGCGTGAGGAGTCAGGGTTTTCACATTCATTTTCAAAACCCCATCAGCAACCTATACCGACAAGGGGTACCCCAATGAGCATGGTGCCTTTCTAAGCCCCCCTTACTTCTCTGCCTCTGACAAACGTAAACGAAATAACTGCTTCTTAGGGTCATAGCAACAATGCTGCAAATGTGTTGTTTTATTTGTGCCTTCTGAGAGAACATTGTACCTCTTAAATTAGGGTCCAATTTAGTCTTGACAAATTAAACACGATCTAATAAAAAAAATATGAAAGTGATACGAGTTAAAATTTGATAAAATTATACGTGAATATGACAAAAACTAAAAGATAAATTTCGTGTTTGGTGTACCAACATAAATTTTGACTCAAAATGTTCGTGTTATTTACACACAAAAGGTCAGGTTTAATCCTGTTATAGAAATTTAGCAACCGGGTCCATATAATTATCACAGCTGTTTTTCGATTGGGTCCTGGGAAATAAAATACAAGAAAAACAAAAAACAGCTTACTAACCAGCATAAAAACAGCATTAGAATCAGGTCCTTTGGTTGCTTCTTTCTGCCGGGAGGAATTAATGGTTAAATGAATTTGCTGGTAGATAGTGGTTAGAGAGTGGACCAATTGTCTAGCTACGGCCCTGCTTAAGTATAAGATTTATTATGATTCCCTTCTAATTGCATAAGAATTCTTGGGTGGAAGGTTGATCTGATTAAAAGGTGATTTCTCGGTGGCAATGTAATTGTGATATTACATAAATACTAAATGTAATAAGCTCATAACAAAAACATGTTGTTGGTTCATTGGTAAGGTACTTAATGAAATTATAAGGAGTCAAAGATTTAATATTAACATAATGATTAAAATCAGTTCAATTCAAATTCAATTCGAATCTATATGATATTATTGAATTGTCGACTAGTTTTTGACAAAGTTATCATTTGATTTCAATAATGTTAAAAAAAAAACCACCATTTTTGATTGAATAGGTATATATTTATTCCAACAACAAAACTTAAATTTATCGTCTATTAAACTTAACTTATCTAGATAAATCATATCCAATTTTTTTACATAATTAAAAAAAATTGAATTCACTCATTGGATAATTAAAAATAATATGTATTTAACATTGAATCAAATGTTTGAATGCTTGTATTATTAAAAAATAAGCTTTCCATAAAACATAAAAATAAAAAATGGGGATAAAATCTAGAAAGAAAGCTCCTAATTCACATATTTGGTGCTGATGTTTTCTCCTCTTGGAGATGTGATTTTACCACACATTTTTCACAATATGAAAGTTTCCCTATCTCCCATTTCATTCACAAATGAAAGCCTACTCATCATATCCTTTTAATTATGCTCTGTTTATGGTCATTCCTTTTCATGGAAATGCATTTCCATGCGCACATCAGTGTACTACACCCTCACATTCCAACACGTGGTCTGTGGACCTTCAACATTCCCTTAATTTTCTCAATTTTTTTAAAAAAATTTTCTACTACAGAATTGATTGAAAATATTTATTTCGATCTTTTTACAAAAAAAAGCATACTCTAAAAATAAAAAATGTAAATATTGAAATTCAAATTTTAGATTCATTTAAAAATAATAAATCAATCAGATTAAATTTAGAATTCAATGATTATAATTTTCGATAATGTCCTTTTTGTTCACTATTTACATGAAAATTAATTGATTGTAAATAACTAATTATCATGGTAATTTTTTTAGATATAAATACTGGGGCCCACAGCATGGGCCCAACACCCATTCAGCGAAGAGGGGTTGACCAACCAAACACCGAAGAGTATCGCCAAGAGCATTGGATTCCAAAATTTTATCGTCAAGAGCGGGCTCTAGAAAGCGACAGGTCGTCGTGGTGTTGGACATCATCGCAGTTCATGCGGGCTGCCCGTAGCCTTAAATAAAACCCCTTCTCCGAAAACCTTAAAATTGTTTCTTTTTTTTTTTTAATATTATCATGTCCGCTCTTTTTCTTGATCTCTTTTGAAATTAAATAATTATTCGACAAGAAATATTTTAAAATATTTTAATTATAAAAATTGCTATTATAATCAAATATTATAATAATATAAAAATCATTTAAATTGAACATACAAAATAAATAATGATGAACTAAATATAATATAAAATTAAATTAAATTTACAAACGATAAAACTTGAATTGAGACTTTAAGAAGTCGTTTGGTATCGTTTCTTGTTTTCTGTTTTATGTTTTTGAAAATTTTATTTTTGTTTTGTTTTGTTTTATTTTGTTTTCAATTTCTGAAAACAAAAAACATGTTTGTTTAATACTGTTACGTTTTGAAAACAAATATTTAATATATTTATTAAATAATAATATGTAGATAATATTAAATAATATTATTTTATATTATTTAATACCAAATATTAAATATTTTCATTTAATCATATAAAAATTTAATATAATTTAAATAATATTATAACTAAATATAATATTAAATAAAATAATATTATTTAATTTAATTTTAATAATCATAAATTATATTTAATAATAATTTTTTATTTAACTGTAATAATAATATTACATTATTAAATAAAATATTTAACTAATTAATTTATACTGAATTATTTAGTTATTAAAATATATTATATTTAATATAAATAATATTATTTAATGTTAAGTATTTATTTATTTAATAATATTAAATTATTTAATAGTAGTAGGGATATATTTTAAATTTAAGACAGAATATAATATTAAATAATAATATTGTTTAATAAAATAAAAATTAATTATATTAGATAATAATATTAATTGTTAACATATCAAAATTATAATAAATGATATTATTTAAAATATATAATATATTCAATAAATTATTATAAAAATTTAAATTAAATAATATTATAATATTATATTTCAATGTAATTTATATTTAATTGCTTTTTACGTTTTCAACTTTTCTATATTAAAATAAATATATTAATTTAAAATATCAATTAATTAATATTTTATATTAAAATTTAATATTATTTATTTAAAAAATTAATTAATTATATTTATATTTTATTATAAAAATATTAATATTATATTAATATATAAACTTTTTTCACTTACTTATGAATAGAAACAGAAATGAAAACATGTTTCCGAAAACAATGAAAACAAGAATTTTTTGTTTTCAACAATTTTAGAAAATAAAAATTTCTAAAATTGTTGGAAACAATAATTTATTGTTTCTATTGTTTTCGAAAACATGTTTTTATTTCTAGTACTGTTCATAAGTAAGTGAGTAGTATTTATATATTAATATAATATTAATATTTTTCATAATAAAAATTATAAAATAAATTAAAAATTTTAAATAAAATAATATTAAAATTTAATATAAAATATTATTTATCTAAAATATAAATATTTTAAAATTAATATATTTATTTAATATAGAAAAGTTGAAAATGTAAAAATCAATTAAATATAAATTATATTAAACTATAATATTATAATATTATTTAATTTAAATTTGTATAATAATTTATTGAATATATTATATATTTTAAATATTATTATAATCTTGATATGTTAATAATTAATATTATTATAAGTACTATTATCTAATATAAATAATTATTATTTTACTAAAGAATATTATTATTTAATATTATATTCTTTAAATTAAATTTAAAATATATCATTACTACTATCAAATAATTTAATATTATTAAATAAGTGAATACTTAACATTAAATAATATTATTTATATTAAATAAAATATATTTTAATAACTATTTAATTTATTATAAATTAATTAGTTAAATATATTATTTAATATTATTACAATTAAATAAAACAATATTATTGATAAAATTTATAATTATTAATTCTTATTATTATTTAATATATAAATTTAGAATTTTAATAATCTAAATTATTATCTAATAAAAATTAATATTAAAAATTTATTTAATATTATTTAAATTGAATTATTTTATTTAATATTATATTTAATTATAATATTATATTTAATTATATTAAATTTTAATAAAATTAAATTAAAATATTTAATAATATTATTAAATAGTATAAAATAATATTATTTAATATTTATGTAAATAATATTATTTAATAAATATATTATTTTTTAAAATTTTATTTTGTGAATTGAATTATTATATCTAAATTAGTTTAAATATTTGTTTTCAATACGTAACAATACTAACCAAACATGTTTTTTGTTTTCAGAAATTGAAACAAAATAAAATTTTCAAAAACAGAAAATAGAAAACGATCCTAAATGACTTCTAAAAAAATACATTATTCAATACACTGTCAAATAAGTTTTTAAATTTTACGAGTCATTGGGTTGAAAAAAATCGAGAAAATAGAAATACTAACTCGAATCGAGGGTTTTAATTCGATTCAGTTAGGATTCGGATAGTGACATCCGTAAACCGAATTAATTCGATTCAATTAAAATAAATTTAATGTCCAAATATTTTATTATTTAATATTTTGTAATTTTTACTATTTAAATCAAAAAATCAAGTTTTATATTTAATTAAAATGTTAAGGAAAAATTGAAATAAATGCCAAAGCTGCTTAAATGCCCAAGAAAAAATTGAAATATAGTTTAAAATTTACTTAAACCAAAACTCGAATACCAATCGTGTTGGCTCTTATAGGCAATACCGAGAGGGGGGTGAATCGGTTTTTCACTAACCTTAGGTTCGTTTTTCGGTTCCTCTAAATTCTCTAGCCTATATTGATATTTTCTTTGTTCTCTAGGCTACTCAATTATGCTATATAAATTCAACTCAATAAACACAAATATAATTGCAAATAAGCAAAGAGAGTAAGGATAGAGAAACGCAAGTGATTTATAGAGGTTCGGCAACCTTGCCTACGTCCTCTACCTTGAGACGCTCCCAAGGATTTTCTTCATATTCACTATCTTTGAATTTATATTACACTCCCTCTTTTTCTAGGCTAAAGAGAAACCTCACTCTTTTTGTTAGGCTAAAGAGAAACCTCCCTCTTTTTGTTAGGCTAAAGAGAAACCTCCCCTTTTACAAGGAATGAATTGGTTTACAATGAGTGTAATCAAAGAAGGCCTCTAAGAAGTCAAATGATTACAAAGATTAAGCACAAGGAAAAAGCCTATACAATATTTGTGCTATTCTATACAAGGAATATGAGAGTGATAGAAGATATTGAATTCTAGCTCTTGAACTCTTTGATTTGCTTGAAGAGATGAAGAAATTGAAGAATGATATGTCTTGGGTGCTCTCTCTTGTTTCTTCAGCTTCCAAGCCTCTATTTATAGTCCATTGGATGTGTTCTAGACGTTGGTTGGAGCCAAAACTTGAATATGACCGTTGTGTCTCACAAAACTAGCCGTTACAGCACTTTTTCATCGCGACGGATCCATCCCATGCCCAAAGGGATCGATCCCTTTAGTCCAGAGTCTTAATTCTTGGCTTGAGGGACCTTGGAAGCCATTCTGCCAAAAAGGGATCGATCCCTTTGATCAGGGGATCCATCCCTTCAGACAGGGGATCCATCCCTTCAGACAAGGGATCCATCCCTTTGATCAGGGGATCCATCCCTTATAATATTCATTTGCGTTTCTAGGTCTTTAGGCATTAAAAACATTCTAAAACCAATTTTGAGTATTTTTAAATATGACATGATTTTGAAAACATGAATTTGAGTCCAAAAAATTTATCAAGTAATTTTCTTAAAATATATTCAATAATTTCATAAGAAAATTACTTCAACCAATAATTAAAAAATATTTTCTAAATTGATTAAAGCCAATAAAGATAATCAATTAAATCATGGTTTTATATTTGATAAAAGCACTTAATATGGTTTATGAAAATCATAATTGATTAAGCAAATTTACAATATGAATCAAACATTTAAGATTACTTAAGTTTTTTTCATTTCAAAATATATATGGCAATTTAAAGCTAACAATCTCTCCCTTTTTGATATGACAAAACTTAATGTAAATTTGCTTTAAAAATTCTTTTAAAATATTCCCCCTCAAATAAAACAGGATTTTATAAAGCTCCCCCTTAATATAAGCATGGGTTTTGAGTTTTGAAGATGAATTTTCCCTAATTATCTCTCCCCCTTAATATCCTTCCCTTTTAATATCTATCTCTCCCCCTTTTTGTCATAGCAAAAAGAAGGAAAACTAAGAAAAAATATGCTCCCCCTAAAATTATGGCTATGTGAGAAGAGATAAAAATGATCCATCCAACAAGAAACATGTTAGTACATGGGACTCATAGCACAAATAAATAAGTCAATATTCACAAAGAGTATGAAATATTCATGCAATGAATATGACTTATGATCCTATACCAATTGTTTATAAATAATTTTGATACCAATTGTTGATAAGTAATTTTGCAAGAAGGTTCCAATTGGTAAGAAGTTAAGCACGCACCTAAGTATATCAATTGTTCTCTAAGGTCCAATTAAGGTGCATGGTAATACATCATGATTATGAGCTAAAATTAGATGACATATCATATGCATGAGCTCATAAATCATGTTCAAGCAAGAATGTGCATAGAATCAAGATATATAGCAATTAACTACAAATTCTATCACACAAGAGTTTCATGCAGAAATATCCTTAATGAATTCTTCTCTATTTGTCATTTCAAACTAAAGAGCACAAGAAGAATTGTCAATTTAAAGCTCATACCAATTGGCAATTTAGTTTTGGCTTACCAATTGTGGAAAATATGGTTGCCAATGATATTAATTGTCATTTCAATCTAAATACCAATTGTTACTAATGATTGACTTAGGCATTTTGCATGAATCCAATATTTATGTGTAGTGTGTTCATATCAAGAAAATAGTCATTCTAAATATGCAAGAACATAACACATATCATCAAATATGCATATGGATCAATTAATCATTAGCACACTATCATAAAGTATTAATCCATATTCATATTCACAAATTTATACCATATGGAAGATTAAACAATAAGGTATTCAAGCAAACACATTTTCTTCCATGGTTTCAAGCACAAAAATCCTATGCTCATTTTCCAATTCAATTCCTTAACCAATTATGAGCAAGAAAAGATTCAAAATTGCCATTTTAATCAATTAATAGCCATATCCCCAATTGTTATCATCATTTAACGTTCTTGAGGGTATATGCTATTTTAACTAAAATGGCTTCACCTAAGTGAATCAATGTTATCAAGCTAACATATATTTTATCATTAAAATCCATAAACTATGAGTGAGGTTAAGCACATAATATCATGAAAACAACTATTCTCATCTCATAGGCATGATTATTGATTCAACTTAAGTAAACATGCATGTTCAACATCAAAACAATCAAGATACAATGCATGTATATCAATTGTTGGTTTTGTCATTAACGCTCAAGTTCTTTAATAATTTGGCTATATATAAAAAAAATTAATTTCATGGATGATAAATTTTCATGAAACTCAACATTTAGGATCCATTTATCATCACACATTGTAGGCCAAGGAAAATTATGACCTTATACCAATTGTTGAATTTACATTTGAAATCAATCCACTAGATGTATAAATGTCATGAAACTTAGTGTGGAATAGATAAGTCAAGCTAAGAGACACAATCCTATGAGTATGCTTGACTAAGATGAACAAAAGAAATGAAGAATATTCATTATGCATGAGTTCATTAAATTCTCAAATATATCCATAAATTATTGAAATAAATCTCAAACTTATGTTTAAGCCTTCATTGAAAGTATCTTTCAAGATTATTTCAAGATTTATGCAATTCATGACCATTTTCAATGAGAAAACTAATTTTGCACTTGTGAGATCAAGAAAAATGATATTGATTGTTGAAAGTGATACCATTTGTTGGAAATGATACAAATTGATGGAATTGAGGCATGATATCAATGAAAAATGATTTTTCATAGTTTAAAGATCATCAAAAAGAAGTTAAAACAATGAATTTTAAGTTGAGAAGAGAGAAAGTATCAAAACAATGAAAAGTTCTTCTCAATTTCGGTTGAAAACATGCAGGAAAGCCTTTCTGGCTTGGGGGGATCGATCCCTATAGGAGGGGGATCGATCCCTCATATGTTTTCTGCAATTTTTTGGCCTTTCTGGCCTAGGGGGATCGATCCTGCTTATTGAGGGATCGATCCCTCATCCTGTTTCTGCAGATTTTTGACAGAAAATTCAAGTTGTGAGGTACCAAAACTTTGTTTTTGAGTATTTTAAGTCCAAGTAAAGGTTTAAACATTTGTAAAACATGATTTTGGACTTGTATGAATGAAAAACATGAATGAAAAACCATTTAACAATAGATTTTGCAATTTTGGAAGGATTTTCACCAATAAAAGCATTTTTGGCCTCAAAAGGGGTCAACATATTTTGGCCAAACTAATGCATTGAATTACATAAATATGTCAAAACAAACTTGTTCACATAGGTTTTAAGCACAAATATCATTAAAGCATATATCTTGTGAACAACATGCCATGATTGTCAATATACAAGTTCTTTATTATTGCTCATGACATGACATTTTGCATATATGACATATTTGACAACTTTTGAGCAACTAAATATATTATCTAAACATATCAAACTTGCTCAAACTACAAAATTCCAATAATCTTTTCAAAATCATTAAACATGCTTTTCATTCAATGCATCAAGTACTATTCACCAAACATTCAACAATCATTCATCATGTCTTTTGTTCAATCATTCAACTCACAAGGCATCAAAGAACATCAACCAAATTTCTCATCATAGCATAAATAATCAAATAAGAGTTTTAAGGAGTAACGAATTAAGCTTACAAAACTCCTTTGCTTGAGTATGCTTTGCCTTGAAGTGTTGAGTCTACCTTGAGCTATCCTTTGAAGAATTGTTGTGATGGATCATCAAGGTTTTCCTTTTTCTCATTGGCATAAGCAATCTCCATTGAAGTGTGTAGAGCATTCAAACCCCATTGTTTCTTTGTAACTCCATGCTCTAACACTCCTACAACAAACACATTTTCAAGCATGCTTTGGTACCTAAATTTTCTTGGGTCCATGAGAGTTAGTGCTAATGGTTTTTGATCCTTTTGGGATCCGTTTCAAGCACAATTCATCATTATTTATTGCATGCTTTGGCATCCACATCTTCCTAACCACTTTTCCTCTAAAGGTAGTTTTTCTATATGTGCATGCTTGTGAAGAGTGGCCTATCCTATTACATAGTGAGCATGTGAGAGATGTATCATGCATAGAATTTTTGCTCACAAGGAAATTCTTTAGATGAGTTTCTTTTAGTATTGCATTATAACCTAACCCATCTTTATCAAAGAAAGCTCTTTGGGTCTCAAGCATGTGATCTAATTTTTGTTGACCCATATAGAACCTAGTAAATGAGTTATGCAAATTTAAGTTCTTTTTATTTAACTCATTTATTTCTAAGTTGGCCTCTTCTAGTTTCTTCTCTAATTCTAGCTTAACATTAGTCAAGGTTTCCTTTTCTATTTTCAAATTAGCAATGATTTTCTTATATTTAGAATTCATGCATTGAAATTCATTTGCTAAATCATTAAAAGCATCTTGTAACTCATCAAATGTAAAATCATTATTTTCACTAGAACTAGAGCTAGCCTCATCGTCACTAATAGCCATAAAGCATGAGTAGGCTACCTCATCATCTATGTTTTCCTCATCGGTGCTATCACTATCGCTCCATGCAGCCATAAATGCTTTCTTCTTAGGTTTTCTATCCTTTTCTTTCCTAAGTAAGGGGCAATCTAACTTAGTATGACCCGATTCATTACACTCATAACACACTAAGGGGTCCTTTTCTCTTCTACTTGACTCCCCCCTTTGATGTCTCTTATTATTTTCTTTTTCTTTCATTCTCATGAACCTATTAAATCTTTTGGCAAACATTGCCATTTCTTTTTCTTCCTCATTTCCACTCTCATCACTATCATCTTCAATGACCTCATGAGTGGAAGACTTAAGTGCTACCCCTACTTTCTTTGAAGGCACTTCATTTCTTTTCAATTTCATCTCATATGTAAGTAGGGAGCCCATAAGTTCATCTAGAGACAAGGTATTTGGATCTTTAGACTCTTCCATTGCGGTTACCTTTGCCTCCCAAGACTTAGGCAAGCTATTCAAAATTTTCTTTACCATTTCAACATTGGAATAAGCCTTGCCTAGAGCCTTAAGTCCATTAATTATATCATTAAATCTAGTGAACATTTCGCTAATGGACTCATTTTCTTTCATCCTAAATAGCTCATAATCATGTGTGAGCATTCCTACTTTGGTTTCTCTAACTTGATTGGTCTTTTCATGTGTGATGGCTAATTTGTCCCATATTTGCTTGGCATTCTCACATAATGATACTCTATTATACTCATTGGGACCTAAAGCACAAAAGAGAGTGTGCATAGCCTTAGCACTCATTTGTGCCAATCTCATGTCATTTGTGTTCCACTCATCCTCATCCTTAGGGACATCTTTTCCATCTACTTTCTTCATGGGAATTCTAGGACCATTCACTATAATTCTCCACACTTCATAATCATTTGATTGTACAAATAACATCATTCTAGTTTTCCAATATGAATAATTTTCACCATTGAAGAGTGGAGGTCTAACTAATGATTGTCCCTCTTCTCTTAGGGGTGTGCCTACATTCAAGTGAGCCATTTATGATCGTTTTGCTCGATAGAGGTTAGTCTAAATCAATCTCGAGCCCAAGCTCTGATACCAATTGTTGGCTCTTATAGGCAATATCGAGAGGGGGGGTGAATCGGTTTTTCACTAACCTTAGGTTCGTTTTTCGGTTCCTCTAAATTCTCTAGCCTATATTGATATTTTCTTTGTTCTCTAGGCTACTCAATTATGCTATATAAATTCAACTCAATAAACACAAATATAATTGCAAATAAGCAAAGAGAGTAAGGATAGAGAAATGTACGCAAGTGATTTATAGAGGTTCGGCAACCTTGCTTACGTCCTCTACCTTGAGACGCTCCCAAGGATTTTCTTCATATTCACTATCTTTGAATTTGTATTACACTCCCTCTTTTTCTAGGCTAAAGAGAAACCTCTCTCTTTTTCTAGGCTAAAGAGAAATCTCTCTCTTTTTGTTAGGCTAAAGAGAAACCTCCCTCTTTTTGTTAGGCTAAAGAGAAACCTCCCCTTTTACAAGGAATGAATTGGTTTACAATGAGTGTAATCAAAGAAGGCATCTAAGAAGGCAAATGATTACAAAGATTAAGCACAAGGAAAAAGCCTATACAATATTTGTGCTATTCTATACAAGGAATATGAGAGTGATAGAAGATATTGAATTCTAGCTCTTGAACTCTTTGATTTGCTTGAAGAGATGAAGAAATTGAAGAATGATATGTCTTGGGTGCTCTCTCTTGTTTCTTCAGCTTCCAAGCCTCTATTTATAGTCCATTGGATGTGTTCTAGACGTTGGTTGGAGCCAAAACTTGAATATGACCGTTGTGTCTCACAAAACTAGCCGTTACAGCACTTTTTTTATCGCGACGGATCGATCCCATGCCCAAAGGGATTGATCCCTTTAGTCCAGAGTCTTAATTCTTGGCTTGAGGGACCTTGGAAGCCATTCTGCCAAAAAGGGATCGATCCCTTTTCTCAGGGGATCCATCCCTTCAGACAGGGGATCCATCCCTTCAGACAAGGGATTCATCCCTTTGATCAGGGGATCCATCCCTTACAATATTCATTTGCGTTTCTAGGTCTTTAGGCATTAAAAACATTCTAAAACCAATTTTGAGTATTTTTAAATATGACATGATTTTGAAAACATGAATTTGAGTCCAAAAAATTTATCAAGTAATTTTCTTAAAATATATTCAATAATTTCATAAGAAAATTACTTCAACCAATAATTAAAAAATATTTTCTAAATTGATTAAAGCCAATAAAGATAATCAATTAAATCATGGTTTTATATTTGATAAAAGTACTTAATATGGTTTATGAAAATCATAATTGATTAAGCAAATTTACAATATGAATCAAACATTTAAGATTACTTAAGTTTTTTTCATTTCAAAATATATATGACAATTTAAAGCTAACAAATCGGATTCAATTCGCGAAACTTCAAATCAGATGGGATTGTTTTTTATTTGCATCGAATATAGATCACAATATGAAAAATTCATTTAGTTCGGATTAGATTAAATTTTTGCCAAAACTTGATCCAATATCACCTCTATAATGACACATACTTTTTAAGAAATACAAAAAAAATAAAGTAAAATGTGTATTATCATCTTAACCTCGACTAAAATGTGTAAATAATAGTCCTTAGAAAAATTTGAATCATGATCATCAGTTACTCCATCAACCTCATTCCAGCGCGATCAAAAGCAATTTTAAGGCCTCTTTTAGGCCCATTTTCACTGTGATTATGGCTAAATTTATCAAATCTAGGCTAAAGCCCAAATGTAGTTGGGCTCCACCGAAAAATTACCAATAAAATGAGAAAAATGAAAACGAGGGAAACGAAAGACAGCGACGCTTAACAGATAACAAGAGAAAAATGGTGGCGGCTTCTTCTTTGCAACCAGGAATCCTTTCTTCCTTCGTTGGTGAACGTCTAATTCAGTCAAGACAACCTCTTTCTCAACTATTTCATTACAACCCAGGTTTTTTTCTTCATTTCAGTTTTTTATTTACTTTAAGTTCTGCTGTTTCAATTTTTTCCATTGCAGGTTCAAAGACTATTTTTGTTTCTTTTAATGGATCCAAAGCTTGGAATTTGATGTTCTTTTAGTTGAGAGTAAGCTGAGATGCTAAAAAACCAGATGGAAATTCATGGTAGTTTGATGGAAGTGGTCTGCTTTGAGCATGAAATGCTGACTTTAAGTGTTTTACTGTAAATAAACAGGTGTTGGATTATGGAAATTCATGAATGTGTGGTTTGGATGTTAAATTGGTGAAAAATGATGCCTTTTTTAGCAGCAATACTTAATTGTTTTTTTGGAATTACCAACTATCTAATAGTAGAAAAGATTTAAGAGCCTAATAGGATTGTAAAACTAAGAAGTATTTAACTATTTGGGATAGTCCCAGCTTGGTCTTTTTGATATCTTGAACTTCTGTGGGAGCAGCGACTTTGCTGTAGTAAAGCTATACACTACGCAAAAAGGGACGCTTTTGCTGGAATACAGATAATTATACTCTGATTAGCTGTTGGTTGAGTGCAAACATATGATTGAATTGTTGCATTTGTATGAAAAAACTTTATTGTTATGATACATGAGCTATGTTGTGATATGTTGATTAGCCTACGGATGGTTCATCATTGATCATTTATTCACTTTTTTACCTTTTTCTTTATTTGCATTGTCAGGTCGTATGCATGAGTCAATGCAATTATCCAGAACGTTTTCTGGTTTAACCAATCTCTTATTCAATAGAAGGTATGGTAGAAAACTCTCTGATTGCACGTGTTTGCTATCTGAGACGCAGCTGCAAGAAACCGAGTCTCACTTTTTTCCTTAGATTCTATATTTTCCTGAATATTCTATTGGCATCATAATATAATGCTTTATATAGTGTTTTGCTATATGTTCCTGTTCCTTGCAAATTTCATTGCACCAAGGATTCTGTGTGCTATTTTCCTTTTGATATTTTATTCTCATATTTCATGTATTAAAGAGTGATATTGGGGAAAGAAATGCATCTTGTTGCATTGTAGCTTTCTCCTTTATAATCTATATGTTTTGCTATTAGCAACTATATAAGAATGTATCCCTAATAGCATATTAAGCAACAAGCACGAGCAGGAACATGAACAAATATACATGGTACACTACGCATTTGACAGTTTAATGGTTATAATTAGGACCAATTTGGATGAAGTTCCAAACAGCAAGCGGCAACGTCTGAGACCTGGCAAGTTATCTCCTCGTCGACCTGTTCCAAATCATATACAACGGCCACCTTATGTCAAAACCCGGATGGCGCCTGGAATTGCCAGTGGTCCTGAAGTTCACGATCTAAAGGGCATTGAATGCATGAGAGCTTCTGGAAGGCTTGCAGCACAGGTTCTCAATTATGCTGGGACACTAGTGAAGGTAATACTGTATTCCTCTAGGGCTGAATGTCCTCCTAACTATGATCTTTTATTTTTTCTTGTCACTATAAAATTCTATTGTTAATAAGCTGCATATGGTACAAAGGAGCCTTGCAATCTGTCGTTTTTCCTCTTTTGTTAATATACTTAATAGAAGGTTGGAGAGTTGCAGTCGTTCATGGAAAACATTGGAGGTTGGCAGTTTGTCTGAAAATTTTGGATGTTTATTCTGTTGGCAGCCAGGCATAACAACCGATGAAATTGACCAAGCAGTTCACCAAATGATTATTGATAATGGAGCATATCCGTCGCCTCTAGGATATGGTGGATTTCCAAGAAGTGTCTGCACATCAGTGAATGAGTGTATATGCCATGGAATACCAGATTCTCGTCCACTTGAGGTTCTTTCTCTTTATTGTCTTAAACTGCTTTCATTATTGCCATGTACTTTTTGCTCAAGACAGAAAATCACTAGTACACATTTTCATTTGCAGGATGGTGATATAATCAATATTGATGTCACAGTGTACCTAAATGTAAGTAACTTTTTCTACTGCAATTTTTGAGTGAAATGAAGAGGCATATACCTAAGCGGATTTCTCCTAGAATTCTTCCACAGATTATGTCTGACCACATACTCCTAAGTTGATTTTTCTATAGATTGAGCATTGGAGATCATTGACATGTTGACATATGTTAAATATTTTTTTTTTCCACTGCAATTCTGCTACTTCTGATCTTTATGTTTTGGAGCATTCGTTTATGGTATAGAGGTTGTGCAGGGTTATCATGGTGATACATCAGCAACTTTCTTTTGTGGAGATGTTGATGAGGAAGCAAGGAACCTTGTGAAGGTAATTATCTGTACTTTAATCTCTAAAGAGATTTATGAAGCCGGTTGTTTTTACTTGAAAAAGATGATTTACATTTAAACTTGTAGAATCTTGTCATGATTAGGAAGATGTGTAAATTCATTCCTCTTTCCAGAAAATTTTCTCCTCTGAAAATATAGGAAAAGCCATTGGCTGTTCATGACTGAATATGATTGAAGTAATAAAACAATCACTGTCTTCTTTAAAGATTTAATCAGCTTGCTTGTGATCTGATCTGAGAAAATATTTAAACACCTCAGGACATTTCTCCAGGTTTAGTCAATAGTAGGAGTTATACAGGTGGTGGCCTTGAAATGACCAAATATGTATGTATTATGATTGTAAAGAAAGAAATAAGAACCTCTTTTAACATTCAATTTCGTCCTAAAACCAGGGCAATAAAATAGATAATGAACGTCCGTTTTGCTCATCCAGTTGAGCAAGCTGAGGGTAAATATGATATTGCCTGGCTCGGTTGTTTTTGTTGCTGAAACTGGGCTTAACCATTTTGTTGAACTTATTGATCCTTTTTTCTTTTACTTGGCCATTAATCGTTAATTATCTTGAATTGATTCTATTTATTAAATTAGAATTTAACTGTTTCCTTTTTGTAATTAAGTTTTTTGAATTTTCATATTTGAAATAGTATTTCTTGAGACTTATGTTTAGAAGTTAATAGTTTGATTAACCTATGGTTTTATGCCCTTATTACATTTTACTAGAATTATTGTTTGATGCATGATTAGGTAACGAAAGAATGCCTAGATAAAGCAATATCAATATGTGCACCAGGCGTGGAGTTCAAAAAAATTGGCAAAACAATACAGTAAGACACCCATATAGTTTTTTTTGTGTGTGTGTGTGTGTATGTTTTGTATATTCTATCTCATCTGCATTCTTTGACAGCAAAATCCTATGGTAACATAGTGATTTTAGGTTTGTTAAACTTTTCATGTTTGCATTTACTTTTTCAGTTTTTACCGCACGTGGTGAATGTCGTAACTTGCTTTCTTACCTTTCCATGGTCATATTTTATATTATATATTTGAGAAATATATAGGATGTTTGAATTTGACAGTTCAGTCAATCTAGACCTTTATACTTCAAGATTGGATTATGGAGAATGCGGTGTGTCTAGTTACAATGAAAACTTGAAGATTACCACTGGTGTTCTTTTTTCTCCCATTGCTTTAAGTGAAGAATTTTATTTCTCTTTATTACATCTGTTCTTTAGCTTTTTCTTTTGGTTTTTGTGGAAATGCATATCTGTTAACCCTCTGTTTGATGCTCACTTGTAAGTTGTGCCTTTTCAAGTGACCATGCAGATAAATTCCGTTATGGTGTTGTTCGGCAATTTGTTGGCCATGGGGTTGGACGGGTTTTTCATGCTGATCCTGTTGTTCTACACTTCAGTAATTATGCTGACCTCAATCTTTTTCAATTTGCCATTTGATTCTAGATTATGATTTTATATTTCTACCGACTCCTATTTATCTGCTCACCAATGGGGTTGCCTTTTAAAACTGTCATGGAAGGTGGGAGAAGGGGTATATTTAGATCTAAAAAATTGAGCATGTTTGATATTTGAGCAAATAAATTAGTGTAAGAACATTCTTTCTGAAATGATATGAGAAGGTCAGTGTGTCA
Organism: Heritiera littoralis; assembly: GCA_031772115.1. Classification (NCBI taxonomy): domain Eukaryota; kingdom Viridiplantae; phylum Streptophyta; class Magnoliopsida; order Malvales; family Malvaceae; genus Heritiera; species Heritiera littoralis. The sequence goes on from JAPDPK010000044.1 coordinate 2,340,858, forward strand.
AATGTCCGGAATAAATGCTTACACTTTACTCATTTTTTCATGTTTTGTTGAGAGTTTTTCAAAATTCAGTACTGGCTGCAGGAGTTTCACTTCTGAATAGCTATAAAAACACATGCCCTGCGGCAAAGGAAAATTCTCTCCTCTTGATGGCCTCACTCTCTCTCTACTTGTGCATACATACACTAGCATTTTCGACTGGAAGTGCACATCTTCTTATAATAATGTTTCTTTTTAATTTCAGGGAACAACAATGGTGGACGCATGGTCTTGAATCAGACCTTCACTATTGGTAATGTAATTCATCCTCGAATTTTATGTTCTAAATCGATGGTCGATCAACATTCATGCTTGTGATTAGCAAGTCCAGGGAACTGAATTGGCCTAATGTGAACATCTTCTAACTTTACTTTGAAGAAGTCATATTGTGCCACTAGGTTATTGATTATTTTCTTTTCACATTTGCAGAACCAATGCTAACGATGGGCAGCATTAATCCAGTAATGTGGGACGATGACTGGACTGTGGTCACAGATGATGGGAGCCTGTCAGCACAGTTTGAGCACACAATTCTAATAACCGAAGATGGGGCTGAAATATTGACCCAATGTGAAGATTGAAATTGAATGCAGCAAATAACAGGGCATCCTCCCTTTTGGCATTGTTATCATTCTGGATGTGTTATCTTATCTGATCTCTACATTCATCCGCATGATTTCATCTTCTACATGGTGCTTTATGGCTCCCTTCATGGGCTGCAGATGAAAATTAATTTCAACATTGCCAAGTATTTGGCGGTTGTATGATAGTATAATTTACTTCATTTTTCCTGTTTATTCAGATTGAAACTCTAGAATGAACACAACTGTAATTAAGCATCTGTTATATTTATTCATCACTTAAAATATGAATAAATCAACCTAATTAAATCGCGAATTCAATGATTATAATCCTTGGAGAGTTCCATGCTGTTACCTTCTTCTTTTTTTTTTGACATACCCATGATGTTATTTTTGTTCACCATTTACATAAAAAAAAATTGATGTAAATATCTAGGTAATTTTTTTTTAACATAGGGATACTGGGGCAGGTGCTTACAATCGGCCCAACACTCATTCAGGGAATAAACAAATAAATATGTAATGTGATAAATATAATATAAAATTAATTTAAATAGACACACAATAAAATTTGAACCGAAAGAGTAAAGTTTCATTAACTTTTTCTAAAAGAGTAATCTTCTAATTAATAATGTACGAGATAATTTTCTTAAATTTTTTTCACATTTTCATTTACTCTTTTCATTCTTTAAACAAGGAGATTAAAAAAAATTATTATTCAATACATTTCTAATAGTGATTTTATACTTCACAAACGGATTAAAATAATAACACATACTCTTTAAAAATATTAAAAAAATAAATTGAAATATATATTATCATTTTAATTTCGTTTATAAAATTTAAAAATTCGATTAAATAATATTTTTTATAAAAAAAAATTGAATCATGAATATCAGTTAGTTCATCAACTTCAGTCCAGCCCAATCTAAAGCAATTCGAAGGATTATATTAGGCCGATTTTAACCGTCATATGGGTCAAATTTATCAATATCTAGGCTAAAACCCAAGCATGTAATTGGGCTGTTCAACTAAAAATTACTAATAAAGTGAGAAAAATAAAAAAAAAAAAAGGGGGAAGGAAAGGCAGCGACAGTTACCTGATAACAAAAGAAAAATGGTGGGTGCTTCTTTGAAGCCAAGAATCCTCTCTTCTTTTGTTGGTGAACGTTTAATTCAGTCAAGACAACCTCTTTCTCAACTATTTCTTTACAACCCAGTTTTTTTTTTCAGTTTTTTTTTTCTACTTTAAGTTCTGCTGTTTCAATTTTTTCCATTGCAGTTTCAAAGACTACTTTTGTTTCTTTTAATGGATCCAAAGCTTGGACTTTGATTTTTGACAATAAGCTGAGATGATAAAAACCCAGATGGAAATTAATTGTATTTTGATAGGAAGTGGTCTGCTTTGAGCAAGGAATTGCCGACTTTAAGTGTATTACTCTAAATAAACAGTCATTGGATTATGGAAATTGCATGAATATGTGGTTTCTATGTTATATTGGTGAATAGTGATGCCTTTCTTCGTAGCAGTACTTAATTGTTTTATTGGAATTATCATTCTATCTAATAGTAGAAAAGATTTTAGAGTCCAATATAATTTGTAAAATTAAGAAGTGTTTAACTATTTGGGATACTCCCAGCTTGGTCCTTTTGATATTTTGAAATTCTGTGGGAGCAGTGACTTTGCAGGTGTAGAGCTATACCATATGCCAAAAGGCATGATTTTGCTGGAATACAGCTAATTATACTCATCTTAGCTGTTGGTTGAGTGCAGGGATATGATTGAATTGTTGCATTTGTATGAAAGAAGTTTAGTGTTATGATACATGAACTATGTTGTGATATGGTGATTAGCCTCCAGATGGTTCATCATTGATCATTTCTTCACTTTTTTTGCTTTTTCTTTATATGCATTCTCAGGCCATAAATGTGTGTCAATGCAATTATCCAGAACGTTTTCTGGTTTAATCAATCTCTTATTCAATAGAAGGTATGGTAGAAAACTCTCTGACAGCACGTGTTTGCTATCTGAAACACAGTTGCAAGAAACAGAGTCTCACTTTTTTCCTTAGATTCTATAATTTCCTGAATATTCTTTTGGTATCATAATATAATGCTTTATACAGTGTTTTGCTCTATGTTCCTGTTCCTTAAAAATCTTATTGCACCAAGGATTCTGTCTACTATTTTCCTTTTGGTAATTTATCTCATAATTCATATATTAAAAGGATATATTGGGGAAAGATATTTTCATATTTCATGTAATAAAGAGTGATATTTGGGAAAGAAATGCATCTTGTTGCCTTGTAGCTTGCTCCTTTATAATCTATATGGTTTGCTAATAGCAACTATTTAAGAATGTTTCCCTAATAGCATATTAAGCAACATGCATGAGCAAGAACATGAACACACAACATATTTGACAGTTTAACGGTTATAATTAGGACCAATTTTGATGAAGTTCAAAACAGCAAGCATAAATGTCTGAGACCTGGCAAGTTATCTCCTCGTCAACCTGTTCCAGATCATATACAATGGCCATCTTGTGTCAAAACTCAGATGGTGCCTGGAATGGCTGATGGACCTGAAGTTCACGATCTAAAGGGTATTGAATGCATGAGAGCTTCTGGAAGGCTTGCAGCACAGGTTTTCAGTTATGCTGGGACCTTAGCGAAGGTAATACTGTCTTCCTTTAGGGCTGCATGTCCTCTGAACTACAATCTTTCAGTTTTTTTGGTCACTGCAAAATTCTATCGTTGTTAAGCTGCATCATGGTACAAAGCAGCCTAACAATCTTTCATTTTTCCTCTGTCGTTAATTTATGTAATAGATACATGAATAACGTAAGAGGTTGGCAGTTTGTTTGAAAGGTTTAGATGTTTACTCTATTGGCAGCCAGGAATAACAACTGATGAAATTGACCGAGCAGTTCACCAAATTATTATGATAACGGAGCATATCCTTCACCTCTTGGATATGGTGGATTTCCAAAAAGTGTCAGTGAATGAATGTATTTGCCATGGAATTCCAGATTCTCATCCAGTTGAGGTCCTTTCTGTTTAGTGTCTTAAACTGCTTCCATATTGCAGTGTATTGTTTGCTGGAGATAGAAAATCAAAATTACGCATTTTCATTTGCAGGATGGTGATATAATCAATATTGATGTCACAGTGTATCTAAATGTAAGTAACTTTTTTACTGCAATTTTTGAGTGAAACAAAGAGGCATACCCTAAGCGGTTTGTCTCTTAGGATTCTCAAACAGATTATGTCTGATCACATGCTTCTAAGTTGATTTTTTCTATGGTTTGAGCATCGGAGATCGTTGACATGTTAATATATGTTGAACACTCTTCTTCTTCTTCTTTCTTTCTTTCTTCCTTTTTTTTTTGGGATTATTGTTTCACTGCAATTCTGCAACTTCTGATCTTTATGTTTTGGAGCATTCATTTATGGTATGGAGGTTGTGCAGGGTTATCATGGCGATACAGCAGCAACTTTCTTTGTGGAGATGATGATGAGGAAGCAACGAATCTTGTGCAGGTAATTTTCTGTACTTTATTCTCTAAAAAGTGCTATGAAGCAGGTTGTTTTAACTTGAAAAAGATGATTAACTTTTAAAATTGTAGAATCTTCTCACGATTGGGCAGATGCATAAATTCATTCTTCTTTCCGCAAAATTTTCTTCTTTGAAAATGTAGAAAAAGCCAATGGCTGTTCGTGACTGAATATGATTGAATGAATAAAACAGTCACTGTCTTCTTTAATGTTTTAATCAGCTTGCTTGTATGATTTGAGAAAAGATTTAAACTCCTAAGGACACCTCTTCAGGTTTTGTCTACAGTTGGAGTTATGCAGCGGGGGGCTCCTTCTTGAAAGACCTAATATATATGTATTATGATTGTAAAGAAAGAAATAAGAATCTCTTTTAACATTCAATTTCGTCCTAAAACCAGGGCAGTAAAACATATAATGAATGCCATTTTGCTCATCTAATTGAGCAAGCTGAGGGTAAATATGATATTGCCTGGCTTGGTAGGTTTTGTTGTTGAAAATGGGCTTCACCATTTGGTTGAACTTATTGATCCTTTTTTCTTTTACTTGGCCTTTAATTGTTAATTATCTTGAATTGATTCTGTTTATTAAATTAGAATTTGAGTGATTCTTTTTGTACTTTAATTTTTTAGATTTTAATTTTTGAAATGGTATTTCTTGAGACTTAAGTTTAGAAGTTAATAGTTTGTTTCACCTGCGGTTTTATGCCCTGATTATATTTTACTAGAATTATTGTTGGATGCATGATTAGGTAACCAAAGAATGTGTAGATAAAGCAATATCAATATGTTCACCAGGAGTGGAGTTCAAGAAAATTGGCAAAACAATTCAGTAAGAACTCATATAGTATTTGTGTGTGTGTGTGTGTGTGTTAGATTCTGTATCATCTGCATTCTTTGACAGAAAAATCATATGGTAACATACTGAATTTTAGGTTCGTTATACTTTTCATGTTTGCATTTACTTTGAATGTAGATAAAGCAATATCAATATGTTCACAAGGAGTGGAGTTCAAGAAAATTGGCAAAACAATTCAGTAAGAACTCATATAGTATTTGTGTGTGTGTGTGTGTGTGTGTGTGTGTGTTAGATTCTGTATCATCTGCATTCTTTGACAGATAAATCATATGGTAACATACTGAATTTTAGGTTCGTTATACTTTTCATGTTTGCATTTACTTTTTTCTGCTAGTGGTGAATTTTGTAAATTGCTTTCTTACTTTTCCATGATCATATTTTATAATATATATTTGAGAAATATATAGGATGTTTGACTTTGACAGTTCAGTCTATCTAAACCTTTGTACTTCAAGATTTGATTATGGTGAGTGGTGTCTTGTTATGATGAAAACTTGAAGATTACCACTGGTGTTCTTTTTTCTCCCATTGTTTTAATCGAAGAATTTCATTTCTCTTTCATTGCATCTATTCTTTAGCTTTTTCTTTTGCTTTCTGTATAAATGCATAAATGTTCCCCCCTGTTTGATGCTCACTTTTAAGTTGTGCTTTTTCAAGTGATCATGCAGATAAATTCGGTTATGGTGTTGTTCAGCGATTTGCCGGCCATGGGATTGGACAGGTTTTTCATGCTGATCCTGTTGTTTTACACTTCAGTAATTATGCTGACTTCAATCTTTTTCCTTTGCTATTTGATTCTAGAATATGATTTTATATTTCTAGTGACTCCTATTTATCTGCTCAGCAATGGGGTTGCTTTCTAAAACTGTCATGGAGGGTTAGGGTAACAACATACTTTCTGAAATGAAATGAGAAGGTCAATAGGTCAATTCATCATCATCATCAGAGTCTTTATCCTAGTATTGAGGTAGGTTATATGAACTAATATATGAACTCATGCTAAGTCATCAGTATGAATTCTCTTTCTCCACTCATTCCAATCTAAAGCAATTTGTTCTTCCAATTCTCGCTCTGTCATATCTGTCTGGATAACTTCTTTCCTAATCTTGTTTGGCCTTCCCCTAGCCTTGATATTTTTTTTGTCACTCATAGCCGCCACTCTCCTATCTAAGGTCAATATGTCAAACATCAGGAATAAGTGCTTCAACTTTGCTTTTTTTTTTTTATGTCATGCAAGCTGGTTGGTAAAATCCCTAGTATCGCAACTTTATGTTAAGAGTTTTTCAAACTTAAGTACTGGCAGCTGGAGTTTCACTTCTGAATGGTTATAGAAACACGTGCTCTGCGGTAAAGAAAAATTCTCTCCTCTTGACAGCCGCACTCTCTCTCTACTTGTGCATACATACACGAGCATTTTCTACTGGAAGTGCACATCTCTCACAATAACGTTTCTTTGTAATTTCAGGGAACAATGATGGTGGACGCATGGTCTTGAATCAGACATTCACTATTGGTAATGTAACTCATCCTTGAATTTTATGTTCTAAATTGAAGGTCCAGGGAACTGAGTTGGCCTAACACAAACTTCTTTTAACTTTACTTTGAAGTAGTCTTGTGGTAGCACTAGGTTATTGATTATTTTCTTTTCCTTTTTTTGTTACAATATTGATAATTTTCCTTTCACATTTGCGAAACCAATTCTAACAGTGGGCAGCATTAATCCAGTAAGGTGGGACGATAACTGGACTGAGGTCACCGATGATGGGAGCCTGTCAGCACAGTTTGAGCACACAAGTTTAATAACCGAAGATGGGGCTGAAATATTGACCCAACGTGAAGATTGAAATTGAATGCAGCAAATAACAGGGCAACCTCCCTTTTGGAATTGTTATCATCTGCATCTAATCGACGTCCTTTTTCCAAGCCAAAACTTTTGCATAAGATAAGGCACTTCATTCTTGAAGTCTTATCTAATCTCTAACATTCATATGCATAAATTCATCTTCTAAATAGTACTTTATGGCTTCCTTCATGGGCTGCAGACAAAAATTAATTTCATCATTGCCAGGTATTTGGGGGTTGTATGATAGTATAGTTTTCTTTAATTTTTCCTGTTTATTCAGATTGAAACTCTAGAATAAACACAACTGTAATTAACCATCTGTTACATTTTTTTCATCGAACATTCAATCATGTATTAAATCCTATGACATTATAAGCTCATGCTCAAGTTTTTTTTTTTTTTCTAGCAAGGTTTGACAATGATTTATGGTATCAGGAAAGACATATCCTGATCAAATGTTAGGTCCACCAAACAGGAAAATGCATATCCTGGAAGTACTGAATTGCAAGTTACCTGTAACCATTATAACATTTGGTCTTTCATTGATTGATAAATGAATGCTGATCATAAATTCTAAAGAAAATGATGTTCTGGGTTGATATTCAATGTTGATCATGTTCTTGCTTTTCTCCCAACCGTTCAATTTCTAGTTTTAGGCAAATTAAGAAAGAAGTGATTTTTCTTTGGCCAAAATCCAAAAGAAAGGTGCTTTCAGCCGATAACAAAGACATGGTAGCTACAAGGAAATTGACGTGAAAAAGACCCCTCACTCGTTTTTTGTTTTCAAGGAAGCAAGCAACGCCATAGCTATTAGGGCGGCAAACAGAAAAAGATCAGATAACAGAAAAACAGCTACAAACCAGATAGAAGTTGCGTTTCTATGAGTATAAAGCAGATTTTGCCTAATAATAATTCTGTGGCTAATCTTATCTTTGAACTGCAAGCAAGGGCCAACCTTGCCGAAACTCAAACATGTGACTGATTGATTGCTGGCATTGGTGAGCAGCTATTTAATCACAAATCGACAAAACCCAAGCTGCCATTATTATATTCACGACAAATCATTGATTGTGAAGCTGAATTTTACACCATGGAAAGTTGTGATGTCATGCCATCAATCTACGGTCAAAGAATCACAGTTTTAAGCATTGATGGGGGAGGCATTAGGGGTATCATACCAGCAACTATCTTGAGTTTTCTTGAACACAAGTTACAAGTATGCAGACTAGTCTTTCACAATAAGCATTTGGTCTTTTTTCAACTATCTTAAGCATTCATTACTGTTTAATCAGTAAACTATAGAAAGGGTTTTCATAATGCAAGCAGAAATTATGAATGGACAGTCAAAGTTGATGTTTTCATTTTGTTGAAAAGTAGAATTCATGAGAAAGTAAGCTATGAATCTTGGTTTTGTTTCTTTTCAGGAACTAGATGGAGAAAATGCTCGGCTCGCAGATTATTTTGATGTGATTGCAGGAACTAGCACAGGGGGCCTGATGACAGCCATGTTAACAACTCCAGACGAAAATGGGCGTCCTCTTTTCATGGCAAAAGATATTGCTCCATTCTATCTCAAACATGGCCCTAAAATATTCCCTCGAACCAACTACAAGTACCATTATTTTTATATATACATATAGCAGTCTCACTAAAGAAAATAGTTTGCCTTGTTTTCACAGTTGATTGAAATTGTTTACAATGTATAACAGCTCTATCTTTGGTGATTTAGGAAGATGACAATGAAAATAAATGCTCTAATGAGACCAAAATACAGTGGCAAGTATCTCAGGAAGATAATCTGCAAGGTGCTTGGAAATCGAAGGCTTCACCAAACTTTAACATGTGTTGTTATACCAACGTATGACATCAAATTGCTTCAGCCCACTGTTTTCACAACGTTTGAGGTGCATGGATATTAATTTCAGCTTCCAGATATATATTGATGAAAATTGAGAAACTGACAGTGAAATTTATTGAATGATGCAGGCAAAGATAGACAGTTCCAAAGATGCTTTGCTATCGGATATTTGTATTGGAACTACTTCAGCTCCAACTTATTTTCCAGCTTATACATTTAAAACCAGTGATTCAGAAGGAAATGACAGGGAATTTCACCTTGTTGATGGAGGGATAGCTGCAAATAACCCTGTAAGGAGCAATTCAATGTTCTGTTTCAACCTTTTGTTTTATTTCCTATCAGCCGATCTTTTTAAATAGAGAGCAAAACCTGCTTTGTTTTCTATTTTGAAGGCATTGCTAGCATTGAAGCCAACAGGGCCAGCGTTTCCAAGTGATCAAGAAGTTTCGCTGGGTCGAGCCCTGAACTATGAGAATTATTTGATAATTTCACTAGGCACAGGCAGTTCCAAGAAGGAAAAGAAGTACAACGCAAAAATGGCAGCAAAATGGGGGATTCTCGGATGGCTTTGCAGTGAAGGAAGCTCTCCATTAGTGGACGCATTCACCTTTGCTGGAGCAGACATGGTTGATCTTCACATGTCATTGATTTTCAGGTCTATTAAATGTGAGCAAAACTATCTTCGAATCCAGGTACCAATCTTAATTCCAATCCTCATTACTTTGTTAAACAGAAATAAACTTTCTGGGAAAGACAAATCGACCATGATTGATCATTTTGAACGAATTTCATCAACTTTCAGGATGACAAATTAACTGGGAATGCATCATCAACTGATAAAGCTACTAAAAAGAACATGAAGAATCTTGTAGAGATTGGTGAAAGGCTCCTGCAGAAACCAGTTTCAAGGGTGAATCTCGATAATGGAAGCTTTGAACCAGTTTACAATGAAGGAACCAATGGAGAAGCCCTCTCCAGGTTGCAATCTTAAAAGGGTTTTCTTTCTTTTGAACATTCCAGGCAAAAAACTATAGCATCATGCAGGGTTTTGACTTGTGTTTTGGTCATGGCAGATTTGCAGAAATGCTGTCCAAGGAGAGGAAGCTGCGCAGGGCAGAGATCGCAAAGCAGCTGCGGATGAGGAGTTCTGCCCCAAATGACCATGCTTCTGAAAGCTGCTGATACCACTACCAAACTCTTATACTTGCTGGCTGCAACCTTATTTCGTGTTAAACCATATTGATTATCACTTTGTTGGAACAAAATTAGGAAACTAGTGTGTGCTTATGAATAATTTTCATTAATGTCGGCCAATAGGATTATGATACGTTAATAGTGTTGGATTCATAAAAATGAAAAGTGTCTGTTGGCATTTCTATATATTCTAAAGTGGGATCCTAAAGAATTGTACAATTGTTGTCTACTTATTTCTCGGTAGAAAGTACTTAACTGAATTACACTGGTTCATACACGAACAATATAATTGGGAATCGTATATGTAATTCTATATTTGTGTTTGTGTTATGTCAAATTATTTTTATATTTAACATAAAAAATTTCATATTAAAATTTATGTTGACACGATAAATACAAAACAATTTTTAACTTCGATCAAAATCATATAGTATTTTTATCAAATTTCAATCCAGTTATTTTCATGTCTTTTTCTGTCGTTTTTGTATCTTATCAACTTATCGTGTTTAAGATTATCAGATCTACTAAACAGGAAACAATTCTATAATTTATATCCTTGAAACCACCTCTCTCTTCTATCTCTCTCTCTCACACACACATATATATATATAATATATATATATGTGTGTAAAATATACACATACATGCATGCTGATTTATTAACTTGTATGATACTTTCTTTAAGGGATTTATGGTTTAGTGCTAAAATTTTCAATTTTTTTTTGAATTTCTTCATCTTTCAACAAAAATAAATTGCAAATAATTCCATTTATATCTCAAATGAATTAGTAATTCATCATCAACGATAATAATGCATGATTTTCTGCTTGGTAATAAAATTTTGAATTAATTATAAACAAGAAAATTTGGGATATGATATGAACCATTTAAAATGATTTTAAATTCAAATTTCATCTTGTAAGAACTGTATCATTTAAGACTTTTTTTTTTAATTTTTTAGTATAATGACACTTAATAAGAAAATGATAATTAATTTATACATCGTTCGTATAGTTTTTACTTCACAAGTGAGGTTAAGATTACGATACATGTTTTATTTTATTTTTTTAATATTTTTATAAGATATATATTATTATTTTAAATATTATTTTGGAATAATTTTTTTTTTTACCGATGATGCATATATATATAAAAAAAAAAGGGTAGAGATGATTTTTACAATTTACGCACTATTAAGGATAGAATCCACGTTGACGTCAGTGACTTAGATTACCTGACACTTGGCACCTATAAAACCTCCAAATTCTTTTTTTTTTTGGTATTAACCTGTTATCGCCGCCTTTCTTGCTTTCGGGGGAGTTTTGCTTTCAGTTCCGGACCAGAATTTACATTGTACAATTTCCATCGCTTTCTTTCTCTCAAAAACTTTCCCGACAAAAATTAACCAAACGCATGGACTCCTCGCCTGTCAACTGGGAAGCACTCGACGCTCTCATCATCGATTTCGCCAAATCAGAAAACTTGATCGAGGACTCTTCGCCACCGTCTTCGCCTTCCCCCTCCTCTCCTTCTCTCTCTTCCTCTTCTTATCATTCGAGGTTAATCATTCTCCAGATCAGACGCTCGTTAGAGGCCGGTAACATTGACGCCGCCATCGATCTCCTCCGAACTCACGCTCCTTTTGTCTTAGAAGATCACCGGCTTCTCTTTCGGTTACAGAAACAGGTTAATCTCCTAGTCCTCCCTATTTTTTAATTAATCAAAATGTGCTTAGGCGGAATTATTTCTTTCGTTAGGGAGTTCGAAATTTTGCATCTTTTATTGATTTTTTTTCTTCTTTTGAAGAAATTTATTGAGTTATTGAGGAAAAGAACAAAGGAGGATCGTGGCTTCGCAATTGATTACTTAAGGAAGTCTCTTGCTCCTTGTGCTCTCAATGCCTATCCGGTAATTTTCTCATCCAATTTTTAATTAATTTTCATCTTTTTTGTTAATTACTTTCAGAATTTGGAATTTAATATGGTATTTTGGACGAGCAAGATGTTAATTTTTGAATTGCGGAACCTTGATTTATTACTCTTCATTTATGCATTGCGTTTTATATCTGAATCAATGTTACGGATATAGTTCAAAATTTAGTTGGTAATAACATTTCTGAAAAACAGGGGCCGGGCGATAGTTTCATTTTAGTTGATTTTGGTGAAATAGGAATAATGAGTTAATTTTGCTTTCGATATTTAAAGATTCATTTTAATAAGTGGTATTCTATTTTCAACTCAAGTGCTTGTCTCATTGCTAAATGCTCAATCTGGTTTGAAAGGGTTGTGCTATTCTTTAGATAGTGGGCTGTATTTGATTTGGCGAAACAATGGATAGAGGAATAGAGAGATACTATGCTGTTGTGATTTTGAAAATTCCTTTCTCAAGTCATTTAGGACTCTATAAAGAGAGTCCTTTCTTATTGTAGTTGTCCTAAACTGTCTTCATGCTACCTTATGCGTTTGTCTTGTCCCAAATGCTTAATTGAGATTTGGAGGCTTGATTCATTCAAACCTTCAGATAATGGATATTCTAATTGGAAGATGAATAACTTCCTATATATGTGCCTGTGTTTTGACCATATGGAACATGCATACATTCTCAAAAATCACTATATATCAGTGCTCTTAGACTTGGGTGCTGTTATGATTTTTGAGAATTGGCCCCAAAATGTTTATTTTAAATCAGGGATAAGGAAATCCAAATCTGTGCATTGTGTTACAAGTAGAGTTCGTATTTTTTTTGGGTGGTTTTGGCTGTCTAACTGCTGCTTATAGGATTTTTTTTAGATTTGACTTAATGCTTCTAAATCATAATTATAAAACAATTAATTGAATTCAAATATATTCTGTTCACTTGGGGGGTTCTGATAGATTTATGCATCTGTATTTAAGGAAGCATATGAGGAATTCAAGCATGTCCTTCTTGCCTTTATATATGACGAAGATGATCAAACTTCCCCTGTGGCAAATGAGGTGAGTTAAAATTTTTTCATATAAACTACTTTTTGTCTGATTGCTGAAGAAGAGGAAATCTTGTGTTTAATGAATTTGTAATTTGTGTACAGTGGGCTGAGAAGAGGAGGTATGAGATTGCTGGATTAATGTCTTCTGTTTTAAGAGCTCATTTACATGCATATAATCCAGTCTTTTCAATGACATTGAGATATTTGATAAGGTATTACTGCAACTCTCAATAGATAGGCTTAATAGCCAAATGTGTCCTCCACGTTTGTCACAAAATGGAATTAAGTCCTCAACGTTTAAATGCATGGAAGTCAGTCCTAAACGTTACAAAATAATTGAATTAAGGACATTTCCATTAAATCCTTTAATTTCCGTTATCCCTACCAATAATAAAACTTAACGGAAATTAAAGGATTTAACGGAAATGTCCTTAATTCAATTAATTTGTAACGTTTAGGACTGATTTCCATGCATTAAAACGTTGAGGACTTAATTCTATTTTGTGGCAAATGTGGAGGACACATTTAGCTATTAAGCCCAATAGATATAATATCATGGAATACTTTCTGTGAGATGGTGTACTCTTTTGTATTGATTCTGATAATTTGCAATGCTTCCCTGCATTTTGCAGCATACATAAAGGATTTTGCTTTCGACAAGGAATTTTATCGCCCATTTCAAATCTTACTGAGAGATTGCTCCTTGAGGAATGTGACCCCCCTGCAATACCTCAAGAGAGTTTGTACGAGGCACAACCGTTTGATGAGGTGCATGTTTTTCCAAGCTAGGGTGTTTTTAGATGTTTCTTGGGGGATAAAATGAGTCCTATGTTTGTATGGGTTGATGCATGGATTCGCAGTGCTATGTGCTTCTTTTAAGTCACATGGATGCCTCTTATATCTTTGTGTTGATTTTGAAATTCAGGTGGATATACAAGCCCTTGCACATGCTGTAGAGCTTACAAGACAAGGGGCTATTGATAGCTTGAGATTTGCCAAGGGTGATCTATTCCAGGCATTTCAGGTTGTTGAAACGTTTACCAATCTAACTCCTCCCTCCCTAATACCTTATATTTTTTTTGCATTGTCTCCATACTTCAATCAATGGTGATACCTGTTTTCGCCATAACTCAGAGATGAGTGTCAAAAAAGGTCTAGGTGCTTTCATTGGATAAATGTTGGAAAAAGTAGATTTTAACTTCAAATCTGAAGGTCCATGGCAATATGTGCTTCCCTTTTAGTAATTGTCTAACTAATATCTTCAGATTTATTCTAGATATGAGGATGTCCACTTTATATTTAATATTCTAAAGATCTCTCACATGCATGCATCACTTAATCTTCCTGGGTTTGGGCCTAGAGTCTCTTTTCATTTGTTGTTCTTAGGCTGTTGATTTTATTGTTATGACTATGCGTGCAGAATGAAATTTGTCGAATGAGATTGGATGCTGCCACGTTTGATGAACTTGTTCATGAGTACTGTATTTATAGGGGAATTGTGGAAACAGGTATTCTCATCCCATCTAGTGAAACTCCACATCAGTTTCTTTTCTCTATATCCTTCTTAGTGGGGAATGCTGATCAACTTGTCCTACCTCAGGAATGCAAACACTTTCTGAACCTCTGAAAGTTAATCCACCAGAGTCTGGGTGTTGTTCATCACAGAACTGTTCCCTTGATGTGGATTATAGCAGTGGTAAACGTTCAAATGGTGAAACTTCTGCTACTACTGATCTGAGTAGCATGCAAGGAACTGATGTTGAAGTAAGATGTGCTTCTGAGGGAGCCAACAACCTTGAAGAATGTAGCAGCAGTGGGTCACATCAGTCTGCAAATTCAAGACTCCTGAGAAACAGAAGCCATGGAGCTGGTGAAAGAAGTAAACGTAAGCGATGGAGAGGAAGGCATGATGAACTGGATTTAATTTCTGATATTCATTTTAACCGATATGGCAAGCAAGAGGTTAGCACTGCAACACAAGTTGCAAGCAAAACTATATCAAAGGTGCAACAGGTAAATTTTGGAATTTTTCTTGTTACTGATTTTATGAAAGATTGATAGATAATAGCATACATTTATTTTGCAGGGAGTGGAAAATACCAACGGGGAAGACAAATATGAAATCCTTCTTGGGATGAAGGAACTAGCTAGCAGAGGAATGGCTGCTGAGGTTGTGGAGGAAATTAATGCATTGGATCCAGACTTCTTTGCACAAAATCCTGTTTTGCTATTCCAACTCAAGCAGGTCAGTTGGTTTACACTGCAATTGCTTCATTAACTAAAAATTCTGGGTAAATTTCTGTTTAAATTGTCAATAAGATGCAAAGAATGTTACTTTGACTGTTCTGTTTGTTTTAGGTTGAATTTCTAAAACTGGTTGGATCGGGTGATAATTCTGGTGCTCTAAGGGTTGCATGCTCCCATTTAGGCCCTTTAGCTGCTGGTGACCCTAATTTACTGAAGCCCTTGAAGGAGACTTTGTTGTCACTGCTTCGACCAAACGACGATGCACTTGTAACAGGCTTGCCTCTAAATGCTCTTGCAACTTCACTTCAGGTACACTAAAATTTGTAATTTTGCAGATTTGCCCTGGTTGTAGCTCTAGGTTATTCTTAATTACATTATTCTCTCTGGATTGATGGTTAATCATTTATACAAATATATTTTTTTTCTATATAAAACTTAAGTGCATGGTTTTTATCTTGGTTAGGTTGCTTTTGGGAAGAGGCTTGGTATTGAGGAGCCTCAGCTAATGAGAATAATGAGGGCAACGCTTTTCACACACTCTGAATGGTTCAAACTTCAAATGTGTAAAGATCGCTTTGAAAGTCTCCTGAGAATTGACTTTTTGAAGGAAAATAACACTCCTGTGCTAACCTCCCTGGCCACATCAAAATCAAATACGGATAGTTGCACTCTTGGGTCTTCACAAGTTACAATCTCTTCAACTACTCGTGTTTCAGACGATGGTGGTAGTCCAAATCAAGCATCATCAAGAGATGTTATCTGTGACGAGAATGCAATACTGAAAGTAATGGTAAGTTAGCTATGTCCTCTTATGTTAACTTTGACCATTTCCTCCTAGTCTACTATCGATACCAACTCGGATAACTTTTAAAGCCATTACATTCATAAAACTTAACTGGTCTCATCTGTTACATAACTATAAACTCATGCTCTCCACTTGCTATTAAAGCTTGTAGCTCCTATGATATTTAGGATGAATAGTAATTACAAATATTACTTTTACTGGTATTCCACAAGCATTATGGTTTACTTAACCTGTTCTGATACCATGTTTCTCGTTGACGCAGGAATTTCTTGCTTTGCCAAGGGCTGATGCAATCCATCTCCTTGCACAATACAATGGAAATGCTGAGACAGTAATCCAACATATATTTTTATAGGTTTACTTGTAAAACACAGTTGTGGATATATGATGATTTTATTTCTTTATTTTTTATAGAATAATATTATTTATTCAATTTTATTGGTTGTAGTTGTAGATATATAAACAAACTTCAAAAAGAATCAAGTTACATTAAACAAATTAATTTCTATAATTTTTTATAATTTCATGGACAGTTAATACTTTTATAAATAAATGATAAGATTTAACAATCTTTTCATATATGTTATTCATGTAAAAAAGTTTGAAGTTGATACAATATTTTATTGAATAGCGTTTTTCGATAGTGTATTAATGGTTGAATTTTTTTTATTGGAAAAATAATAATATTTTTTAATGAAATTTGACATGTTGATTTACATAAATAGAATATAAAATTTAATGGTAGGATTTTATATATATATTTGGAGCCGTTGTTTGAGAGGTAGTAAATTGAATTGTTTCAGTTCTTTAAGGAAAAGATAAATAACCTTCCATGATATTGAGTAGCTGGCATTGCTGTATTATAACAAACATATATATATATATATACACACACACACACAACACAGACATTAGATATGTGAACTTTAAGCTTGTATACTTCCATGGTTTCATCCAACAAATAGAATAGATAGCACACAGTAAGGCTATTACAGTTTAAAGCTGTAGCTTAGAGATATTGAAACAACAACAACAACAAATGTCTCACAAGTTTTAATTGATCTACATGTTAAGAAGTGGAACCGTAGGCATGGGGGGATTTTGACTCCCTGAGTCTCCTTTCATCCGAGAGTAGTTTTGCAAACCTAGAAATATATATTAAAATGAATTTATTAATTAATCCATGATATATTTACTATTTAGTAAGAAGATCTAGCCAGCTGCGGGCAGCATTGACAATCAATAATCATATCATACCTTTGCAGTGCTTCTTCGTTAGAGCCACCATTTACAACTGGCTCGTAAGTACCGGTGTCGAGATTGTTACGTGAAACAGTTTTGTTGAGCAAGCTTTCACCTACTCTTACAAGGTTTTCCATATTCTCCTTTGTAGCAACATCGATGGACGCCAAATCCCCACTCAGCGTATCCTCCTAGTTTCCATTTATACATAACAACAATGAAAAATCATGAAGGAAATGAGACTTGAATTACAACAAACACCTGCTAGCTTGTTATTACTTGCAACGCTTAAGCAGCTTTAATCATCCTACACCGAACATATGCATGCATGCATTCATGGATGTATGTATGGAAGCTTACATCGATCCGGAGATACTTGTCCTCTGAATGAAGGGCTTGGAAAACCACGGAGTTATGGTAGTCAACCATATCTTTGCTAGCTTCGCTATAAGAATCAAGTAATGGAGTGTTATTATTTTCATATAACCAACTTATAACACCCCATTTGGACGCCATTGCAGCACTGTATTTCTTTTCAAGTCTGTTCGATCCTGCCCCCAACGAAATCACAAGAAATCGTTTGTAATCCAAGGGGTCCATAGCGGAGAAATCAGGGTTCTCCTTCATTATCTGCTTCGTCACTTCACGCATGGCGACCAGTGTCTGATCCAGATCAAGTTAAGGGCAAGAATTAATAGCTTGTCAGGTGTCTTCATTGCTTTGGAGAAATTCTTTTATTAAGATGTTTTACTTACTGGATTGTTAGCTGCAATGCCTCCGTCAATCAGGTTGAATTCTTCTTCGTTGTTCTTGAAATAATAAGAAGGGAAGTAAGTTGGTGCTGCAGATGTGCCTATGCAGATGTCTGACAAGAGAGCGTCCATGTCTGGATTGACAGGAACCTGCATGCCAAAATCTCAGCTGTGTTATTGCTTAGCTGGTAGTAGGAGAGTAAAAGAGTCAAAAGAGTAATTGAGGTCAATTGGATGCTTATTCGAGTTTGATTTGTTTATTTTTTAACTAAACTCGAGTTTGAATCGCTCAAATAATGAGTCAAGTCGAGTTTTAGTATCTTAATACCTAGTCAATATAGTTTGTGAATCTAATCAAGTAATTTTTTTTTGAAGTTCTTTTATTAACTTACTTTTACCCACACATACATAATTAGAAAATAACAAATAAAACCTATTAAGTCAAACAAAGTCTATTGAATCGAGCTCAAGTGATCTGAGTATTTTTTTGAATTGAACTTTGAATTTTGAGTTTTTGAATTGAGCTGAACTCAAATCAAATACTGAATCATATCGATTCGTCTCGATTACATCTTATCTGGTAGGTTGACCACAAATAAATTTAACAATATATAACTAAAAGCCTTCTTCAACCCACCAGGCCACCACAAAGGTTATTATCCATTCAGGAAAGGTAGGAACAATATCTTCTCTACTGAATTGGAATAAGATGAAAGGGTTCTAGAGTCTAGACAGATTATTTTAAACTTCCTCTTAACAAAATTGCGAAGCATAAGAAATTGAGAATGTCTGCAGGAATGGAAATCTGTACTAGTTAGCTACGTACCTGATAGGTGGAAAAGATTGTAGGCTGGAGTTTCTTGATGTCAAAAGTTGGAATGGCCACAGAGGTCAAGGTCTGATGCAATTTTGTGTCCCCTAAAATGTCTCTTATCAGCTTGTAAAGATACTTTCCATCGTATCTTGGTCCGGTTAGAACTTTCGATACCTTTGCAGCCCAAGCCATAATCCCACTGTGTCATGAAAAAGCCAAGAATGAATAAAAGAACAGCTTAAGCTGCCTGCTGGTATTGAAAAGAAACGAACAGCTTTGTAGATCCAGTAATCCTAGGTACGACACAATGATATTATATAAAAACGATACGAAAAAGAAATATGAAAATGACACGGGTAAAATTTGGGTTAAAAAATGTTTTGTGTTTGATGCAAATTTTGACAGAAAATCGTGTTTTTACACGACACGAAAGACAAGAATCATCACAGCTTTGTCTATCCATGCATACGTTATCTGTGGGAAAATTCCGGGTCCATTTTTAAGGTAAAAGGGCACTATATCTTTAGCTGCGAATAGAGGCCGGCCTTCTTCATTCGGAGCAGCTAACATGGCTGTTATGAGACCACCGGTGCTAGTTCCTGCGATCACGTCGAAGTAATCTGCAAGCCTAACATCGTCACCATCCAGTTTCTGTTTTAAATACGACAAAGAACGCTTTAGAGTTAGAACCATACGTAAATTTGGCTATTAATTATCACTAGATATGAGTACTGGCGGCGAAATGTTAATCCGTTACCTGAAGTTGGGATTCAAGTTTAGCAAGAATAACTCCGGAAATAATTCCTCTGATTCCCCCTCCATCAATACTGAGTATAGTGACAAGATTTCCGTACGTTGGTGGTTGGATTTTTAAAGATGAAAATCTGCTCTCCATTTTTGTTGTTCTTGATAACTTGGAAAATCAAATAACCAAGGGCCTAAAATATGTTCAAGAAAACAGACTTGCCTGACAGATTGAGGCACCATGACTGAAATGATCAAAAAAACAATACATTTATAGAGAGAATTGGACGTTTATTCTGCTTAACTGGTGAATGCACTTTGATTATCCAAAATTATTGAAGTAGGCAGGCTGGAGAACTTCTTCGAAACCTACAGCTCAGCTGTATTCTCGCCGTACAACCTGGCTCTAGCTATATTTTTTTAAAGAATATAATGAAACAAATTAAGCTGACCTGTACCAACTGATGAGTTTTTCAGGTTGAGGTTTCAAACTTACAATTATTATAGTTTTCAAGGAAAAGAAGACTTCCATTAATCATAGAAGAACAGCATATAACTAGTCTGACTAAGAGAACTAGCTAAATTTTTCCTGTCAAACCCAACACTTAAATTTTAACTGCTTGCTTCGAGAGAGAGTATTCAGTCGGTTCGATTGGTTTAAAAATTTCAAAAATCAAAGTAATTGATTTCATTTGATATAAATCGATTGAATCAAATCGAATAAAGTGGCCAACAGAAATAACTAAAACCAATTTAAGTTGATAGATTAGTTCAGTTTTAACTATTAAAAAATATATAACTTACATTTTACATTGAAACTATTTTATATTTAAATTACATAATATGCACATTGTATATTATATACAATATTTATGTATTTATAATATTACATAAATTATGTTGTATTTATATTATATATAATATATTTTAAAAGTAATTTAATAAGATCGATTAATTCAGTTATTAATATGAAAAATGATAACTGTCTAAATTGATCTTATAAATCAATTTTTAACTCGTCAAGCCAAATTCGATTTATTTTGATCAATTAAATTGGTTATCCAACTTTTGTTTACTCCTACCTACTTACATGTGAAAAATATTATTCTATTATATAAAAATATTTTGTTTCCTTTTATATACACGTTATTATCATGATTGAGTCATTTTTCTCCCGTGACAAGCTGCGTGGCCAAATTATAAAGAAAAAAAAAAAGACAATTTCAAACTTGGGTTTTACTCCTCTTCTGGTCGTCCAATAGTATTAACGTTCAATCTTGCCTATACAATAGCTTGGTGTAGTAAAATTGGTCCCTATTCGTACATAATTCGGCCATTTAGAAAATAATTGGTTTACGAAATATATAGATGTAATTGTACAAGTTACACAAAACGCAATTTTAATATGGATAATTAATATTAGAATTCTAATTCAAATGCTTAATTTAACCTTAATATATAGAAACTTTACGAAGTCAAGTTGTGCTTTCAAATTTATTTTGATTTGAATATATACAAAAGACATAGTATGCAAGGAGGAAATTCTCCAAGCTTGTCGTGAATGATCTCTTCTTACATAGCTAGCAAGGATAATTTGCAAATCTTTTACATTATATTCATGTCAAAGTGCATGTAAACCCAGTGGTAATATATATATATATATATATATATATATATATATAAATAAATTTATGCATAATTTTTTCTTTAACTAAAAAGAATTTCATTTATATTTCAAGATAATACAAATTAGCACCAAAGTTAGTTTTTAAAAATCAACAAAAGAAAACATAGATATGAGATCACAAGATCAACAAAACAACACAGCATACCCATAACAGTAAAAATCTCGAACCTCAAAAATAACATCCAAAACACTTGCAAAAACATGATTGATACTTTAGTTTAACTAAGCACTTAACCATACTGCAACTTATCTTATTGGATATATCTTGTACCAATTGATATAATATTACCTTATATCAACAAGTGTATAGCTTTATAACCAGCTTTTTTATTTGGTCAAAATAAAAAGGAAAAACAAGAAAGAAAACAGAAAACCTTTGCCTACTTAAGTAATTAAAAAGAATATAAGTAGGATAAGTGAAAAAACGAAGTCAAATGACCTGGTCGAATCAAGATCAAGTCGAGGCCACAGTGTGTGTGTCTATATATATATATATATATATATATATATATATATATATATATATATATATATATATATATATATATATATATATATTCTTGGAGAATACTTATGTGAAGTTCTTGGTGTAGGAATGGACCGCTGAATGCAACTCTTGAGGGTCAAAATTTCCCATTCTTTCTTAATTGGAGAATATTATGGATAGTATTAACGGATTACTTTTCTGTCTATTATTTTCAATACAATTTTAGTTGAGTGGATCATGGATAGATTAATTTACACGTATGAATGACGGAGATGAATGCAACGAAAAATAATCGACCAAAAAATAAAGGATAAAAGCAAAACCCAATATTCAATACATGCTCTAATTATCATATAACCTTGATGGCTGGATGCTTATGTCTTCCTTGTGGTCCTGGGTACAAAGGCTACCAAAAAAAAAATTCCTCTAATTATCATATAACCGACACATTAATTGAAAGAAAAAAAAATGAAATGAAAGACAAAGAATTGATGATTGATTGAGCTGAAAGATCAAAAAACATGGAGACTATTCTATATTTTTATGGCGTATTTGGACTCTTTCATCAGCTGGTATGTAAATAAAATCATTCAAAACTTATAACCTATTCAAACAATTGAGTTTCTTCCCTGTGTACTTAATCTTATTATATAGAAGAACATAATTAATTGATCAAATCTTTATTTCCGTCCTGCAAGTATATTTTTTCTTAATTGACTTTCAACTACCCACGTTGGTAATAAAAATTTTTAATTTCGTAAGTGAAATTAAAAAACTATCACATGTTTTTTTAATTATTTTTTATTTCTTCTATAATAATCTTAAAGGGTATCTGTCATATTCTTAGTTTTGTATATGTGAAATTTAAAAATTTCATTAACGATGCATCAAATAAGTTCTCTAACTATAATTTTTATATTAACCATGGCGTAACATACATACATACATACATACATATATACATACATATATATATATATATAGTACTAAATCACCTGTTATTTTGCCATGGAGGTTAGGTCGTCTATGACTAGGTAATGAAAAAGAGTTCTAAAAGGGCGGCCATCATAAAGAAAAGGATTAATAGGAAGGAACATTATAAAGAAAAGTCACATATATATATATATATATATATATATATATATATTATGTATATTTGAATAGTTAATTTGATGGAGAAATTTGTGATTTAGATTGTGATTAGCTAACCCTTAATAAAATAAAAAGAGTGGTCATCATCACTTTCTTGAATGGGTTGAGTTCTTTTTTTTTTTTTTCTTATTAAATTCTAAATTAGACTGACTTTAGATAAAGAAGTGGAATATTAATTGATGAGACTAGCTAGGAGGATAATATAAGATAATAAGTTTGAAATTCATTAATTAATTATTAGTGTGTATATATATATATATATATATATATATATATGAACATAAAGAAGATAGAGATTATAAATGTTTTTTATTAAATGAAAAAATATCAAATGGGGCTTTCTTGTATTTCACTCTTAACTCCTCTAAATATAAAAAAAGCTAAAATATTAAAAAAAAACCCTTGAACTATATCATTTTATTTAAATAAGTTCTTATACTTCTGTTGCATTCATATAAGCTCTTAAATTTTAATTTGTATTCAAGTAAGCTATTATTTCAAATAAAAGATTACATGTGAGTAAAAATCGATTCAAATTAATTTACCCGTTTAAAATTTGGTTGATTCGGTTCAATTATGTCAATTTTGAGTTCAAATCAATTTTTTAAAGTTGGTTTATTCGATTAAGTCGGTGTCTAAAATTACAAATCAAAATAAATGAATTAATCGATATTTTTTACATATATTATATAATATTATATAATATATTATATTTAATCGATTTTTTATGCAAAAAATTGGGTTTTGAAACCCACTTGAAAAATCCATCAATTGCTCATCCCTTTAAAATATTGATTTATGTTAAAAGCTTATTTAGGTACAAAGTAAAGGTTAATGGCTTATTTGAATACTAAAATTAAAGTTTAAGAGCTTCCTTAAATACAAATTAAAGTTTAAGAGTTTATCTGAATGTATTAAAAGTATAAAGACTTATTTAAATAAAATGATAAAATTTAAGAACTTTTTTAATATTTTAGCCTGTATTAAAAATATAACGGAATTCTGAATTCATATATAGCAGTTGACCAATCAAATACATTATCTTTAAGAAACTATGTTTCTCTGTTGTCCCCTACCCTCGTGAAAATGAATGTTCCATGCCCGTTGTACCAAACATTTTTTTAAAAAATTAACTAGCTTTGTGTTAGGGTTAATTTGTTAATTATAATTACATTGATTAAAGAGAAGTGGAGAAGATGAGAAAAGTACTTAAAAAACTGTTGGGGACGTGGGGAAATGCAAAGAGAATGGCAGAGAGACAAAGGCTTAATGTATGGAGAAATAGAGAAAATGAGAAAAGTGTTTAGATAAATATAGGGGAAATGAAGAAGTGGTTAACAGAAAAATATTTTGAGTTAATAATGCTTAGATAATTTTTATTTTCTTTTGGATAAAAATTGTGGTTAACAAATATTTGGTTTTAATTAATTTTAAAAAATTGTGAGTAATAATATGTAGATAATTTTTATTTACTTAAATGAATTAAATATTAGATAATTTTGTTTGTTATAAATAATGGTTTAATTAATTTTCTTTTAGATATTAGATTATTTTATTTGCTTTAAATATTGGTTTAAATAATTTTTTAACGGTGTGATTGATAGAGTGAAAAGTGAAAGAATGGATAAACGTGTATAGAAAAGTGGAAAAAATGATTTTTATTAGTGTTTGGTAGGAAGAAAAAAATGTGAGGAAAGAAAAAAAAAGAAATATTACTATATTCTTTTTTTTTGTTAACAAAATCAATTCATTTCAAATTAAAAAGATTAGCGAGAGAAAATGAGAGAGATGTAAGTCAAGTATGTATATGTAATAACTGCAAACTCTTAAGTCAAGTATGTATATGTAATAACTGCAAATTCTTTATTCTTGGTGAATTAAACAACGTAATTTTGGAGATAAATTAATGTATTGAGAATTTAGCTTGAAGCTAAAAGGATTAAGAAGGTAAATTGAGAATGAGTATTGTATGGATTTATTAATTTGGACTATGAGAAATTATAGAGAATTTAAAGACCACTGGAAATTATAAGTGGAGGATTGAAGATGAGGATCATGAAGGAGAGTTAATAATCTATTAGATTGATTAAAGTGCTAAAGGATGATACATGAGTAATTTAAATTGTGGATGAAAGACCTTGGGAAATTAAATTAAATTAAAAACTTTAGGATTTAAGTGACAATAGACAATATAAATTAATAAATTTAGAAAGTATGAAATATTGGTGGAATAAACATTATATAGTATGGGATTAAGACTATTTAGAAATAAAACAAATAAGTATTAAGTGAGGTAAAATAAATAAATGAATTAATTTAACAAATGAAGAAATATTGGGAAATGGGTGTGGCTTCTTGAGGAAGATTGAAAACAGTCACTCCACTAACTCATCCAATCAGCCACTTATGTTTCATTTCCATCGTCCATCATCATCACCATCCAAACCTCAGCCATTTTAAGTTCTTCCTTTAACTACCTACTGTGTCGAGAGCATTTCCTTTCTCCTTCTCACGATTGTGTTGCAACTTGATTCCACTTTGTATCGGCAGCTAAGGTTCAAGGACAGAGTTGCGGCAAGAGGGAATTTAGGTCTGGGTTTTGGGAGCCAAGAACAGAGGAAAGAAGGCTGAAGCAATTGGACCATTAGGAATTTTCTTTGGCTCAGTTCAGAACAAAAGAGCAGCAAGAAATTTGCTGCATTTTCTCTCAATAAGGGTTGAGGTTTTCAGCTTGGTGATTCGACATTTGTTAGGGCCTTGTACTGGAGCTCAGTCAAGTGAATTAGGTGGCTATGGTTCTGATTTTAATGGCTGTAAGATCTGTTTGAAAGGAGCTTCATTTTCGGGTCCTTGAGCTGAACATGAGTTTTCTTTTGGCCGTAAAGAACAGTGCAGGAAAGGTGCATGAGATGAAGGCGTGAAGCAAGGGTGTATCGGGTTTGGAGAGTAGCTGGAGGCGTGAAAGTTTTCTGTTTTGGGAGTGTTTTACTAACGTGGAATGAATGAAGACAATTTTAAGGCTGAAATAGGGGCTGTTTCGGTTTGAACAAATACTTGAATGGCGTGACAACTTGCTAGTTTTGGGGCTGTCAAATTCACATGGAAGCTTCTTTCATTTTGGCTGCCATATTCACGTGAAAAGGGAGCTGTTAGAGAGGCAAAAAAAAATACAAGAGGTAGAATTGGCTTTTGTAAGCCTTAAAAACAAGGAATTGGCTGCATAAATTGAAGTCCTTAGCAACTTCAAAATCATCGAGGTTCAAAGTTCCTAGGAAGGGCTCTTGGTTTTGATTTAATAACAAGAGGTAAGGATTTGATTTTCTATAGATTTTTAAAGGATGAATGTAGAGTGATATAAGGAAATAAAATATGGTCTTTGATATAGGTTATGTGGGGAAGGAAGAATTTAAGAAGGTAAAGCTCTTGAAGGAGCATTGGCAGCCAAGGGAGAGTTGGCAAGGTAATGCACTCAAGGGAAGCTCTAAATATATATAACTATATATATATATAATCACACATACACACACTTCCTTAAGGTAATTCAATAATATAATTCTTATTAATGTTATACCTTAATGTAGGAGGGATTGATACAAAGGAAATCAACTAGTGATTAAAAACTCAAGAAAGACAAAGGTGCAATATCAACACTAGTGGTGCATAGTTAGGTAAGAG
Organism: Heritiera littoralis; assembly: GCA_031772115.1. Lineage (NCBI taxonomy): Eukaryota > Viridiplantae > Streptophyta > Magnoliopsida > Malvales > Malvaceae > Heritiera > Heritiera littoralis. The sequence goes on from JAPDPK010000044.1 coordinate 2,367,352, forward strand.
ATATATATCGGAACGTAAGAGATATTGGATGTTATTTTAAAATTAACTGCCTTGTGGTTATAAAAATTGTATTTTCTTGCAGGAGGTTTTAAGAAATATAAGTCGTTATGTTGCCAGATTTTTTTATGAAAATGATTTTGTGATTTAAGCTTTACTTAAGCAACCAATTGAAAATACCAATTCGGCTAGCAAATTTATTTTGAAAAATGGCTAAATCTTATGAATTTGATATGCTTATGAAACTTTTAGCCGAAATATTAATTTTCATGGGAATTACCAACCGATGGTATTTGGTTGAATATATTATGAGTACATATGATTTATTTGCTTTTGAAAGAAATATACTAGTTCTTTGGTGAACTTCCCTAAAGCTTGAAAAATATACTGTTTTGAATTCCAAAAAATGTATATATAAAATGTTTTGAGACATGACTAACAGTCACTGCAGTATTGTTTTGACTACTGTGTGACCCTGATCCAGTCCTCAGTAGATATTCCTTCTGGCTATTGTGTGACCCTGATCCAGTCTGTAATAGATATTTATTTTCCGATGCTATGTGACCTTGATCCAATCCACAGCGGGCCCAGTTAACACTTGATCAGTGCTCACTATGGGCCCCTTTGGACTATGGCTATATGTCTTTCCGACTTGCACTTTTCCTCACGGGAATATCTGAACTGCATGATTATTTATTAGTCGCTAATATGTCTCAAGCTTAGTATGTATATGCTTTTCCATGCTTATCTTCGTATATGATTTCCGAATGTGTGATATTTGGATTCTGAAACAGATAAGAAATTGATTTGACGATCAGTATTGAAATTAAATGTGATAAGTACGTATATTTTGAATTATGATCAAATTCAATTGTTTATGTTTCGGTTTAAATGAAATGCTTTTTGATGCATTGCATAAGCATGATTTGATTTCCGATGGTATGAAATATAGTATTTGAGCTTTAATGAATATTTTAGAAACTTGCATACAGAAATTCGGTATCTGTTTCTTATATATATTTCTTATTGGGCTTTCCAAAAAGCTCACCCCTTTCTCCACCTTCTAGATTATTTGCAGTAGGTGCTTTGTACGCGGGGTATTAAGCAAGTCCTTTGAGTCTTTTGTACTACCCTTGAAAGTATGTGATGTACAGTATTCTCTTCTATATTCAGACTTGTATTTGCATTACTTTTAAAGTATGGGGATGTAATTAAAGGAAGTATATGATATAATTATGGTTTATAATAATGCATGCAACTTGGGTGGAGATATATTTAGTCAAGTAGAATGATTTGAAATTGTAAATGCATGCTTAATGAGAGAATTTGACTGGGACCTAAAGTAATTAAAGGATATTGACTTAGCTAATATAAAGTTAGCTTAAGAATTGATTAGTGACACTACGTACAGCCCAACCAAGTAAGTGAAAAAGGAAATATTTGGTTCGTATTTTCGGTATAAAGGGTTGTTACAGTATATTTACAAAATTATTCTTTATTTTTTATTTCATTTTATTAACTTAATTAAATAATGCTAAATTAATATAATTTTATTTTATTTCCTTCCATTTTTCAACTCTACCAATTAAAGGAAATAAAATTATATTTTCTTTCGCATTTTTCATCTTTCTACCCAGCATATCAACGAAAGAAAATATATGTTTTTCATTTTTTTTCCGTTTTTCACTCTTTTCAATTTTCTCTTTTTTCATTTTTTTTACTCTACCAAACAATGCCTATTGTTAATACATGTCACTAAAAGAAAGTATCCACGTAACGTCTACATGACAAACCTTATCAGGTATTTAGTATATTATAATATATATTACTAGATACAAACCAGTGCGATGCTGCGAGTCTATTTTTATTTTGCAATTCTTAAAGTTAGTAAAATTGATAATTAGATAAGAGTTGTTGGTCATAAAAATATTTATTTCCTTCATATTGTTTAGTACAAAAGAGAAACATGTTTACTAAGGATGGAATTTATATATCAAACAAAATGTCTAAATTTTTTTTTTCAAAAATTTGGATTAGCTTGGATTAAAAAAATACACAATACTTAAGTTAAATAGTATGACAAACAGATAATTTGTGATAGAAACAAACAAATTAAGATAATGATGCAACAACAATAAAAAGTAAAAGCACTAATATATATATATATATATATATATATATGACATAGTGATTCAGACAATTTAACAAAAAAGTAAGAAAAATTAACTAAGAATGTTTTGTTCATATTATTAATCAAGTGTAAGGCTTTAAACCCATCTGTAAGCATTTTTATTTTATGAATAATTAATTGACCTATTTATATTTACTCCAAAGTACAATATGCAAAGTAAAAGTCATTTTTTCCTGAAAAAGTTAGAGGTAAAAAAACCCTTTCATTAATATTTTTCATTCGAAAGTAAAATATATGCAAGTTGAAGAAGCAAATAGATAAAAATATAAAGCAATACCATAAAACAATAATAGAGGACTGGATTAAAAAGTTAAAAAGCCATGTAAAAAACATGTTAAAGATTTAACTAAAAAAATTGTTGAGAAAATAAATAAAAGTACCTAAGTAAAAAAAAAGGTTGTTTAGGAAAAAAAATAAATGGACACGTGTTAAGTAATGGGAGAGAAGGAGACAAAAATATATGATAGTATAGATAAATATGATTTGTAAATTTTTCTACCCTAATTAAGATACATGTAGCTAGTTATTGTTGACTAATGAAGGGGCATATCCAATGGGTTTAGAAACCCATGGTTTTGGGCTCTGAACCAACCTTTATGTGGGCTATCGGTATCTAAAAGGCCCATAAATTAGAAATGCACAATCCAAAATACTTCGTCAAAAATAGTGAATGGTTCACCTTTTGCTCGTTCTTTTTTATTATGAGAAGATTTAGCCTGTTCATTAGATAAATAAAGAGGGAGAATTCACTCCTTAATTGAAGTTTTCTACTAAATTTATAAATTAATAAAAACTAGTAGTTCTTTTTTTTTGGCCAATGAATCAAGAAATTTTATTAATATCACAGTCAAAAGATCTCTAATTACAAATAATAGAACAGATATAAACGAACATTTGTTCCTAGTTCATGTATCTATTCTATTCTGAAAAGTTACAGAGGTGGTGCAGAGACTCCATCCTTATCATAAATCCCGACCAATGAAGATGGAAACAGTCTATACATAGCAGACCAACTCATCTCCTTTCTCGCATTCCTTGCAACCCAATCTGCAACAGCATTTTCATTTCTTTTAACCAGTGCTAGCTTGAAAACTGGAATCTCTTTAGTCAACTTTTGTATATTGACAAATATTACCCAAGTTCTCCAATCTACTTCTACTTTTTTCTCAAACAGATTGTACACCTTTTTACAATCAATCTCTAAAATCACTTTATTGTAACAACCTTTGATGGCCAAAGTCACACCCTCCTGCAATGCCAGAGCCTCAGCCATTAATGCACTTGAAGCCAAAAAAGATCTACAACTCCCATTAATCACCACTCCTCTGTAATCTCTAACCACAACCCCACTACTTGCAGATCCTGAACTTGCCACATAACACCCATCACAATTAATCTTAATCCAATCAATATCTAAGTCAACTCGTCCACCTTCACTTCTATCAGTTCTCCTACAATTCTTCCTGATATATTCATCCTCAACCCCATTACTCCTCATTCCACCATACTCGTATACTGCATTTTTAATCCTGGATATTATTCTTTTCCCCGAACATAGGTTTTCTACCATTTACATATTCACTTTTTCCTTTCCATATATTCCAGTATATAAAGGCTATATCCACCATCTTCCCGCTTGTCCCTCAAGCTTTAAACTATTATATGTCCCAACAAACCAATTGTCAAATGTAGTAACTTTCTCACTACATATCTTCATACCAAAAAAACACTCAAACCAAATTACTTTTGTCCAACTGCATAAAAGCAACAAATGCTCACAGATTCATCTTCCTTCACAAATCCGACATTTAGGAATGTCCAGGATCTTTTTTTCCATAATGCTACCCCAACTAATATTGCATTATTACATGCTCTCCATAAAAAGTTCTTAATTTTACGTAGAACTTTCAAACTCCAAACAATTTTCCAGAATCTTTCATCAGTCACATGAGATGAAGAAGAGTTACCTCTCGGGACTACTGCTGCAGTTTGTTTCTTCAGAGTGTAATATCCCAATTTGACAGTATAAGTTCCATCTTTATTATAAGGCCACACCAAAACATCCTTCCCCCTTGTTGGCAAATTGGGATCTTCCTAATGGCACATAACTGCTCCTCTGGCAGCCAGTCCTTTACTGCATCCAACGTCCATTCATCTGTACTCCTATCCATAATTTCAAAGACTTTTTCTGGTAGCTGACTCTCCACAATACCAGGGTGCACCAACTTTCTTTCTTTCAAATCTGGAATCCATGCATCGTTCCAAATAGACACTTCCTTTCCTTCCGTTACTTGCCAAATCGTATTATCACGCAAGATATCTCTCCCTACCAATAAACTGCTCCATATTCAAGAAGCTTTCCCCCCTTTTCTTGCCTCCATCAAACAGCAATTCTGATAATATACTCCTTTCAACACTCTTACCCATAATGCATCAGGCTCATTTAGCATTCTCCAACACTGTTTTGCTAGCAAAGCATTGTTGAACAAACATTGATCTTTAAAACCCATACCTCCCAAACATTTTGGCATTGTCATTGACAACCAACTCTTCCAATGAATTTTTCTTTCTTCCTGCTTCTGTCCCCACCTAAACCTTGCTATAGCTAAATTGATGCTATTACAAAGTTTGTTAGGGAATTTTAGACAGGCCATTGTATAAGTTGGAACAGCACATGCTACTGCCTTAATAAGAACCTCTTTCCCACCGTAAGATAATGATTGTTGTTTCCAACTTTGAAGTCTTCTCACCACCCTTTCTTGCACATAGTTCAACACCTCACATTTACTTTTCCCCCACAGAGTAGGTATTCCAAGATACATCCCTGGATTAGCCGCCTCCTTAATTCCCATACATTCCACTATCTCCTTTTTCAAATCCTCAGGAACATTTGGACTGAAGACAACACTAGATTTGGAAACATTAATCATCTGTCCAGAGGCTTTACAATACTCCTCGATGCATGTTGTCATTCTTTAACAGTTAACTTTGCTAGCCTTCAGAAAAAATAGAGAATCATCTGCAAAAAATAAATGGGTTAGTAATGGACAAGACCTACTTAGTTTAATCCCTTGAATAAGACTTGCCTGTGCTCTACTAAGGATCATCCTTGACAGGACATCCCCTACAAACAAGAAAAGATATGGTGATAAGGGGTCACCCTGTCTAATTCCCCTAGTAGGACAAAATCTAGGAGTAGCCTTTCCATTTATGACCAAAGAATAAGATACAGTTCTAACACATTCCATGATCCACCCTACCCAAGTGTCTCCAAAACCCATCTTCTTAAGAACAGCCTCCAAAAAATCCCAATCCACCCTATCATAGGCTTTGTTCATATCCACCTTCATAGTTGCTTCAAACTTCTTCCCTTTCCTTCTCAACCTCAAGTGATGAAATACTTCCTGTGCTACTATTATATTGTCATGAATCTGTCTCCTTGCAATAAAAGCACTTTGATTTTCTGTGATCAAATCATTCAAATAAGGTTTCACCCTGTTCACCATAACTTTTGATATCACCTTATACAGAAAGTTACATAAGCTAATTGGCCTATAATTGGTTACTTTTTCAGGATTTTCACCTTTAGGAATAAGCACTAAATCAGTACAATTAATCTCTCTTATCATCCTTCCTGTCACAAAAAAATCCTTCACAGCCCCTACAATATCATCTTTTATCATACTCCAATTCTTTTGATAAAAAATACCACTAAACCCATCTGGTCCAGGAGCTTTATAAGCTCCTAACTGAAACACAGCATCTCTTACCTCCTCGTTAGAGACCTCTTTAGTCAATTCCATATTAATCTCCTCAGATATCATCTTTGGTACAGCTTCCAACACCGACCCCATCACCCTTCTTTCTTCTTTCTTGAATAGTTTATGAAAAAAATCCTCAAACTAATGTACTATATGATCTTCCTCTTCTGTCCAGCTTCCATTTTCATTTTTAATTCTCACTATCTTATTAAACTTCCTCCTCTGCATTGTTGATTGATAAAAAAACCTTATATTATTATCTCCCCACTTTAACCAACTTACCTTCGCCCTTTGGTACCAATATAGTTCTTCCCTATCCCATACCTCTTTAATTCTCCCATTTAATTCCTTTATTTCCTCCAAAACACTATTTGTTACCTCTCCTTCCTGCAGACTTTCAATTTTATTTTTCAATTCCACTATCTTATTTTTATTATTCCAATCTGTCTTCATCCTCCATTCCTTTAACAATCTTCTACACTTATTTAATTTTCTAATTACGCATTTAATACCCCTAACTCCATTATTCTCACCCCATCCATCCTTGATAATTTGTTTGCACTCTTCACTATCCATCCACACCGCCTCAAATTTAAATCTTTTCTCCACTCTTTTATCCTTCCATTCTGTAATCATGACAATAGGTGAGTGATCTGATCCTATTGTTGGAAGATTAATGACCTGCATACAAGGAAACTCCTCCAAGAATTCATTATTCACTAATACTCTGTCCAACTTCTCCCTTATTACTTTCCCATTCCTTACCCCACACCAAGTAAACCTCTCCCCTTTTGTATAAACTTCATTCAACTTATACTCATTATACAATTCTTGAAAACACTCAATCTTCCTTCTTTCCTTTCTCCTACCTCCCTCTTTCTCTGTCTCATACAAGACATCATTAAAATCACCCAAAAGAGCTAATGGACCATTACATCTAACAACCTTCCCTTTTATCTTGTCCCAAACCTTCTATCTATCCTCAAAACGGGATCCCCATACACCCACAAAATTCTAGCTTTAGAACCTTTTCTGACATCAAACACCAAAGTATTAATATAGTTTTTATTCCCAACAGTAATCTCAACCTTCATATCTTCCTTCCACCATAAAGAAAGCCCTCCACTCAAACCCATTGGTTCTTACTTGTGGCTATTAAAGGCCAGCCACCACCGCCCTCTTCTAAACTTTCTTCACTATAACTACCACTTATTTTCCACTCATCCTCCACCTTTAAACCATTCAATATAGGCACTTCAAACAAATTCTCTTTTATACTGCCCACACGACCATCTGTGATCATACCTCTGTTACTAGACCTGGTCATGGGTGGGCTTGGGCCGGGCCCATGACAGGTATTAAGAATAGAAAGCCATACCCAAGCCCGGCTCGGCCCGTAATTTGGGCAGATTTTTTTGCCAAAGCCCGATCCCGTTTTTGTGCCATAAGCTCGAGCCCGCCCAAATATAATTTTTTATTTTTTAAAATTTTTAATTATTTAATTATTTATTTTTTATTATTTATTTCCTTTAAATTTTAATCTACTTTGTCAAAATTTATATGTCAATTTTCATTTTAAATATTTATAATCATGTTTTATTAATCAATAATGTTTTTTTATATATAAAAAATTATATTTGCTAAATAAATATATAAAAATAATATAATATATTTAATTCGGGCCGGGCTCGGGCTTTGAAAGTCAAGCCCAAGGCCCGGCCTGATTTTTAAACGGGCCTAAAAATTTTGCCCAAGCCCGTTTTTTATCAAAATTTTTTGTCCAAGCTCGACCAAATTTCAAACGGGCTTTCGGGCTTGGGCGGGTAGCCCGGCCCTTGAGCAGGTCTACCTGTTACCTTTCCCCATAACTCTTTTCCTCTAAGTATTTCTTCTCTTACCAAGTCCATTTTTACTCTTTATTGCCTTTGCTGTCTCCATCTTCTTACCTATCATCATACCCAATCCTTCATTACTAACCTCCTCCTCCCTCCTCTTTTTCTTATAGCTCTCTTCTTCTTGATCATTTTCCTCTCTTATCCTCTTAATTCTCAGCTTACGGAAATCACATACTAAAATTCTTTCTACCATCTTCCCATGGAAACCTTTAAAATTACTTTCATAGGTCTCACTTTCCCCTTTTGAGGAAGCTCCACAAAATAATAGCATTTTTTTCCATCTTCTTCCTTCCTCTCCATTACTTCCTCAATACTCATCCCTGTTCCACATGGTTCTTTTTTCAAATTCCTTTCTTTTTGAATCTTCAAATATTCTAATAGTGCACTATTCTCTAGACCCTCACCATTATTTTCCACCCTTTTACTTTCTTCAGCATATCCATCATTAATATCTTTTATATTTTCTTGCTCTGCTACTTCCCCTTTTACCGAAATGTCTTCATTATTTGGTTTCCTTTTAGTTCCCTTAGCTTCACCAATAACTCCACCAACTCCAACCATTCTAATATCAGTATTTTCAAATCCTCCTGATCCCTCTGTAAAGTTTCTTAGATGTCCCTCTACTGACTTAGACAGTTGACTAACCTTTGACCTCATCTTCTCTTGATTCCCGCCCATTTCAACAAACTCTAACTGATCAACACAACCATTCCCACCTTTTCCAATTTTCTTTTGACTAGATTTGACCTCACGCGCCAAACCATCTCCTTCCACATTTGTTATTCCACGCGCCACCATCTTCTCCAATTCCTCTTGTACAATCGCCAGGCTAGTTTCCTCCCTCTCCTCCACCTTAGGACTCCTGTTATATACATTTCTTTCAATAGAACCCCTATTATTCATAACGGTACCTCCATAGCCACTCCACTTCTTTGGTATCGCTTTAAGATGAGGACCATATCGAAGCTTCGACTCACCTTCTCCCATCATCTTGGCCTCCTCTTCGCAACTCTTCAACAAATGTCCTAACCTTCCACAGGAGAAACAATAATCTGATAACTTTTCATACTTGACTTGAATCCACAGTCTACTTTTATCCTGCCTCGGTATCCAGAAACCATCAACTAATGGATTACAAACTTTCAAACTTACTCTAATACGTAGGAAACACCTTCCTATTCCTCCTTCAAAGCCTTGATCATCCACTGCTCTAAACCTACCAATCTTGCTTCCGATCACCATTGCATTCTTATTTGTCATTAGATCAATTGGTAGGTTATGAATTTGGATCCAAAACTCAATCTCTGAAAAATTGACTTCGTCCGCAGCTACTCCTTTTGACCATCTCTTCATTATGCAACAACATCCCATTATTGACCACGGACTCTCCTCCAGAACTCTATTCAATATTTCCTCCGATTTGAAGGAAATACTGTACAAATTATCATTGACTTCACTAATACATGGAGCTATATCCAAATTCCATAGGCTTCTCATCACTGCAAGTACTCCTCTTTTGTTCAACACCTTATCTGATATTATTTTCCCCAAAACCATGAATCTTGATAGTACAAGACTCTGTTCATCACCTTCTTCCAGTCGAATCTCCAATTCATCCATCTCAACACCAATCCTATACTTGATCTGGAACAAATGCTAGACTAATCCTTTCTTCAAGACTGAAAAGGAAAGGACACCCTAGATGCCCTAGACTCTATACAAACATAAAAAAACACAGAAAAATACCTATGTGACCACTTATCCAAGAAATTATGAATGAATTATAGAGCAATCAGGCAATAGAACAAGAAACAAATCAAACACGAGAAACGAAAAGAGAAAAAGAAACAGAGTGAAAGAAAAGAGAAAACGGGATTAAACTCTTAGAAAAAGAGAAAAAAACTCCCATTTTAGAGAGAGGTGCTCTCATTTTAGAGAGAAAAAACGATTTTCGTCATTCAAAAAAAACTAGTAGTTCTTTATAACATACTTGATGGTACGGATAAGCAGAATTCAGTTTAAATTGATTTAATCATTGCAACTAATTAAATTCGATTAGTAAAAAATAGATCAATTAATTTGGTTGTTTATTTTTAAATGAATTGAACAGTTTAATTTTTCACTTTTTATTATCAAATCAACAGAAAAAATCAACTATCATCTCTAATTGAGGGTCAAATTAATTAAAATAAATTAAGTTTTACCAGTCTTGAAATACTTAAACATCTCCTCTCTAAATCCAACTTGGCTCTTCTTTTTTTAAACACAGAAGATAAAAGTGCTGCATTTCACCGACACAATCAAAACATCAAACATTTTTTGGTTCTTTTTTAACTCCTAATTTTAAAATGTTTGTCATGTTTGATAGATTGTTTAAAATGCAAGCCATGTCCCATAGACCATGTGGGACAATAATTTTGACAGAATCCCCAACAGCAATGCTTAATTAACTATACTTAATTTCTTAATAACACTACTTAATTATGTTTTGTTTCTTCACAGAAATAGAATTCTTATTAATCTCTCATTCGTCCCCCATTGCCAAAACCCCACCCAACCTCAACCAAAAAACAAAGACCCTCCATCAAAGATTATGTTTCTATTTTATTTCTGATCATTAATGATTTCCAAGAATCTTTAAAATATTCAAACTTGCATGGATACCAGAAACGTATGCAGCGTGGGGTACACGTCGGCAGACATTAGATTTCCAATTTTAGTGTTATTTATTTATTGGTTTTTGTTGAAACTTGAAATTTAGGCAAAAGGGTTGAAAAGTAAAACATGTGACTTTGGTTAGGTTGTGAAAAAAGGCCAAATCATTTGCATGATGGTGGCTGGCTAGAGGCTTAAGGATCATACTTTACAAGTGTTTGCTCAAGTTATAATAATTTTTTTCATTCAAAGGAATATTTCTTTTTTTCTTTCATATGCTGCCACTATGTGCTCAATGAGTTGTAAAGAAATAAATGACATTGTTCGGCTACAAATGCCTCTTTCGATCGGATCAGATTAAATTTAAATTGTTCTTCAAAAGGTTTATGTAATGTTTGATTTATTTCATTTGAGTTTAAAAATCTAAACTTTTAAAATATATTTTAAAATTGAAATTTAAAAATAAAATTTTAGTTAATTAAATAATATTTTAAATCAAACTGGACCAAAGTTTTAAAAATCTTATCAAAACTCAACCAAACTTGAGATGGATTGATCAAAGTGCGTGAATAATTAGATATTTGTATAGATTCAATTACAAACGTAGACTGGTACTACGAATTTTTACTTGCAAAGATAAGAGTTACCATTACTAGTTAACTTTAGGATATAAAATTCTAATCCTACATTAAGATAAAGAATACATGCACCTTTTAACCGGATTTTTTTATCTTATAATTTTTCATGGACAAGAGTTGAATGAATTAATAATTCAAGGTCCAATTAACATTATTAATGTCTAACAATGCTGGTCCAATGCATCAAAAGGAAATTTCCCTCAATTGACAGAAAAAATAAGAAAAGTCTTTCGTTTTCGAAATCATTTTCAAGGGAAAATTATTCTTTCATCTACTAATGTTCAAAACAAGTCATTTTCTCGTCTCTTTTTTCATAAATAGTGAGGTTATGATTACATCAACACTAGAAATACAAGTTATAAGAAAGCATGAACTTTCTTCAAAATGGTAAACTTTCAATGTTTTTCAAGGAAGGCAACTTAATATATATAAAAAATTATAGAAAATTCAAAATTGTATGAAACTTTAACCAAATTCTTTTTCAAATATGCTGACCTTTCTTCTTCCCCTTTGTTCTTAATCTGTTAATTAATGAAAAAGGTGCTTTGATTTGCAAAAACTATTCAATTAATCAATTTCCCCATTTTAATTAAGATAAAAAAGTCATAGAATAAAAAAAAATTTGTTGAAGTAATGAACGTGCACCCTATCCACTCTTCAATCATCAAAAATTCCTTTACGGAAAAGTTAGAAGAACAACTCATTGTCATTAATAATGGGCATGCCATGCGTGACAACATGGATGCCAGTTGCCTACCCTCAAGGATTTTTAATTTTCCTTTTCATATTCGTACACATATAATATATATATATAGCTTTATAATAATGAATTCATCTCCTATAGAATTCGACGCTTAACATTTGCAATTTCTTTTAATCTTTGAAGTTCGATTCTTTTTTATAAAAAATACAAATTTATACCCTCAATTGTGGGCATTGATTTTGATGAATATTGTGGTGGTTATTTTGTTTGTTATAAAGTCAATTAAATCTTGCTTTAAACACTATGCTTTACTAATAAAATTAGATTAGTTTAGTTAAGCTTTGATAGTGTTGTGTTATTGATGTCAAAGGAAATTTTGACAAAATTTAGGTGAAAGGTCTGTTTAGAAGAATGGGGCCTTCAAGCTTTGATAGAGATTTTTCAATTCCAAGTGTTTGTTAGACGCGGCTTCTTCTGATCAATAATTAACACCCTCGAGTTTAAATCCACGATGCACGGCCGCTACAACATTGCTTTCACTCTTCCATATTCCTCCAAAATTTAAAGCTGCTGCCGCTAACCTCCCGTCCAGTCGACCGATTAGTCAATAAAAAATTGTGATATTTTGTAAAATTGATTTGAGTTTGAGTTTGAGTTTGAGTTTAAGTAATTATTTTAAAAAATAGACTGCCAAACGATGAGAAAAATAAAGAAAAATAAATCACACATTTTTCTATGTTCATTTGAACATTAAAACGGGAAATAAGAGTGAAAGAGATAATTTATACTCGTAATAGAAATTATATTGGGTGAGGGATTCAAAGCAGGCTATAATTATACTGGGAAGAAGCAAAGATGCTTGCTGGGGCTTTTAAGCAAGTCAAACAAGACTGGATTTTTTTAAAGATGTTTGGTTTTATTTTTTAATCAGTTCAAGCAAATTTATTTAAGTGGAAGTTATAAAATTTATAAAAAAAATTACATTTTTATAATTTCTCGATAAATTCAATAATAAAATAAATTCTCTTATCGTATATGTATTAATGTATGATTTCTGAAATCATTTTATTTTCCATTAAATGTTATCCCATTACTTCACAATACAACCCTTCGTTGTCTTATCAATAGACCTTCTCAAATCTTAATGTTTAAGCAAAGATTTTGTAAATTGTAATGCTATGTAGCAGCCCCTCCATTCTTATACTTATCATGATTAAAAAACAATATTAATTTATCTTAAAATTAAAAAAAAAAACGAAGTTAAATTGTTCAAAGAATTGTCAAAGTAAAAGAAAAACAAGAAATAATACTTAAGAAGAAGTTTATTCTTAATTAAATGCTTAGTTACTTGTCATGAGGACTCCCGTAGACGATCAAGACATATCAACAATCTAAATCGATTCCAATTCTAATCCCAATTCATTTCCAACAAGATTGTTGCTTAGGTTGGTTTGACTATTGATATTAAATAGATTTAGGTAATTGGTTGAATGAGGACCTTGTTTGCTTGTAATCCAAAGCTTGATTATGGAATGAAATTTATGCTAATCACAAATATGGTAACAAATTGTATAATTGCTCCCTTTAATAGTCACAATGGTAATAGTCATAATGGTATAGTCAAGCATTCTCATCCGTTTTATTATTTATCTAAATTTTGAAAAAAGTCGACTTTGATTCATTCTAATTAGTTATGCAATTTTAGAATATTGAAAATGAGTATAAGTGTTAAAAATTGAATTTTAAATATATTAAAAATTATTTTTTTTAAATATTACATGAACAAATTGAATTAAATTCTAAATTAAATTCCATATTCAAAGAAGCATAAATTTTAACAATTTCTTCATCCATTTGTCATCAATTTTATAAAATAAATAAATTGGATGATGCACATAGGCCATAGCAGCATAGAAAATATAAATAAATTAATTAAAATAGTAACCAAACTACTTAAAAAATAAATTTATGTTTTTTATTTAACTAACAAAATAAAAGAAAAATATAAATAATCAAGAAACAAAAGACAAAGTCAAGAGTCTTCAGCCAGCTTCTACTTGACAAGCCCAAAGGCCGTGCGCTTTGGTTAGATTCGAGTTTCCGTGCATTGCTTCTTGTCTTGCTGGGGCCTTAAGCCAGATTTCCGGCGTCTGTTTCTTTCGTACAAGAGTTTTTTCCTTCTAAATTATTCACATAAATAAATACTGTGCCAATAATAAACGAGAAAAAAGCTGTAGTAGATAAAAACTATAAGGAAAGAAATAGTAAAACAACAAGAAAACAAGTTAAAAAAACAGCTGTTTGACTGCATGTCATTGTTTTCCACGAGGCAAACGGAAAAAAAAAGGCTAAACTTTGCTCCTATCTAAGCCTTAACAAGGATTTTGCCTGTTCTCTTTGGATTCGTCTTCTCTTCCCTTTCTTTGGTTTTTGTTTTCTTTGGGGTTGTTTCGTAGCCGGAGAATACGAGGGAAAGGAGATGGATATTACCAATGAAGCATCTTCTTCTTCTTCTTCTTCTTCGGCTTTGTGATTATATATTCTTGAATCTCCTGGCTCTTTTTTCTAGTGGGGTTGCTTCAGCTTCTGCAGAAAATAGCAATGGCTGAGTTTATCTGTTTAGTTAACAAGGTACTTTTTTATTTTCACTTCATTTTCTTTCTGGGTTTTTTTCTTTGTTGGGTTAGTGATATGCTTTTGTTTTATGAAAAGAAGTGGGATTCTTCTGTAATGCTTAACAAAGACTCAAATTTTTGTTAAATGGCTCTGGATTGTGTCGGTTGGTGTTATAGCCCAATTTTTTTTGTGAAAATGTTTGATTTTTCTTGATTTTCCATTCAAAAATTATATTTTCTTAACTTATTATTGCATTTTTATAAATGATATGTTGATGGGGTTTGAAGGATCTGGGTTTTCTCTTTCCTGGTTCTTTTGCTTGTTTGTATACTTAAATTTGGAGTTTCATGTGTGCTATTATCTATCTGTTTAAAACCAACATTTGCCTTTATTTTTTCTGTTTTAGGATTATGTTTTTATTTTTTTATGTTAAAATACCAAATTGTCTACTGTTTTAACTTTACTCTTCCATCTTTTTGTTTCTTTTTCTTTCCTGGCACCTTTACTTTTTAGCTTGCCTTGCTAGTTTAAATCAGTTTGGAATATTTCTCATAATATTTTCCCCTTATTTTATACTAAATGGATTTGCTTGCATGCCAATTTCTTAACCTCTTCTTGCTATCTCCTTCAATTTTATGATAATTTGGGTTATATATATTCCATTTTTCTATGCAGGATACTGTAATTATAAAGCCTTCTAGGAAATCTCCACTGTTCTTAAGGACAATAGTTCTATTGTTTGCTTTGGTGTGTGGTGTTTATATCTGCAATATCTGTTTAAAGCAGATAAGTACCGTTACCAAGATCAAACTTCAGAACATCCAAGTCATTGAGAGCCCATCTCCAGATAGTAGAATTATTACTAAAATAGAAGCTCAAATTCCTAGCTTGCATTATCCTGAACCTGAAACTTTTAGCAGGTAAGCAAGAATACTTTTATTTTTGATTTGGGTTTGGTAAAAATTGCTTAAGTTTTGCTATTGATGCTTTTCCAGGGGTGAATGCGCACAAAATCCAGTACGCTTCTTTGCCATCTTGTCAATGCAAAGATCAGGAAGTGGATGGTTTGAGACTTTGCTAAATAGTCATATTAATATAAGCTCAAATGGGGAGATATTCTCTGTAATGAATAGGAGGAAAAATATTTCAACCATTATACAGACTTTGGAGAAAGTTTATAATTTAGACTGGTTCACTAGTGCTTCCAAGAATGAGTGCTCTGCTGCAGTTGGCTTCAAGTGGATGCTGAATCAGGTATATAATGTAGTTGAATTTTCAATTATGATAGTGAAATTTTCCATTACATTGTGTTTTGGAACCGTGGCAGTCATCATTATAGATCAATTATGTGGTCAAGGCTTAGTCTTGTGTTCATTCTTAACTCAAATATCATTACTAGAAGTGATGCTCATCTTCTATCTTTCTTCCCTCCACACCTTGTTTGTAGTCGAAGGCTTAGCGTAGCAGATGTTCTGCCTTATGACTTTGAATTGATTCTCATAGATGGTAGGTTCATATTTTTCTTATTATTGTTTTAGTCTTGACCAAGTGATTTTATGAAGTTTAACTGGGAAAAGTGATAGCTTGTTATCAACTTGTTAGAATTGTATGGGATAGGATTAAAGCTAATGATCTATTCAGTAGTGGCATGATGTGTTCACTTACGGGAGTTTAGTCAGTATAGTTTGTAGGATACCTTTGTGTTCCTGTTTGGTCTGTCTGATACCTTTTTTCGAATAAGTAAAAAAGGTTTAGTGAATTCCCTTTCTAAAAGAAAAATAATTGTTGAGGCTTTGCCAGGAGACATCTAATTGTCCTCGAATCAAGTTATGATGGAACTTCAGGTAAAATCTTTAGGTAAAGGTGCCCAGTTCAGATTTTCTTGTCTTCTTGTATGTTCTGGATCAGCTGAGAAAACTGTACTTATTTCTAGATATCTGATTTTTCCATCTTCAAATACTGCACAGTGATTAGCCAGAGAAGCAAACGTGCAAAAGAAATTGAAATTAAGATGGTTGCAATCCTATATGATGGATGGAAATTTTCTGTTTCAGAGCTGCTTGATGGTCTATAGCTAATTGCTAGATGATTGTTGCGCAGGGATTGATAGAGCACCATAAAGAAATAGTAGAATACTTCAATCATCGGGGTGTTTCTGCCATATTTCTCTTCCGAAGAAATTTGCTTCGAAGGATGGTTTCAGTGCTTGCGAACTCGTATGATCGCTATGCTAAGCTATTAAATGGAACACACAAGTCTCATGTTCATTCACAGGAAGAGGTCTCTGTCCCTAGCCCACCCTCTCACTTTGCTCTCTATCACACACTTATTCGCTCATTTGTTTTGCTTTTTCCTTCATGGACAATCTTGAACTTATTGCTAGTCTCTGAATGTAGGCTGCAGCTCTGTCAAGTTATAAGCCAATAATCAATTCTACATCATTAATAAGTGATCTGAAAGAAGTGGAGATGGCTGCTGTCAAGGCTTTAGAGTTCTTCAATAGCACCCGTCACATGGTTTTGTACTACGAGGATCTTGTCACAAACCAAACGGTAAGGATAGTAACAAGTTTTGATGAAATATTTATAGCATTTCCTACATGCTAAACAACTTTCAGTAAATGTCCTAGATTATTCATCTTCTCTTCTAAATGATCTGCCAACCACCTTCTGCAATGCCATATTAGATTCTTTTATTAGAATTTTTCATAGTGATTTAAACTCTCTATGAATTTTAGCTGAATTCAAACTTTCTCAGATTAAATTACGTGTAATAATTGTCATTTGGAACTTAGATGCATGAGTTTTCTCCATATTTAATTATGTATCTATCTTAATCGTATGTTCATGTAAGCATTCTCGCTAATCCGTGCCTCTGCTTGACATCATTGTTTCTTATGCTCGCACCAGAAACTAAAAGATGTTCAAGAGTTCCTTGGCCTTCCACAGATGGACTTAATGAGTCGCCAGGTTAAAATACACAAAGGTTCATTATCCACTTTTGTGAAGAACTGGGACGATGTGAGCAAGACACTGAATGGGACAGAGTATGAGAGTTTCCTCCAGGCTGACTACTGAGAGATAAGAATGAAGGACTCCATTGCTAACAAAAAGAATGGTGTGGATACCATCTTCAGCTAATTTTTATTACTGAAGCTGACCGACCAGATATTTGCTTGAAAATTTTGGCTGCCATGGCATGAAGGCATGAATGATTGTTCGCTATTGCTGCCTGGCAACACTCAGGTGATCAATAACGCGTTGACATCTGTACCATTTCTTTTATTTTGATTTGAATTTTATTCATCATGTAGACAGCTTGTATATGTCAGGTAATGAAAATTTGGGTGAGCCAATTGTTCATCCTTCAATAGTTTTATATCCTCTTATGTTCGTCAGGCTTTTGCATTTTCGGATTACTGATTTGATTCTGACTTCCTTGGTGTGCTACGGCCCCGCGCACACACACGAGCAAACTTAGTCTTCAATATTTGCTTTAAATAGACATTAATTATTGTTCATGTTATATAAAATTGTGTTTCATAATGTAGAATATGATAATTTTTTTTAAAATTCATGTTGATGCATTAAACATGTATATTTTTTTAGTTTTTATTATGTTTATATTCATATACAATTTTCATCAAATTTTAATCTATGTCATCTTTTGTGTCTTTTATTCTAGTTTTTTTATCATTTTTAAAAGGTTTAATACTTATATATACTCATTACGTTTGTTACAAAATAAAATTAAATTTTCAACGTTTAATTGTATGAATATCAGTTCTAAACATTTCAAAAAAACATAATTAAGTATATTTTCGTTAAATTCTTTAATTTCTGTTTTCCTTACGCAGTAATAAAACTTAATGGCGTTAGAGGGAGTTAATAGAAATGTTCTTAATTTTATTTGTTTAAGATTGATTTTCATGCAATTAAACATTGAGGGTATAATTTCATTTTGTGATAATCGTGAATGACATATTTGGATATTAAGTTTTTTTAAAATTATCAGTTCTAGCTTAAAAAAGTTACATCATACGCTAAAACCATTGCCACTAAAGAAATTGTCATTCTTGTTTAGGTTTGGGTCAAACCTAAGTGAAAGAGACGTAATGAACATGAGCATGTCTACTCTCATGTTTTCGGTTGCCACATAGTCTATGCATAAACCTAACACCCGTTATAAATCTGTCTCACCCAACAAGAGAAAGAGGTCTTGTAGGGCTGGCCACGACTCCTAGCTTGTGTAGGAAACAAGGAGTAGTTTTTCCATGAGAAAATCTATTCTCACTCTATTATTTACTAGACATACACTAAATACTTAAAAATCGTATTTTTAAAATCTTTTTTTTATTCTTACTATCCACACCCTAAAATAGCTAAATTTATTCCCAAAATAACCTTAATTCTTCTTCAAACCCATCCACACACCCTAATTGTCCCTTGTGCCGGGCACATATTGATTTTTTACATTGTTTGTACTCCTCCAATTTTTGCGGATCAAAATTTTGTGCAACTTGTTATTCAACCAACTCCACCAATGCAAAAGCCAAGGCAAAGACGAATACCACAACGGAGGATATTTGATGACAAATTGGTGTTACCAAATAGGTTGATGAAGAAGGCGTTTGAAGATTGCAGTGATCTAGTTAGAAAGAGAAAGAAAATTCCTTGCTTAACTTTGGGTGTATGGAAGTTGATTAACAATGGAAGAATGGAACAGGTTTTTAACGAGTCTTCATTAACTGGGTTGTGTGCAGATATATGTATAATGTTCGAAAGGGACTACATTTCTACAAAACCCCAGTTGGTGGTACCACAGGAAGCTATGCCAAAAACTACAGTGCTGCATTCTACTACTCCTACAACTGAAGCTATCTCTGAGCTTAGGATTGGGACCTCCATCCCAGATCTTAGAGTTGAATTTTATCCTGTTCCAACACTTGAAATTGACACGGAAAAAGTAAACTCAAGCGAGTTTAGGCGAATGGGTAATTCTTCCATTGCTCAGCATCTTCGTTTTTCTGTTCTCATGACAATTTATTACCGGAGTTTCAAAACCCAGATCTTCTACAGGGTTGAGGTTTATGTTGTTGAGAATGAGGGTAAAATAGTTAATTCGTACAAGGATATATTTGTGATAAAAATGTTCATTAATTTAAGGTGTGAATAAAACTCTTTTTTTTTTTCATTTGGACCTTGACAAATTTTCTTTTTTGGATTTCATTTAGTTTCGTTTAGTATATCCTCTTTTCGAGTTGATTCAAACAAGTTTATATGAACCGGGTTTAATAAATTTATAAAAATTTTCTTTCTTGTAAAGTCTCATCATCTCCGAATTTGAAATAATCAAGAACCAAGAAAAGCACAAACTTTTTTCATCACTTGATTCAACATGGCTCCCTTTTGGGCCTTTTCACTTTTTTGTTTAGGGTTTGAGCCTCTCTGAGGCCGAAGATGGTTCACAAAATGGGCTTTGGTTCGACCTTTTAATCCTAGGCCAGAACCATGTTTAATTTGGGCTGCCTTGAAGAAGCAATAACTCTAAACAGGCTTTACAAACCCAATTTCAGTTGATCTTTGCATTGTGGAATATGGCCCTGTGGGCTCTTATCATGGGCTACGCATCAGAAAAGCAAGAATCTGCCAAAGGCCAGGGGACCGAATCAAAGTAATCCAAGAATCACCATATCTTTGTCTACGAGATCTTGTCTCGATGATAAGAAAGTAGCTCTAAAATATTTCGTTCCGACTGTAAGAAATTGCATTGCATGAAGCAAATTAACTTCACTTGCAAGTGGGTTTTAGCTTCTAAAAACCTAGCTAGATAGCTAGAGAGCAGAGATGAGCTCACTTTCAAAAGCTACCAACGATAGAAAAGAGGGTGAATGGGGTTAAAAACAGCTACGGTTTCCAGTTGAAAGGCTGAACACCATGTCTGAACAGAAACTGTTCATGGTATACAACAAATTAAAAAAATAAAAGGTTCTAAACGCAAAATGTTTTACAACCTTCAATGGTGAGGGGCTGGAGGCTAACTTAACTAATTAAGTACACCATGACATTTTAAACTCTAATAAGTCACATATATATATGTTGACAAGCAAAGGATTTATTGATGATAAAGTGTGGCATCAGGAAGGTATAAATCTTCCTGGAAGCCCTAACAACAGAGATCACAGAGCAAAACAGCAAAATAGAGAACAGGGGTTACAATCGACAGCACTTAAGCAGGCTTGATTCAACAGCTACCACCAAGCCAAGAGTAAATTAACCATCCCAGGGGACACCTGTTCTTGACCTCTCTGTAGACTTCAGAGAAAGAGATTTCAGCAATTGAAAGTACATTAGGCTCAGTTCCGCAGAAGATATGGATCGAGGGTCATTTGATTACATTCTCTATTGACACCAACCATGATTGCTCTTACAGAACCAGCCACATTGAACTTCAAAGCCTGCTCCAACCTTAATAAATTTATTAATAATTTTAATAATAAAATTTTCACTTTTATATGGAATGGAAGTATATATCAAATGAACAAATGGTGTGTCCTATAATAACCATTTCATCCAATCCTTTATCAGTAATTAAATGTGGTCTAGATCTCTAGCCTCTTTGATGTTAAGATGCATTTGATTCATCACAAGTACATACTAACTTCTGTTATTTCTCTCTAATTAGAATACAAACCATAAGGATCTGCAACTTAATTACTATAGATAAAAAGGAATGGCAAGCGACCTTATTATTTTTTTTTTGATAAGCAGGAGTTTTATTAAACATTGAAATGGCATCAGGAAGATATCATCTTCATGAATCCCTATACAGCAAAACAAGCTTCATTCATAAATCCCAAACTGCCAATAAGAACAGCGTACAAGCTTAGAAACAGGGTAAGAAAGAACACAAAAAGGCTAGGAAACAGGCTATTTCTTTCTTTTTCTTTTTTTTTTTGGTTACAAGGTTATTCCTTTATGGCCTTTTCATTATCCATGATCCCAAATTTAATGGTGTTAACATTAATAAAGCAGCTGTTGCCAACAAGCAGTCTCCACCTTCACCACCAAGAATGGTTATAGGAGCAACCCAAGCCCCGCCACCCAAAAACGTAGTTGACTTCAGACCCACATCTCCTGGCCACAGTCCTGGCGTTGGCCATTCGCTTCAAAACTAGGGCTCAGTTTGGGAGACCAGTGAGGTCACCCCCGGTGGAGCCAAAAAAGACAAAAAAAAAAGGAAAAATTATCTTCCCACCTTTACTTTTAAATTTTTTTATTATTTTATTAAAAAAATATATTTTAAACGTTTTTTCATCATTTTTAATCTTATCAAAGCCAATCTCATGTCCATCCAAACTAACACTAGGTCAACAGTGTTGCATGCAGCAGTACTACTCCATCTACATGTTAACCGCGCATTGCAGACAGATAATATTTTAACAGGCATGGTGACAAAAACTTCCAACCTCGAAAGACTTCAGCTTATTACTTAATTTGGTTTCAATTTCAGTTTGAGGTACCCAAGGTTTGAGTATTGTTTGGAAGGGAGGAAAATCTGTACCACACAGCGGAATACAATACGTACAATGAACCTAGACACAGATATGTGAAGGATTGCAATACTTGGAACAGTTAATTAGGAATCAAAATATCAATGCATGAGGGATTCCTTGTACTTGAATTGAAGTTTGAACTAATCAATTTAACTTTTAAACATGACTGCAGTTGCATTTACAGCCTGGCATGCCAGAGAATCAAACGTTTTTGTTCACTGGTTGTCACTTTGCAAAGGGTATATAAAAAAGCTATAAAGCAGTGCTGAAAATGGTTCAGTGCCAGAGGCTGGGGACTTCCTCGGATGCGGGAGCCAACCACAAAAGAAAAGTCCCAACAATAATATTCTTCATATAAATTATTCTACTAAGTGGAGGGTTTTAACTTTTAAGGGCAGGTGAGAGATGGCGAATTGGAGCTCATCGTTTGCTTCATTTGACCTAATCGATCGAGGCAAATGAAGGATTTCTTTAGTGATGAATGTTAGTGGAGGGGCCTCTCTTTTGGTTAGTGGCCCTGACTTTTTTTTTTTCTCAGCCAAATAAAGTTTTATTAATAAAAGGATGAGACACCTGACAGTCCCTGCATCACAGGTAACTACATGAAACAGAAAAGCAAGATAACCATATCCAAATCGAACAAATCAAATACTCTTAATCTGAAACAGATAAAACACCTAGACTAATGAACTCCACAGAAGCATAACATCGTAAACATAAAAATTCAGGAATAAAACCACCCAAAAAAGAACAGCAAGCACCTTCCTTACCAACCTGCACTAGTCTTCCAGCGACTTTTTGATTAATTATGAGCAAGCTGGTATACTTTCCAGAAAAAAAAAACTATAAGCATGCATGCTAATAGGTTGCGTGATAAGTATGAGTGGCTACAGAGTTGACGGCTTTGGCTTGGTGGTTTCATCTGGTACGGTTTGGTGCATTTGCAGATTGGCTTCTTCGATTTTCCGGTGTTTAGTCTTTTGTTTTCTCGGATAAGGATGTTCCTATGTATCTCATTGTTATTTGCTGATCTGTTTTGGTGTGCTGGTTCCAGTGCTTGAACCAAACTCTTAATTGCTTTTAATGAAATATTATTCATGATTTAGCAAAAAAAAAAGCACGCTAATAGGTAAGACAAACAATTGATCAGACCAATTACAAAGCATGAACTATATATGAATATTTATGTTAACTAATGTACGAATGAAGTAACTGCATTCTGATTGCAGCTTGAATAATCAGTGGTTATGGAAGGGTAGACGAAGATCCATTGTTGACTGGGATGATTTTTTCAGTGATCAAAGCATATTGAACAGAATCAATGTTTATTGGGTGAAATGAAAAAAATTCAATTTTCTTTAAGTAAAATTTTAAGTTTGAATTTTGTGAATAAAAAAAAAATATTAAAATTATTTTTATATTGAATCGTACCGTAATTTAATTTTAAATTAATCAAAATTTAAAATAACTTAAAAAAAAAAAAACACTCCACAGTTAGATTTTAGAGTACAATAACATATATTAAACAATAAAAGAAAAACTGTCAAAGATAAAAAAAAAAAAAAGAAAAACTGTCTCACTCAAACTTGTCGTTTGTACTTTATGATTTTGCTAAAGGTAGCCAATAGAATAGCCTAGCTAGCTTGTATATCAATTGTTGATTTGACATGTGCTTGAGTTTGATAAAGAAATAGCTTCCAGAGAGAGACTCAAACCCTCAAAGTCAAATTCAATAAAGCTTGCATTGAATTTGAAGGGTCCGAATTTTGCTTGTAGAAACCTGAAAAGCAAGATTCAGATCAATATCAAATTATGACACTGATTTTTGGTCAAATTCCGTCTGTCTTATGGACCACATGATGACCATGATTCAATTTTTTTTCCCATTAGTGGAAGCTGAATAGAACCCAGTTTTCTTAATTTAAGCATTTTCATCACTACAGTGCTTTCACTACTGTTGGATAAATTTTTGTTTAGGCTTGTACAAAGGTGATAGTGAAAGAAAGCAGATTTTAGAATAATTTTTTTGAACAGTAAAGAAATTTTTATTAAAGAAACAAAATTACAACCATGCCTCAAAATTGGAGTTTCGTTTAACTCCTAATTTCGCAAGAGAGTCAGCAAAAAAATTTGCCTCCCTACAAACATGCTCAAAGGAAACCGAACCCAAGCTAGAATACAAGTTATAAAGTTTGTTGAGCATGTTGTTATATTTCCATGGACTATCAAGGATTTTGTTTAACCATGAAATGACCACTTTGGAGTCACTCTCAATGATAAGGTGTGGCATTGAGTGGATGTTTGCTTTGACTATAATTGAAAGTGCCTCTATCACTGCTTGAAGCTCAACCAAATTAGAATCTGCCATACCAATATGCTTCGAAAACATCATCAAAATGTGACCATCATGGTTGCGAAGAACTCCACCAATTCCGGCGAAACCTGGCTTGCTAAGGAAGAACCGTCAACGTTGCATTTCCAAGAGCCAATTAGAGGAGGAGACCAAAAGATGATGTTTCTGGGTTTCTTAACTTTGGTTGGAACACAGATTTCTTGATTGAAGTTGGAAAGAAAAAACAAATCAAGGTGAGGATGAGAGGCTTTTAACCACCAGCTGAGTCTCATTCTAACAAGATTTGAAACTTCAAGTGGAGTAAGGGACTTGCTATTGAAGATTCTGTCATTCCTAGTTAGCCAAATCGACCACAAAATTGCATAGAACAGAGCACTCCAAATCTGCTTTTGATTCTTGTTAGAAGAAAGATCATTCCAGGATATGAAAAGAAGTTTTAGTGAGCCTGGAATGACCCACTTGAGACCCCACCAACTACAACAAATACACCAGATGTTCCATGAATAATAACAGTGAATGAGAAGATGATTTACCGAGTTGGCTGATTGCAGAAGGCGCAACAATTAATTTTATCAAGCAAACAACCTTTTTTATGTAGCAAATCCATGGTCGGAAGTTTCCCTTTAAGAGCTTTCCAGCAGAACATCTCAACCTTGGGGGGTGCAAGACCTTTCCAAACGTAACTTTCAATCGGAATATCAGAGGCTTGCGATTTCTCCAAGGATTTTCTGAAAGAATTTGAGCTGTAAGAACCGTTCGTTGTATGGCACCAAATGATTCTGTCCATACTGTATTGGGAGAGGCAAACCGAATTGAGGAGGTCCATCAGTTTATGCCATTGCTGAGTTTCCCAATCAAAAAGGTTTCTTCTGAGTTGAATATTCCAAATGAAAGTTAAACCATCCCAGTGACCATAGTCTTTTATGAAGCCATCCTTATTAATTGATAGAGCATAAATTCTGGGAAAGGCCTCTTTGAGAGTCAGGTTCTGAAGCCATTGATCGCTCCAAAGTCGAATTCTATCTCCTTTACCTGCACAAAAAATAAAACTAGATTTATATGGTTGGTAAACTCTCCCTTATTCCAGTTTTTTTGAATATCACTCCACACACGAGACATGGATCCATTCGAGCAAGGAGTAGGCCACAAATTGGACGAAGGGATATTGTATTTATCACAGATAACCTTTCTCCAAAGAGCATTGGAATCTCTGCCAAATCTCCAAGGCCATTTAAGCAGAAGGGCTTGATTGCAAACGTTCAAATTAGTGATGCCCAAACCTCCTCTGTCTTTACTTTTACAAATGGAGGACCAGTCAACCCATCTAATTTTATTGCCAGAATCAGTATCGCCCCAAAGAAATTGGCGTTGGATCTTTTCAAGCTCCAAAAACACTCCTTTTGGCATTTTAAAAAGCGACAAATAATAGATAGGCAGATTTGAAAGGGTGGATTTGATGAGCTGGAGTCTTCCACTCATAGATAACATCTTACTCTTCCACGTAGTTAATTTGCTCCTAAAAGAATCAATAACAGGCTGCCATGAGGATAGGAGTCTTGGATTGGAACCGAAAGGAAGACCAAGGTATTTGGATGGGAGAATGCCAAGATTGCAAGAAATATAGTTGGCCCAATCCGTAATGGTTTCTGGACAGATATTAATACCAAAGAGGGCACTTTTGGAGAAGTTGACTTTAAGCCCGGATAGGAGATGAAAGCATTTAATAATTCTTTTAATCACCAAAAGTTGTTCCAGGTCACCTTCACAGAAAATAACAGTGTCATCCGCAAATTGCAAGTGTGAAATTTGCAAGTCATTAACACCAACCTTGATGCCACAGATTAATCCAAGATCGATAGCCTTCCTCAACATAAGACTGAAGACTTCAATGACCATAATAAAGAGAAAAGGAGATAAAGGATCACCTTGTCGCAATCTTTTTTGCATAGCAATAGGTGAAGAAGGAGAGCCATTAATGAGAACAGAGATAGTTGCAGAAGGGACACAACTTTTAATCCAAGTGATCCATTTCATTCCAAACCCCATAAGAGACATAACATCAAAAAGAAAATTCCAGTTCACCTTATCAAATGCCTTTTCAAAATCAAGTTTGAGGATAAGTCCGCCCCTATTGGATTTTTTCATGCAATCAATGGTTTCATTTGCGATTAGGCAGCCGTCCATGATTTGTCGTCCTGACACAAAGGCAGATTGAGTTGAATGGATGAGAGAACCCATCACCTGTTTAAGTCTGCTAGCCAGGATCTTCGCAAGAATTTTATAGATGCAACCAATGAGTGAAATTGGCCTGAAATCATTGAAAGACTCAGAACAGTGTTTCTTTGCAATGAGGGCAATGAATGAGCAATTAACTCCTTTAGGAATTTTTCCAGATTTGTGAAAATCTTGAAGGAAACTAATGACATCGTCTTTAAGAAGAAGCCAATTCTTTTTGATGAAGTTAAAGTTAAAGCCGTCAGGTCCTGGGGCCTTATCACCATCACATTGATTAATAGCTCTCCAAATTTCATCTTCTTGAAACGGGGCTTCAAGATCCTGAATTTGATTAGCTGTAAGTCTCTTGATTGCATCAGATGAGAAATGAAATAGAGTGCCCAAATCTTCTCTGTAAAGATCTCTAAAGTGACCTTCAACTGCCTTTCTTATTTCTTTTGAAGAGCAAAGAGTTTTGCCTTTATATAAAATGTGACCAAGGAAATTATTCCTCCACCTGCTGTTTGCAATCTGATGAAAAAATTTGGTATTCTGGTCCCCTTCTTTGATCCATTTAACTCTGGATTTTTGTCGCCACAATCTTTCCTCAGCAGTCTGTAAGTTCCACAAATGCTTTTCTTGGATGAAATTTGTTTAGTCAAACCCGTATCACTTGTAGAGGACTCCTGAAGAATTTCCAAATCCGTAATTTCTCTTGTAAGAGTGGAAATCTCTGTCGCTAATCCATCACCTTTATAACCTTCCCACTGTCTAATATCCCTTTTGAGCCATTTCATTTTTTGGAGAAGTCTGTAACCTGCAAATCCTTGGACTTTGTAACTTTTCCATTTATTTTCAACCAAAGAGATAAAATCTGAGTTGTTTAACCAGTGATTGAAAAATCTAAAGGGTTTTGGACCCCAGTCTTGAATATCAATGCCTAGACAGATCGGGACATGATCAGAGATACAGCATTCCAGACTCCATTGATTGATTGTAGAAAATGATGAGAACTAATTAGGAGAAAGAAGGAACCTGTCGAGTCTGCTCATAGAGGTTCTGTTTCGCCAAGTGAATCTTCTCCCAGTCATCGGAAGATCAACCAGCCCTGAATTTTGAATGAATTGGTTGAAGTCCTCAGCAGATTTAGATATGTCAGACGAGCCAAATCTTTCCTCGTCGTTTAACACCGCATTAAAGTCACCAGCCACGCACCATAATTCTCGCTCAGTGTCGATGATCTTCTCAATCTCGTCGAAGAAAGCTTTCCTATCTAATACATTGTTGGGCGCATAAATATTAACCAGATTGATAACCACAGAGGGATTATGAAGGGTCCCTTTGATCCAGATGAGTCTTTCGCTTTTAGTCACGGAAATAAGAGAAAAAACATTTTTCTGCCACATAGAGATTAAGCCACCTGCTGAGGCATTAGCATCACAGAAGTCATAGTTTATTTCTCCACTACCCCAAAGTTGATTTATAATTCTATCCGAGACCCCAGAAAGCTTTGTTTCTTGTAAAACACAAATAGAGGTTTTTCTTGGTTTAACAACTTCTTAAAGGATCTTCTTTTCCCTTTAATACTCATACCTCTGATATTAAAAGAGATCATCTTCATTTTGAGAAAAATAGAAAACCCAGAAAATTGAGGAGATGAAAGGAAAGAATCTCACACAGCAGCTTTTTCAGCTGCCTCTAACTCCATGATTCTTTCGATGATAATATCATCATCCACAACAGGAGAAAGACCCATGAGAAGACCAATTTCCAGTGTTCTCTCTGCCTCCTTTCTAATAACCAAATTTCTGTTTCTAATATCTTCATCAGAAATCTCATCATCTTCACAGATTTGGTTCTTCAAAAATTCTGTTTTCTTCGAACATGTCTGCCCTTTCTCTTCATTTTTTTCTCTACCAGAGCGTCGTCATTAAGGACTGTGTGAGAAGTTTGTTCCTCTGAAATATGATCATAATCACCCAGATTTCTCATCTTTCTATTCTTCTTGGATTTCGCCTGGACCAAATTGGGAATAGTAGGGGTTTGGTTTACGGTAAGGCAAGTTGGGTTTTGGTCAACAGGGTGATCTTGAATTGGTTCAAAAGACAAAGGCCCAGGGTTAATAGGGGTTTGGGTAAGGACCACAGGATAAGGTTCAGACGGGCTTGAGGGGTTTGTGTTGATGGGCTTAGTTGGGCTAAAATTCTCTCCGATTAGATCACATTCAGATAAGGATTTGTGCAAATAGCAGTCGTTCAGTGTATTTTTTGAAAGGATCAATTCCAACTCACCTTGATTATCCATGTCAGCCCCGGAAGCTTCCTTAAAGTCAAAATGTTGTGCCAGCTCAACCATTTTCTGAACAAAACAGCCGTCATTGGGAACCCCATCCTTTTCAGCGTGCACGCTTTTGTCGTCTCCATGCAAATCTCCTGTTTCCAAAGGTTGGCATTCAATCATTTGATTACTGTAACGTTCTGTTGATGGGTCTCTTTGATCAAAAGATTTTTTTGAATTTTCCCATTCTTTTGTCCGTTCATCTTCTGTCGTTTGAACTTGAATTTCATTTGAAATTGGGTTTGAACTTGAAGAATCCGATGAAACAGAAGAAATGGATTTGGTTTTGTTGATTGTTTTGACATACTGATTCCACAAAAAATCTGCGCTTTCTTCCACAGAAACATTGATAGTAAATGAATCTCCATTTACAGAGACCTGAACTGAATCTAGAATATGAACGTCTTTTTTAACTAGGGAGAGGACTCTTGCTGAATCTAGTTTCTTCTTTCTCATAGTGCTGTCATCTACTGAAATGAAAACCCCCCATTTATCGCCGATCTTCTTAAAGAAAGAAGGACACCAAAGGTGAAGTGGAATGTTTGTCAGTTTTAGCCACAAGTATCTATCTTCACTTAAATGAACTGGACTCCATGGCTTAACCCAAGAGAACCATTCACTTAACCAAACCTTTCCATCTTCAAGCATACCTATCATTTCATCTCTGGATTCGAATGTCAGAAGAACCATGCTGCCACCCATAACAGTGATTGAAAAAAGGGAAACACCTTCTGTCAGGATTCTTTGCTGTAGGAAATGGATACCTTGAACATTTTTCACCATGGCCACAGCAGATTTCTCCAACCAATCTAACTCTAGTTCTTCCTTATCCATAACAATGGGGTCTGGTGGGTTTGGCGATCGTCTAGCTGTAAAGTTGACCCCCGTGAGACCCACATCCATCGGATTTTCTTTCCCATCGCCAACTTGCTGCACAGTAGAACCATTAGGTCAACTTTTAACGATGTCTGCGTAAGAAGGTTTTAGTGGCGCCTGCTTAGAGTTGGGGAGTTTATCCCTGTTGAACAAGCTGCTATCATGATGCTTTTTTAACTGCATCTGCTGTGCTGGTCTCTTTTTAAGATTTCTATTCTCCCAATCATATTTTGCTATGTTAATCGAGAGTCTCCAACCATTCCAAGCATAACCATCCAGAGCCCTTATGACTGATAAAGCTTCTCGCAGGTCTTTGAATCTAAAGAAGCCGAACTTGCTTCTTCTACGATTTTTCCATACAAGCGGTATGTAAAAATCCACTACTCTGCCATGTTTCATGATCAAATCTCTAAGCTCACTTTCTCTGCCTTTGGGATGAATATTGCCCACAAAAACAGTGACAAGACTACGTCTCCAATGATCGATTTCCTTACTCCTTGCAGATCTGTTATCCTGAAAGACGTCTGAATTGTGGTGATACTCCTTGCTGTTTGGAAGCCATTCTCGCCTGTTTTCATTTCTGAAAGCTCTCGCTCTCTCTCATCACTCTCTCGCTCTCTCTCTCTAATTATTACAATTTTAAAAGATGCAGATTTTAGAATAATGGTAAAATCTCTTGAACAGATGCTTGTTTTTAGTCTTGAATGCAATTTCTGAACATGTAATTAAGAAATGCTAACTAGCACTTTCAGATTGGTGCTGTCGTTAGGGCAGGGTCATTTCATTTTAGTTACTTGGGGAGTGCCATTTGATAATAGCTTATCTCTAGGAATATTGGTTGAAAGTGAAAGCTAAGTTGGAGAGATGCTAATCTCCTCTTGTTCCAATTAATTGATTTTTTCAAGGTTGTCCAAGTCTTGTTATTTCTTTTATACTTCAATTTTTTTTCTGTTTACACTGTAAGATTCATTAAAACAAAAATATCCTTATATGAAAAGATAATTTTGCCTTAACAAAATTATTCAATATAGCAAGTTTACCTTCTTTTTTTTTGGTGAATAGCAAGTTTACCTTCTGCTTTACGTTATTTTCCCATATTTCCGTTCTTCCTTTCCAAAATTTTTTTATTGTTTTTCTTCTCTCAAACTAAAAAAACTCATATTCTTCTTCTTTTTTTCTTCTTCCTTCACGTTCTTTTTCTCTCCTTTTGCCATTCTTCTCTCCTCTAAACCCTGAATTTTTTTTTTACTATTTTTCTTTCCTCAAACTAAAAAATATGAAAAATTTGAGTAAAAGTAATTATTATAATAGTATTGAAGAACATGAAAGCATGGAAACTAAAAAAGAAGATAAGGTAAGTTTCAAAAAAAAAAACTTTTAAACGCTCTATTTCTGTCCATTTTCCTATTTTCTTATAATCCGAGACTGTTGACTGGGGCCCTCATCCTTTCAAGCTTTTGAATTGTTGGTTGAGTATCAAGGAGTTTGGTAATGAAGCCTGTAGGAAGTGGAATTCGATTTCAATTCAAGGGAATCCAAGGTTTTGATTGGAAGTTAAGTTGAATTGATTGAAGATTTTCTTCAAGTAATGGATAGAGAAATTTTGGCTACGTAGATGAGATAATTGAGAGAATAAAAGCAAAGATTGATGAATTAAATAAAGTTGGTGTATTGAGAGATCTTGCAGAGGATGGAATTAAACAGAAAATGGAGGCTAATCAAGAACTACTGTGGAAGGCTACCAGAAACATATATATTTCTTGGCTCGTCTGGAATTTAGTTTTCTACTGGTGGAAAGTGACTAGGGTTCCTCCATTCATCCTTTTTGACTTTATTCACCACTGTGAAGATTTATAATTTTCAGGTGTTTCAAAGAGGTGATGGCTTGTTGCTTGTGGAGCCACCTTTTGGTTTATCTGGTCAGCAAGAAACGATTTTGTGTTCAACAAGAAACAATGGGACAGAGAGGAGATTATTTCTCTGATAATGATGAGATCGTTGCATTGGTTATGGGCTAATGTTTATGACTTATCTTTAGAAGTTGATCAATGGTGAATTGATCCTCTTTAAGCCTCATTTTGCAGATCAGTTGACAACCCAAGTCTGGAACTATCTTGCTTCTGGTAAATTGAAATTAAACGTGGATGGCTCTGCACATGGTCCATCAGGTTTGGCTGGATGTGGAGATTATTTTTCTGATTAAGATGAGATTGTTGAAAACCAGATGGTTTTGTCTATTGCTCTTTTTGGTGTTTTTTCTTTCTGAGTTTGGCGTTGGCTTTGTTCTGTTTGTAACTCTGTTTCTACTGCAGTTTTTTGGCTGCATTATATTAATAAATACTACCTTACTTGGCTGAGCAAAAAAAAAAAAGGTAAGTTTCAAAAGAAATTCAAAATAAAAAAAATCCATTAATCCAAATCAATCCGCAATAACAACAACAATAAATCAATTAAAAACAAGTAAACTCTAAACAATAACTTACTCACAAATCAACTATATTCCAATTTTAATATAGAATATAAAGAAATAATATCTAAGATGAAGTTGAAGATGAATTGATTTGGAGACTTTTAGGGTTTGGAAGTTAAATGAGGATGATCAGAATGTAAGAAAGTGAAGAGAGTAGGGAGAAATTTGTAAATTTAGAGGGATATATTTAGTAGTTTTTGAAGTCAATTTATAAATGTAGAGTAAAAATAAAAAATTGAGATGTATTTATCTCATAATTATATTTTTGTTGGATTGTAACACTGCTACAGAACTAGTAAAGGAATATACTGAGAAGTTCATTTTGAACACCTTTGCCTTTGGTTCAAATAATCAAGATGATAAGGTCTTAGCTTGCTCTTTCTTATAGAAATCAAAACTTTACAAGTTGTCATTCATATTTGATACCCAATCAATAAGCTTATTAATGCGCCTGTCAATGGAAAATCTCTCATGGTAGTGATTCAAGAACATTAACCGCCTTTGAAGCATTAAAAGGTCTAGTCAATTATTTCAAGGTCTCCACTTGGGAACCTTCAACATGAAGCATCGAAGCAATCATTCCACCCATTTAGTTGAAACTTCAGAACTTCGAAGCTGAAGGTTCAACAAAAGAGCTATAAGGCAAATGTGTTTCACTTGAATTTGTCGGCCGAAAGACACAATATATATATTTGAAAAGCAAAGATGAATATTATAAAACTGGAAGTTTCGGTTTACAGCAATATTCAGAGAAAGACACAACATATATAAAGTCTCATTACTGACAAGACGTGACTTTTTTAATAACTTTCATTGTAGAAATATAAAGTATAGGAACTTTTGAAAAAGAAAGCTAGCAAGCCTAACTTCGCCTTCTCCTGCAAGCACCCAGTTCCTTTCTCAAACTCTTCTTACATCTTACCTAAATTCCGTTCCTTTCCTCTTGTGTTTCTTCTTCATCTCCTTTGATCAGACATTAACTTGAGTATCAAAGCGTTAAAAAGAAAATCTGCGTTCCTTAACCTTGTTTTGTTTCTCTGAAGATTATATCAGTTCAAAATCAAAAGTAACTTAAATTACATCATAAAGACATCAATAAAATCCTTTTAAATTTGCACTCTTCAAGAGTTTGTTCATTATAAATGTCATCAGTCATCTAAAATAACGTTGAGTTGGTAATGTTTGAATAGATTGTTGGTTGTAGTAATTAGTCCAAACCAAAAAAAAATACTAATAAGGGTTATTTTGCACTATATCACTCTTTCAATGTTAAGAAGAGACAAAAAGGAGGCCACATGCATAATGAACATGTTCATTAGAAATTGGAGAGAATGAAAAATTGCAGGAATTATATTTTTGAAGATTTGTTAGATAATGATTTTGCAATTTTTAAGTTTTTTTTTTTCTTGCTTTTTTTTTTTTTTTTTTCTTCGACTAAGGCTTTTTTTTTTTTATCTTTCCTGTTATGATCTCTATTAATTTTAGATGTCTAGGGTTTTTTTTTATAAACTTTTTATGAGGATTACTTTAATTTTTTTCGCTGTTTTTTTAAACAGTAATTATGTTTTTAGATAAATTAACTAGGGTTAAAGTGATTAATTAGAAAGAGCGAATGTGGTATAGGTGAGTATATAATACTAATTATATACGTTTAAAATTTTATGAGGTGGTATAATTTTAATGGAATACTAAAAAATTATTTTTTAAGATCATCCTAATATAATTTATTCTCTTTATATAAA
Source organism: Heritiera littoralis (assembly GCA_031772115.1). NCBI lineage: Eukaryota > Viridiplantae > Streptophyta > Magnoliopsida > Malvales > Malvaceae > Heritiera > Heritiera littoralis. Next base: position 2,401,355 of record JAPDPK010000044.1, read on the forward strand.
TATATATACATATCATGTTATAATTAAATGATGAATATTTATTTTAATAAACTTATTAATAATTTATAAAATGAATATATGGAATGAAAGTATTTATGGAATTAACATATACTATTATACAATAACCGTTTCATCCAATCCTTTCTCATTAATTAAGAATGTGGTCTAAATCTCTAGCCTCTTTGATCTTAAGATGCATTTGATTCATCACAAATATATACTAATTTGTGTTATTTCTCTCTTAGAATATAAACCATAAGGATCTGCAACTTACTATGGATAAAAAGGAATGGCAAGTGACCTTGTATCTTTTTTTTCCTGATGAGCAGAAGTTTTATTAATCATTGAAATGGCATCAGAAGGATATCAAGTTCATGAATCCCTCTACTCTAATTGGAGGGTTTGAAGGGCGGATGAGAGATGGCGAATTGGAGCTCATCATTTGCTTCATTTGACCTCATCGATCGAGGCAAATGCAAGATTTCTTCGGTGATAAATGTTAGTGGAGGGGCCTCTCTTTTGGTTGGTACCGATGACTTTTTGATTAATTATGAGCATGCTGATCATATATTTACCAGAAACACGGACTCTAAGCATGCTAATAGGTAAGACAGACAACTGATCAGACCAATGACAAAGCATGAACTATGCATATTTAAATTTATTTTAACTAATGTATGAATGTAAGTCATTGCATATTCTGACTGCAGCTTGAATAATTTGTGGTTATGGAAGGGTTGAAGAAGATCCACAGTTGATTGGGATGATTTTTTCAGTGATCCAGCAGACTCCACTGTTAAATTTTAGTGGAGAATTACATATTACAAATAATTAAACAATAGAAGAAAAACTGTCTCACTCAAGACTTTAGTACTTCATGATTTTGTTTAAGGTGCCAACTGCCAAATACAAAAGCCTAGATTTTCAGAGTGGGCGGATCTCAATTGTTGATTTGACATGCCCTTGAGTTCAGTAAAGAAGTAGCTCCCACCCTCAGGAGACAGAGAGAGAGAGAGTCAAACCCTCGAGTTCAGATTCCATAAAGCTAGCATTGAACGGTCAGATTTCTGCGTTTAGAAACCTGAAAGGCAAGATTCAGATCCTATGAACCATCCATTATGACCCGTGATTCTACTTTTATCCATTAGTGGAAGCTAAATAGAACCCTGTTTCTTAATTAAAGCATTTTCATCACTATAGTGTTTTCACTTCTGTTGCATAAATTATTGTTTAAGCTTGCACCAAGGTGACAGCTAAAGAAAGCAGATTGTAGAATAATGCTAAACTCTCTGAAACAGATGCTTGTTTTTATTCTTTAATACTTAAGAGATGCTAATTAGCACTTTCAGATTGGTGCTGTTGTTAGAGCAGGGCCCTTTCATTTCGGTTACTTTGGGAGTGAATCAACTGCCATTTGACAACAGCTTAACTCTATGAATATTGCTTGGAGAGTGAAAGTTAAGTTGGAAAGCAATGCTTATCTCCTCTTGTTCCAATTAATTGATTTACCAAGGTTGCTGAAGTCTTATGATTTCATTTGGCTAGTCTCATATATAATTTTATTTTTGTTGGATTGTAACACTGCTACAGTACTACTAGTAAAGGAAGATATTGAGAAATTCATTTTGAACACCTTTGCTTTTGGTTCAATTAATCAAGATGATGAGGTCTTAACTTGCTTTTTCTGAAAGAAACCAAAACTTTACAAGTTGTCATTCATAATTTTTTTTTGTGTAGACCACAAGTATATTCATCCGTTTTAACGATCTGAGACTAATCTTATTCGTAGTTTGGTCACAATTAAGACTCTTCATTCCTCTCTAAAGATGTATTTAGTCAGAGTCGAATCCTAGAACTCTTTCCACAAATCCAGCCTGCGTTGCTAACTGAATCACAGGCCTTGAGTAGTTGTCATTTATATTTGATACCCAAGCAATAAGCTTATTAATGCGCCTGTCAATGGAAATTCTCTTACGGTAGTGATACAAGTACATTAACTGCATTAAAAGAATTAAAGATCTTGTTAATTATTCATGGTTTCTACCCGGAAACCTTCAACATTCAGCAGCCAAGCAATTATTCCACCCATTTGGTTGAAACTTCAAAGCTTACAACAACCATTAACAATGGAGGTTCAACAAAAGAGCTTTAGGACAGATGTGTTTCACTTGAATTTATCGACAAATAGAGTTCTAAGCTTTGCACAGGAGCCATCAGAATATAATAATAATACTATTCATGCATTTGCAAGTGGAAAAGTACAAGGGAATCCCTACCTTTTCGGCGCATTTCAGTGGTGGGGAGGCCATAAATTGCTATCTCTAGGGACTAGAGGTTCTACACCAGCACGGTTAGCTAGCTCTTCTAATATCTGTCACTAAACATTTGATTAAATAGATTACTGTAATCCTCACCGAATTCAAACGATAGACTAACATTTCAGCACTATGAAAGGTCAAGGATGGAGCTTTCAAGTTTGAATTGATAGCTTTGTTCTTGAAAAAAAAATTAAAAAAAAAAGTGTTGAGGAAGCCATTTTTTCACCGCAAGTTCTTATTTTAGCACTATTACTGTTAAGAAAAGATATAATAAGAGCAGAACGAGTGGGGCATGCAGAAGAATACCCAAAGATATCTATGCAAAATATAAAGGATTATTGTTTTCAAGGGAGGCAAATATAATACATTGGGTGGGTCAAAGAAGAATACTGTAAGAGATACGCAATTGATGCCACTCAACTCATTAAGGTTTATGAATAATTAGCGGTTAGGATCCTTAAAGGGCCCTGGTTCCTGACATTATAAATACTGGGAAGACCAGAACTCAATTCATTGTGCTTAGTTATAACTTCTTCATTCTCATCTCTCTCTTAATCTTATCTCTGGCAATTTGATTAAATACCCTTGACAGACATTGAAGTTTTTTCATACTTAATTATGGAATTGGGAGCCATGCATAAATGTGTTGTTTTTTTTATTGCAGTGATTGCCTGCAGCCATTTAGTTTTTTCAGTTGAGGGAAGGCAACTAAAATCAGTAAGCAGAAATGATTCTAAGCAAAACAGCAAGACTGACAACTCTGCAATCCGGAAAGAAGATCAGCAGCCAGGGGCCCCAGGTTACATTCCTAATGCTTCCCACCATTCAGTATCAGGAAAGAGAGAAGTATTGCCACCGGCTATACCAACTAGAAGACCAGATTTTGCTGACTCAGTTACAGGTTACAAAGATTATTTCCACCCCACTACGACAGGAAATAGCCCTGGTGGTCTTGGACATTCTTTCGAAGAAGATGATGAAGATATCGTACAGAAACCAGGAAGCATTAGCTCGAGTAACGATAAGCATTCCATTGCAGGAGAGATAGAAGGTCTCCAAACTACCAACCTTGGGCACAGCCCTGGAGTTGTTCATGGTTTTCCAAACGAAAAATCAGAACCAAATGACTAGACATGTAAATGCCCCCCGCAGGTTTAGGTATATTTCCTTAATCTCAACATTCACGTAGGACTTGCATGAGTCCTAGGTCTAAAGACAGGTTCCATATCTGATGTAAAAAAATAATCGTCCCCAAAGCAAACTGGTTTGATGCTTGTATCTAGTAGTTATTTTATTGTATGTCACTGTGTCTGTGTCCTTTATTGCAATGTTTTCTTTCAATCATCTTAATAAATTGTTTCTGATATTTCATAAAAAAAAAACCATACATTTTAATCCTTTTTTTTTGTTACACATTTTAATCTTATTTACTCACTTGCAGAGCTTGAATGTTGTTTATAACAACTGATGAAATCCATCTTTTCCTCTGTTGGTCCTGCAAATGATCTGCATTAAAACAAACAAAGAAAAGTAAAAATCAGATGTCTTTAATTAATATCTTTCTGAAGGTACTTAATTTCAAATAAAGTTATATATATATATATTTATATAGATGGATGGATGGATGTACACACGCAGACGTGAGCGCACGGGTTTGTGGGGCGAGGGGGACCATCAAATGAAACATGTCATCATTATTATCAGAATCTTTATCTTAATTGTAGACACCAATTTTACTTGAGCCATTAAAATGAAATTTTCATTAAGCTATCATTTTTAACTGTCTATATTATTGGCTTATTATCATCATCATCACCATTATTTACCCTATTTATTTATTTTATCTCTTTATTTCTTTGTGTATATTTTTCTATTAGAATTTGGAAACTTAAAAAATGGAAAAAAACTAGGTCAACTGTGCTGCATGCAGCAGTACTGCTCCATCTCCATATTAACCGCACATTGCAGACAAATGGTAATTTAACATGTATGGTGACAGAAACTTCTATCCTGGAAAGACTTAGCTTTTTAATTAGTTTGGTTTCTCTATTTAACATGTCTTTGGTTTCAGTTTCAGTTTGAGATACCCTAGATTTGAGTATTGTTTGGAAGGGAGGAAAATTTGTATTCTGTTTGCCGTAGGTAAAGCTGAAATCTTTATGCGATGAGAGAGACTATCTCTCATTATTGTGTAGTCCAATTCAATTTGCTATATGGAATGAAAGTATACATGGAATGAACATATACTCTGTCGAATAGTGATCGTTTCATCCAATCCTTTCTAAGTAGGAAGTTGGTCTAGATCTCTAGCCTCTTTGATCTTAAGATGCATTTGATTCATCACAAGTACATATTAAATTGTGTTATTTCTCTCTTAGAATACAAACCATAAGGATCTGCAACTTACTATAGATAAAAAGGAATGGTAAGTGACCTTATATATATTTTTTTGATAAGCAGAAGTTTTATTAATCATTGAAATGGCATCAGGAAGATATCATCTTCATGAATCCCTACACAGCAAAACAAGCTTCATACATAAGTCCCAAACTGCCACTAACAACAGAGTAAAGCTTAGAAACAGGGTAAGAAAAGAACACAAAAAGGCTAGGAGACAAGCTATTCCTTCATGGCCTTTTCACCCTTTTGTCTAGGGTATTGGGCCTATCTGACGCAAAAGGTGGTTCACAAACTCGGCTTTGGTTCCAACTTATAACCCTAGGTGAGAGCCCTGTTTAATGTTGGGCTGCCTTGAAGAAGAAACAATTCTAAACAGGCTTTACAAACCCCATTTCAGTTGTTCTTTGCATTGTGGAAAATAGCCCTGTGCGCTCATATCATGGACTACGCATCAGGGGGCCAAGAATCTCCCAAAGGCCAGGGGATCGAATCAAAGTATCAAAGAATCACCATACCGTTGTCCATGAGATCTTTTCTCGATGATAAAAAAAAGAAGCTCTAAAATATTTCGTACCGACAATAGGAAATTGCATTGCTTTAGCTTCTAAAAACCTAGCTAGCTAGTTAGCTAGAGATGAGCTCAGTTTTAAAAGCCACAACGATACAGAGAGGGAGAATGGGGTTAAAAACAGCTATGGTTTCCAGTTGGAAAGCTGAACACCCTGTCTGAACAGAACTGTTCATGGTATACAACAAATTAAACAACAAAAGATTCTAAACACAAAATGTTTTATAACCCCTTAATGGTAGCTAAGTTAATTAATTTAGTACACCATGATATATTAAACTCTAATAAATCATATATATACACAACAGGGCCATGATGTTCATTAATTAATTACCATAATATTTTTCCGGTAGGTCAAAACCTTAATCATCTCGGCATTGAATAAATTGTTTTCTTTAATCTTAATTTACTTTTTAATCCCTCAACCACCATCTATTTTAGTTCATTCATTTAATACTAGTAAGATTAAGCTCTTAAGTCATTTAATCTATTTTAGTTAATTCATTTAACACTATTTTAGTTAATTCTTACCTTTTTAATCCCTCAACCACCATCTATTTTAGTGTAAATTTGTTAAGTCCAATAAGTCCAACTCTAACACATATCTAGGTTACCAAGACATTAGTAAGAATAAGTTGAGTCTAGTATACTACCAAGATGGAACATTCTTAATAACTTTCATTGTAAAAGTATAAAAGGTAAGAATTTTGAAGAAAGAAGGCGCAACCTCACTTCTACCTTTTCTGGCAGGCACCCAATTCTTCCTTTCAATCTCTTACACGATTCTTTTCCTCTTTTGTTTCTTCTTCGTTTCCATTGATCAAACATTGATTTTAGTGTCCTACGAAAAAAAACCAGGCGTTCCTTGATCCTATTTTCTTCTATGCAAATTATACCAGCACAAAGGCTAAACTTCCATTGAAATTAACTTTAATCGCACCAAATCGACATCAATAAAATCCTTTTGAATTCACAATTTTCAAAATTTTGTTCAATATGCATGTCATTTGAAATAACATTCAATTTGTAACATTGAACGGTATGTTGGTTGTTGTAATTGGTCCAACACCAAAAAAATATAAGGGTGATATTGCACTAGCTATATCACTCTTTCAATGTTAAGAAGAGACGAAATGGAGATCAAATAAATAATGAACACTGCATGGCCCATGCAAGAAGTACTGTTGGACAGTGTGACCATAACCATAGGCTCTATGTTGTGCATGTGAAGAAAGATATGGGATTTTACTCCATTTAAATTTTGTACATTGTCACTCTAACAAGTCCTATTTGTTAATGTTTCGATCCCACTTGCACTTCCTCTCTGATCTTCTATAAATAGCACCCTGGGGTGGAAGAGCTTTACAGGCAAAGTTGCTAATAGGTGTTTGCTGCTTGGTTTCCAATTATATTTCAATCAAAGCTTTTCTTAGTTATTTTCTTTTTCCCAATCATATATAGCAAAAAAAAAAACAATTATGGCCCAAAACAATCTACTCTCCATTCTTGTTCTCCTTCTGCTTGTTTTCTTCTCGGAAATTCAGTGCATTGTAGGAAGGCATTTGATATTGGACCAAAACCACAGTTTCCAGAAGGTCCAAACTTCCGGAAGAATCCTTGCGAAGGAAACAGGGAGAATCCATGATCCCAAAATTAATGGTGTTAACATTAACAAGGCAGTTGTTGCCAACACGCAGTCTCCACCTTCACCACCAAGTGCGGTTGGAGCAACCAAAGCCCCGCCACCCAAAAATGTAGACGATTTCAGACCCACATCTCCCGGCCACAGTCCTGGCGTCGGCCATTCCCTTCAAAACTAGGTCAACAGTTTCTTTCACAGTGCTGCATGCAGCCGTACTGCTCCATCTCCATGTTAAACGCGCATTGCAGACAGATGGTGTTTTAACATGCATGGTGACAGAAACTTCTATCCTAGAAAGACTTCAGCTTATTAATTAGTTTGGTTTCTCTATTTTACATGTCTTTGGTTTCAGTTTCAGTTTGGGTACCCTAGGCATGAGTATTGTTTGGAAGGGAGGAAAATTTGTATTTTGTGTTCTGTAGGTAAAGCTGAAATCTTATGTTATGGGACAAGAGAGACTATCTCTCATGATTGTGTAGTCCAATTCAAGTTGTTATCTCCCCCATTAGTGTTTGTAAAAATATTTAGTCAATCCAAGCAAGGGTTTGTTTTATGTACAGCTCGTTCTTTGCCTATTGTTACTTTATTAGTACTCCATCGGCTTATTCCAAAAACAATTTTAAAACATAACAGGTTCATTTGTAGTATTTCTTTTCTGCTACTATTGGCATTTTTATCAAATACAGTATCATTAACTGCATGAACAAAGTGATATATTATAAGGTAACAATTTAGGTTTGGTCTAATGATAGTTGCTTATCTTTAAAAAAAATAAAGTTCAAAGTTCAATTCTTTTTTCTCTTTGTAAATGATATAAGGTCACTTGACATTCCTTTTTATCTGTAGTAATTTGCAGTTCCTTATGATTTCTATTCTAAAAGAAAAAAAAAAACACAAGTTTGTATATATACCCATGAATTGTGATGAATCAATGCATCTTAAGATCAAAGAAGCTACGTATCTAGACCACATTTTTATTTAATGAGAAAGGATTGGTTAAACGGTTATCACAAGTAGGTGTATGTATATATATATATATATATATATATATATATATATATATATATATTATATATATATAAAATATATTCATTTCATGTATATATACTTTCATTACATATAAATGTGAATAATTTATTATAGACTTATAAATAAGTTTATTAAAATAAATATTCATTATTTAATTATCACATAATATATAATAAATGAAATTTATTTTTTTTAATAATTGATTATGTAACATGATTTGATTCGAAGATACATATGTTAATGTATGTAGAATAACAATTTCATACAATTTTTTCTATTATTATTATTATTAATGCTACAATAAATATATACTTTCAATAAATAGTATAATCTCTTACTAGCTATTTTCCACATGAATGTGGCCATTTTTCCACCAAAAGACCCATTTTTTATTTTTTGGGAAAGTTGAAGTGATTTTAGATATTAAAATTTGAATCTCATACTTTATTTAAAGCCATAAATATTTTTTAAAGAAATTGCATGAACAAGTCAACTAAGTAACAGGTTCAAAGCATTTCTATATTCAAGGTAAAGAGGTAATAAATCATACAGCATAACTTAGAATTAATTAGAAGAAGAAATTCCGTAATCAACAAGATTACCAACCTGGTTGCAGAATTCAAAATGACCATCATCACTTGTGATGATGGCTGAATTAGGATGAATCTTAACATACATTTCTGGATAAACGAATCTGGACGTTTTGGTAAACGATCCAAATGCACTCTTTCAAGACAAGTATAAACCATAGTCAAACACTTCAAGTTACTAGACCTAGAGTATATTTTCATTCTTCTAAGTTGCATGCATTCATAATGATTTGAAGTTCAAATGAAGGGCTTTCATTTACCGTAATCTTGGATAGATGACAAAAACTCTGTACTACACAGCGGAATACGATCTGTACAATGAACCTAGACTCAGATATGTGAAGTATTGCAATACTTGGAACAGTTATTATGAATAAAATATCATAACTGAAGTTTGAATTAGTCAATATAACTTTTAACAAAACTACAGTTGCGTTTTACAGCTTAACATGGCAGAGAATCAAATGTTTTTGTTCACTGGTTGTCACTTTGCAAGGGTAAAAAAGCTGCTAGCAGACTCTCTTCTCTGCACATAAAGCAGTGCTGAAAAAGGTTCAGTGCCGAAAAAGGTTCAGTGCCAGAGACTGGGGACTTCCTCGGATGCTGGAACCAACCACAAAAAAAAGTCCTACACGAATATTCTTCATAGTCAATTATTCTACTCTAAGTGGAGGGTTTGAAAGGCGGGCGAGAGACGGCGAATTGGAGCTCATCATTTGCTTCATTTGAGCTGATCGATCGATGCAACTGCAAGATTTCTTTAGTGATAAATGTTAGTGGAGGGGCCTCTCTTTTAGTTAGTGCCCTTGACTTTTTGATTAATTATGAGCATGGTGATATATTTACCAGAAACACAGACTCTAAGCATGCTAGTAGGTGAGAAAAACAATTGATCAGACCAATGACAAAGCATGAACGATACATATTTAAAATAATAATGTAGGAATGAAGTCATAGCATATTCTGATTGCAGCTTGAATAACTAGTGGTTATGGAAGGGTTGAAGAAGATCCATAGTTGATTTGGATGATTTTTTCAGTGATCAAAACCTGCAGACTCCACTGTTAAATTTTAGTGGAGATTTACATAGCACATATTATCAAACAATAGAAGAAAAGCTCTCACTCAAGACTTGTCTTTAGTACATCATGATTTTGTTTTGGGTACCAAATGCAACAGCCTAGCTTTTCAGAGTGGGCGGATCTCGATTATTGATTTGACATGTCTTTGAGTTTGATAAAGAAATAGCTCCCACCCCCCAGGAGAGAGAGAGAGAGAGAGAGAGAGAGAGAGAGAGAGAGAGAGTCAAACCCTCTAGTTCAAATTCCATAAAGCTAGCATTGAATGGTCAGATTTTTGCATTTAGAAACCTGAAAAGCAAGATTCAGATCAAAATCAACTTATGACACTGATATTTGGTCAAATTCCGGCTGTCCTATGAACCATCCATTATGACCCGTGATTCTACTTTTTTCCATTAGTGGAAGCTAAATAGAACCCAGTTTTCTTAATTAAAGCATTTTAATCACTATAGTGCTTTCACTACTGTTGCATAAATTATCGTTTAAGCTTGTCCCAAGGTGACAGCAAATTAAAGAAAGCAGATTGTAGAATAATGCTAAACTCTCTGAAATAGATGCTTGTTTATATTCTTGATTACTTAAGAGATGCTAATTAGCACTTTCAGATTGGTGCTGTTGTTAGAACATGGCCCTTTCATTTTGGTTATACTTTGCGAGTAAATCAACTGTCATTTGACAACAGCTTAACTATATGAATATTGGTTGGAAAGTGAAAGTTAAGTTGGAGAGAAATGTTGATCTCCTATTGTTCCCATAATTGATTTTCCAAGGTTGCTGAAGTCTTATGATACCAATTGGCTAGTCTCATATAACTAAATTTTTGTTGGATACACTGTTACAGAACTACTAGTAAAGGAAGGTACTATTGAGAAATTCATTTTGAACACCTTTGCCTTCGGTTCAATTAATCAAGATGATGAGGACTTAGCTTGCTCTTTCTGAAAGCAATCAAAATTTGGCAAGTAGTCATTCATATTTGATACCCAATCAATAAGCTTATTAATGCGCCTGTCAATGGAAATTACCTTACGGTAGTGACTAGTGATAACATTAACTGCATTCAAAGAACTAAATGTCTTGTTAATTATTCATGGTTTCCACCTAGAAACCTTCAACATTCAGCAGCCAAGTAATCATTCCACCCATTTGGTTGAAAGTTGAAACTTCAAAGCTTACAACTACCATTAACAATGGAGGTTCAACAAAAGAGCTTTAGGACAGATGTGTTTCACTTGAATTTGTCGACCAAAAGAGTTCTAAGCTTTGCACAGCAGCCTTCGGTATATAATAATAATACTGTTCATGCATTTGCAAGTGGAAAAGCACTGGGGAATCCCTACCTTTTCGGTGTATTTCAGTGGTGGGGGGAGGCCACATATTGCTATCTCTAGCCTCTAGGGACTAGAGGTTCTACACCAACACGGTTAGCTAGCTCTTCTATTAGCTGTCACTAAAAATTTGATTAAATAGATTGCTGTAATCCTCACCGAATTCAAACAATAAAGTAACATTTCAGCACTATGAAAGGTCAAGGATGGAGCTTTCAAGTCCCAATTAATAGCTTTGTTCTTGAAAATTTTTAAAAAACAAGTGTTGAGGAAGCCATTGTTTCACCTGAAGTTCTTATTTTAGTACTATTATTGTTAAGAAAAGATATAATGAGAGCAGACCAAGTGGGGCTGGCGGCATAGAGAAGAATTTCCAAAGATATATATATGCAAAATACATTGGGTGGGTCGCAGAAGAATACTGGTAAGAGATATGCAAATTATTATGGAGTATATTAATCTTTCAACAGAGGAACTACATTTCCACATTGTTGTATAAAAAATTTTCTTGATAACGACAGGATCTTTTAAATTCTAGAATTCAAATCTTCCATTATTGCAATTGATGCCTCACCACTCATTTAGGTTTATGAATAATTAGCGGTTAGGATCCTTATAGGCCCTGGTTCCTGACATTATAAATCCCTGGGAAGACCAGAACTCTCTTCATTGTGCTTAGTTATACCTTCTTCATTCTTATCTCTCTCTTAATCTTATCTCTGGCAATTTGGTTAAATTCCCTTGAGAGACATTCAAGTTCTTTCATACTTAATTATGGAAATGGGAGCCATGCATAAATGTGTTGTTTTTCTGATTGCAGTGATTGTCTGCAGCCATTTAGCTTTCTCAGTTGAGGGAAGACAACTAAAATCCGTGAGCAGAAATGATTCAAAGCAAAGCAGCAAGACTGACAACTCTGCAATGCAAAAAGAAGATCATCAGCCAGGGGCCTCAAGTGGCATTCCTAATGCGGCCAACCATTCAGTATCAGGAAAGAAAGAAGTATTGCCACCGGCTATACCAACTAGAAACGCAGATTTTGGTGATTCAATTACAGGTTACAAAGATGATTTCCGCCCCACTACACCAGGAAATAGCCCTGGTGTTGGACATTCTTTCGAAGAAGATGACGAAGATATTGTACAGAATCCAGGAAGCATTAGCTCGAGTAACGATAATCATTCCATTGCAGGAGAGAAAGAAGGTTTCCGAACTACCAACCCTGGGCATAGCCCTGGAGTTGGCCACGCTTTTCCAAGCGAAAAATCAGAACCAAATGCCTAGACATGTAAATGCACCCCGCAGGTTTAGGTATATTTGCTCAGTCTCATCATGCACGTAGGACTTGCATGAGTCCTAGGTCTAAAGACAGATTCGATTTCTGATGTAAAAAAATAATTGTCCCCAAAGCAAACTGGTTTGATGCTTGTAACTAGTAGTTTTTTTATTGTATGTCACTGTGTCATGTATTGCAATGTCTTCTTTCGATCAGCTTAATAAATTGTTTCTGATATTTAAAAAAAAAAAGGAAAAAGAATCTGCATTTTAATCTTAATTACCCACTTGTAGAGCTTGAATATTGTTTATAACAACTGATCATGAAATCTCCCTTTCCCTCTGGTGGTCCTGTAAATGATTTGCATTAAATAAACGAGGAAACGATAAAAAAAATCAGATGCTTTTAATTAATATCTCTCTGATGTACTTAATTAATTCAAGTAGTTATTTATGTATGTATGTACGCGCGTCTATACGTGAGTGCACGGGTGTGTGAGGGCCATCAAATGAAGCATGAATAAAACAATAAAGCTTTAATTTCCATTTGGGGCAAGAAGAATCCTAAACAATTATAGATTAATTAAGGAAATTCGAAAAAGTATGAAAGCTAAGCATTAAGAAATGGAGATGAAAAGGGTCCCAGAAGCGGAGGAGCCAATGAAGCCCTTTCTCTTGATTATACTAAGGAGTTATGCAGGGAGATGAAAATCAAAGAGTACTGCCGAAAGTGACTTAGTGCACATGATTATGAACGCCAAAAGCCAACCAACTCCGTCTGGCCCTGGGACTACTTTCCATTTCCATAAAGTTTTTTTTTTAAGGCTGGACAGAAGATAATATAACTAAATTAATAAAGAGAGAATATAGAGTTCAAATCAGAGAAACAAAGTGGTTAGCCAAACCATCATCAGTGGAGTAAGTTCCTTAGGAACTAATTTGAGAAATGAAAGCAAACTTTGTATGAGATTTGAGATTCTAGGTGGATATGGTTGGAGAAGTTCTTCATACCCTGTGGGATGAAGAACAGCATTTGAGAAATGCATTATTGGTCCATAGAACAGCATTTGCAGAGTCACTCTTGTTGATAAGTTGACCAGTGGTGATAAAATTTGATGTTGTCTAAATAAGAATGCGTTGACTGACGGTTATGAGTTCTCCAAAGTTGGATTTGGCATGACCTATTGATTCGGAGAAAATTCCTCGAATCAACCTTGATTTTACTGTAGTTTTATCACAATGGTCGTGAAAAGAATTAGGTTTGTTTATAAGTATGAGTACAAATCTCACCCATTTAGTTATTTTTTGAAGTTGAAAAAGTTCAATAACACCCTACATTAATACCAGAGCACATAGGTTACCAATATCTTTTAGTGTACTAAACAAAAAAAAAAACTTTATAAATGTGCTTGAGAGAAAACCTCACCCTTTAAATTAGCTTTTGGTGTTGAGAATGTCCAATAGCTAGAGTTTAGCATTTAATTTCATGAAACTATACACTAATTTCATTTATTTTCTTAAAGTTAATATATAATAAATTTATGTGCCACTAAAGAAAAAGGGTTCTAATTAATTTATCAAGATGACAAAATAAAAAACATACTAAAGAAGGGTTAAAGTTCACCTTAACATATAGTTTAGTATAGTTATATTCCCCTCTATGCGAATAAAGAAAGCAGAACTTTTGGACTCAAAAGTTATACATTTGATTATAAAGTTACACAGATTACAGCAAACTGAGTAGGGCAGGCTATGTTTCTTTCTTGTTAACAAGTCCAAGACCTAAACAACTTACCTGTTTGCTCGAACAAAGCGACGATTAATCCCAGAAGCTGGTCCCCGAGGTTAGTTCGAGTGCATGCGTATCTGCAACTGGCTGTGCAAAGTAGGTTTATTTTAGTGCTTGGAAGGAATCAGCCGCAAATCTTTTATTGGAAGATTCCCATGGAATCTTGTACGAGAACCGTTTATTGTAAAGATTCTTCGAAATTTGAGCGAGGAAATCAGTAATAAATGTTATCGTCCTGAACCCCTTTTGGCCTGTGGGGCATCTGACAAGTTGTCAGACGACAAATGGAATCCCCATGTGCTTAAGGCTCAAAACCTTTGATAAACGCTCAAAGGCTTCTCCATGTGCGATCCTTCTTGGCAGTCAGTAAGTACAGTTTCAGAGCGGTGGTTGAGATTCAAAGTCGATCTAATGCTATGTACTCCATCGATTTTGTTTGATAATTGTAAGATCTGATTCTACACTATTGTAAACCTTAATTTCATAAAATTTGATAATGAAAATTAAATGAATAGTGAATGTTAATTTCCAAGAGGATGAAAAGCTCTTTAACTTGAGATATAAACGGTACAAATTATGTGAAATACTCTACGGGCGATTACAAAAATGAGACAGCTCGCCAATGGGCGAACAAGAGAATAATCGCCAATGCATAATGGCGAGTTTGATATTGGAGAGATTGACTTAATGGCGATATTGGCGAATTGAAATAGAGATTGGCGAGCTGAGGGCATAAGTTGACAAGGCGAACTGGAATCAGCACAAACAAAATGGAAAATAGATTCAAACCATTTTACAACCAAAAATTGACTTTGTAAGTCATACGGTTGAAGACAATAGATAGAGAAAGGTTATAGTCAATAAAGAAATTATCTTTATTGGATGAGGAATAAGACAAAAGTGCAATTAGTCAAGAAATGAGGCTATAGTGGACTTCACGCTACTTTGTCCTCCTGACAATTGGGTTAGACAATTAATGGCAAAGTAAGTAAGTCAAAATGTGCAAAGAATAGCTTCCCATAGTCGTTCCTTTTGCTGCAGTTTTTCTTCGATTTTTAATGCATGATAAGACGTGAAATAAATGAAAGAAACGGAATAAAGGCCAAGTGATGGATTCTGATTGGATTAGCATGGTTATATAAGAAGAAACAATTGAGAAAGATCGGCTTAGTAAACTTCATCCTCTCCACGAAAACCATTATACTGCAAGTTATACTCTGTTTCTTCCATTTCTACTATGCTCGATTTACTAAACTTCATCTCTAAGTTGGCTAAATAAGAAAACCTGCTTGCAAAAGCTTCATCCATCGTTGATGAACTAAAGGGATAAGCAAAATAAGGCTAACATGAGACAGAAAGTGATCTGCACTGGAAGTGCAGTTGATTAAGGTGAGATTTAATGATTTCTTGAGATTGAATGATATATTTCTATGATTTCAAGTATGAAAAGCATGATTATAGTGTTGCTTTTGATTTATTCTTGTTAGATCATAAAAATAGAATAAATTCATATCTTGAATGTACATGAAGAATAAAATGAAACTGGGTTGAAATTGTAGTAGAATGATGGAAAAATAATCGAGAATGAATAAGGAAAGTAATGGAAATGATGTAAAAGTAATGAGAATGGCGACTATGGTAATTGCCCATGTTGAAGGTTAGTGATCACCAATGAGATGAGTAGGAAATATGAACTCGCCAAGTTGAAAGTACTTGTCCAAGTGAGCAAGGTCGCCCAAGGCTAGTTCATGGGCGAGCCCATCCCTGAGTAGAAAGCTGTATGGCGAACTCACATGCATAAGGCATTGGGCGAGTAGAATTGTGGGCGAACTCCCACATTTAAGCCAATAAAGGCTTGGCGAGTTGAAAGTTGGGCGAGCTCCCACTTGTAAGCCATTTGATGAATGGCGAGCTCAACTGGGCGAGCTAGTTAGAGCTCCGTTGGGCGAGCTAGTTGATTTATCTCAAGTCTTGCCAAAGTACTGAAAATAATTGAAAAAAAGAAGAAATATTAATAGAATTTATAAATTATTTGCAGCCAAAAATTTGGAATGGCTATTGGCGAGCAGGAAGCAAGGCGAAGCAAGGTGAAGCAATACCAAGTAAGGGAGTTGTATGTGAAGTAAAATGCATGTCCTATGGAGTAGAAATATTATGAAAATATTAGAAATTATTTTGATTTACGACATGCATTTATTTGATAAGTTATTATGACTTGGGCGAGCTAAAAGCCGACCCTTATGTTATGATTTGGCGAAATGGTACTGGGCGGGTGAGCCTTGTTCTGCGAACCCTTTTGTGTTGTTTCGGGCAAACAACAGCTGCTTTAATAAGAAGCGGGCGAGCCAAGTTGGGCAAATCCCTTTATATTCTTTTGGGCGAGCCACTATAGGCGAGCCATGATTACTTTGTTTTAAAAAGCTAAGTGGCGGGCGAATACTAGTTCGCCACCTTGTCGAGTTAACCATGGGCGAGCCGTGCTGGGCGAGCTAACCATGGCTAACAGGTTTCACTTTTCCAAATTTTCTTAATCGAAAAATGAACTAATTTTAATATGTTTGAAAATAGAAATATGAAACCTTTTTGGGGGCGAGTTGAATATGGGCGAATTGCCTATGGAATTGCCATAGTTGGGCGAGTTGACCAGGGGAAATGCCATAACAGGCGAACTGGTCATCGGGCAACCTATTATGGGCGAGCCAGTGTTTTTGTTTTAAGTGCTATGGTTGGCGGGCGAACATTAGTTCACCACATTGGGCGAGCTGACCATGGCGAACAGGTTGAAAGTTCATTTTCTCATACGAAAAATGGGATATTAAAAAAATAGAAAAAAAATAATAAAATAAAACCTTGTGAGGTAAATTGTCTATGGCGAGTTGACCATAGGTGAGCCAGAATGGCGAGCTGACCATGGACGACCATGTTTTAAAGGTTGAGATTTCGGCTATGTTCAAGGTGTTTTGTAAACAGAAAGCCTAAACCTATTTGGAAATCAAATCATTTTGAGAAAATGATAATATGGATTGAGATAATTCCATAAGGGATTTCATGAGATATAAAAAGTACTTTTTGAGACTTAAGGCCCTAAGTTCATGCATTTCAATTCATATAAATTGTGTGACCCGCCTGGGGGGATGACTCGGGTCAATAGACCAACGAGTGCACTCCAGGGCTGTAACATCCCAAATACACAATATATCATAATATTTACTTATAATTCACATTTACTTACCGGTTGGGCTGTCTGTGATGCTTAACAACTCTCTACACTTTAAGAATTAGTGCTCTTATTCCTCGTTCTAATATGGAAATATGAATTATTAAATTGATTCCTTAAGATGTATACACATTCCCTTCTATTAAAAGTAGTACTGTACAATTTTACTGAATATATAAAAGAAATACAACATACCTTCGATATCGAATCTCTGGAAGGTAATTCTCTTAGTCCTAACTCAACAAATCTGTGGAGTGGAAAATAAGGAGTGAGCTACAACGTGCTCAGTAAGGAAGGTTTATGTTGCTTTATAAAGATAATTACTATATCCCCAAAACAACATAATTATCCTAACGATCAAACCCATTAGGAAAACAATGAATGTATTTAACATTAAACAGGATTCAATAAATCCTTTCAATAAACAAAAATCATATAACTGAGACTAGGCAACAATTTAATCATGCAGGGAACACAAGTCGTCCGCTTTTAGGGTGCACTCGTAAGCCATCGCCCCTCACGGCTATCTCAACTAGATCTATGGCCATAATCTATAGGTGGTCCTCGGGTCCACTTGCCAAGTGACCTCGAGACCGCTGAAGACTTGGAGGGTCCATCAG
This sequence comes from Heritiera littoralis, assembly GCA_031772115.1. Taxonomy (NCBI): domain Eukaryota; kingdom Viridiplantae; phylum Streptophyta; class Magnoliopsida; order Malvales; family Malvaceae; genus Heritiera; species Heritiera littoralis. The sequence goes on from JAPDPK010000044.1 coordinate 2,419,213, forward strand.
CCTTGTGACGCCCTGAAGTGCACTCGTTGGTCTATTGACCCAAGCCATCGCCCCAGATGGGTCACGTAAAGTATATGAATAATAATGCATGAACTCAGGGCCTAAAGTCTCAAAATCACTTTATATCTCATGAAAAACCTTTATGGAATTATTTCATAATTTCTATCATTTTCTCAAAATGATTTGCTTTCCAAAAGGTTTCATATTTTTTGTTTACAAATATATTAATTAAAAATAGCCCATTTTCACCAAATTTACGTATGAAAAATATGGGATTTAATTGGCTCGCCAGGGTCAGCTCGGCCAAGTGGCTCGCCCATAATCAGTTCGCCCGTTGGGGTGAACTAGTATTCGCCCGCCCAACGTAACATTTAAACCAAGTGAAACTAGCTCGTTCATGGCTAGTTCGCCCATGATCAACTCGCCCAATCTCGCTCAATATTCAACTCGCCCCCAATAAAGAATTTATATTTTCTATTTTCCAATTTTTAAAATATCTCATTTTTCGTATAAGGAATAAACTTTAAACCTGTTCGCCATGGTCAGCTCGCCCATCACGGCTCGCCCATGGTTAACTCGACAATGCGGCGAACTAATGTTCGCCCGCCAACCTTAGCCTTTTAAAACAGCAAGAAAATTGGCTCGCCCTCAGTGGCTTGCCTACAACTTTCTTAACAAAGGGGTCACCCGCCCCAAAACATTATAAAAGGGTTCGCCCAAAATGGCTCGCCCGCCTTTTATTAAAACAGGTGTTGTTCACACGAAAACAACACAAAAGGGTTCGCCCAACATGGCTCACCCGCCTTATACCATATCACCAAATCATAACATAAGGGTCGGCTTTTAGCTTGCCCAAGTCAAAATAACTTATCAAATAAATGCATGTCGTAAACCAAAATAATTTCTAATATTTTCATATTATTTCTACTCCACAGGACATGCGTTTTACTTCACATACTACTACCTTACCTGATATTACGAAGACTTGCTTCGCCTTGCTTCCTGCTCGCCAATAGAAATTCCAAATTCCCAGCTGCAAAAATTTATTAAAACTATTAATATTCCTTTTTTGAATATTATCCAAAACTATTTATATTTTTCTTCCTAATATTTGTGACATTTTGGCGAGATTAAGATCGCCATTCGCCCACAGAGCTCGCCATCCGTTATTAGGCTTACACGTGGAAGATCGCCCAATCCTACTAGCCATTCAATTACTGGCTTATTCATGGGAGTTCGCCCAACATGGGAGCTCGCCACACTTCAACTCAACTCGCCATGCTCATTCTTCTCAGTTCGCTATTCGTGGCTTTTCATTCAGAGATGGGCTCGCCCATGAATTGAATAACGCTTGGCGACCTCTTTGTCTCCTACTCGCCTCATTGGCGATCATTAATTCCACACATTTTGGGCGATCATAGTCCTCGCCATTTGCCCTCACCCGTTCGAAAATTGTCTAATTATCCAATGAGTTGGCGAACATGTGTGTCGCCGCTGTCATAACGTATTAAGTTTTGGATAAAACCTAATAGCTAGACACAAAATCTACGGAGTCGCCACCAACCATTCCACCTAGGTGTGATTGGTCACCTATTCAAACTATGGATAAGACTGGTCTACATCTCAAATTTAGGGTTCGGGAGTACGGTTACGTGTGAGGAAGGGTTAGCACCCTCGCAACGCCCATCCTAAAATGGTACCAACTAGCTTTAGATTATCTCAAATTTGCCTTAGTTAATCTTAAGTTCAATAATTTAATATTGGAAAATATTTCTAAGCATCCTCCATTAAGCTGGTGGGATAGCTTAAAAAATTCTCCTCACCTTAAGAGTATTCAAGTAGTACTATATGACTTGCTTGAAGAGGCTCCGTCGTCGGATTCATTTTAATGTTTTATGAAAACTTCTAATTTTGATTCCTATCTAATTCATTCTTGTTATCTTATCATTTTTATTACTTCTATTGTTTTCTATTATTATATTAATGTTTAATTAATTTATTTTATCAGAGAATGAATATAAACTATTTTTCTCAAAAATTCTTTTTAGATCTTCCATTAAGCTGGTCAGATCTTGAAAGAAATTGTTTGATCTAAAGATTTCCAAAGTATTACTTAAGCGTAATCTCTTGGGGAATCTTATCATCGGAATAATCAATACTCAATCTCAATAATTATTATTAACCATTATCATCCTATTTTATCATTTATTATCATTATTATTATTTATTATTTATTATTGTTATTGAATTATTAATATTTCTTTATATTTATTATTTTATCTTTGTAATTAATTATTTTAATTTTAATTTTTAATACATCTTATTTTATTTTTAAACTGAATATAAATCACTTGTTATCGAAAACCCTCTTTAGACCATCCATTAAGCTGGCGAGGCCTTGAGAGTATTTTTTTTACCGAGAAATTTTCAAGAAAATTACTTAAGCGTAATTCTCTTGATATTTCATCATCGGAAATAATTCAAATTCAAATTCATTACTATTTAAAAATCTAATTCTAGTTACTTCATTTATTTTCCTTTCTTATTTTATTATCTGCTATTACTATCTTTATCATATTATTAATAATCATTAACATCTTTTTTTAATTTAGTAACTAATTATTTTTATTGTTATTTTACAATAATTTTATTTTTAAAATGAATGTAAATTATTCGTTATTGAATAACTCTATTTAGACCCTCCATTAAGCTGGTGAGGCCTTAGATAGAATTTTCTTACCTAGAAATTTTCAAAAAAATTACTTAAGCATAATTCTCTTGATATTTCTTCATCGGATCAATCTCAATTTATTCTTGTATTTTTAAATTTTATATAAAATTATAACCTAGTTACATTACTAATTACTATGAATTATTTTATTTTATTTTATTTTATGCACGTATTCATAAACTCAAAAGCATAGGATCTTTGGCACTATTTAATCTAAATACCAAACCATATAGACATAAGCAAATTATTTCATTAACCAATCTAATAAATTTAATACCTAACTTAATTATGTTCTACAAGTTAATTAAATAAATGAATTTTAATTTAACAAATGCAATTAATTAACTTTCCTAACAACCTAGTAATGAAAAATGTGAATATATATGATTGAAAAACATATTAGTAATCATTACAAATATAAAGTATAGCTTTTTCATAATGAATATAACACGAGATACAGGTGCATGAGCAATTTACCTTGCAATAACTCTTTTACACGTGCTGTTGTGTCCCTTTTACTTTCTTAAACATGCACTTCCATACAACAACTTGGTGCAGGTGACAGATGGAACAGGTGCAATGCGTGTGTTGTGCTCTCTATGTCCCCCTTAGGAAGCTCTCTGTCTCGGTTTGCACACAAGGCAGCCTTTTCAAGCCTTCTTTCTCTTTTCGCTCTCTCTCTTTCTCCCGCGCAGTAGGTTAGTGGTGGAGCCTTGGACGGTACACAGCAGCGCGGCTTGAAGGCAAAGGACGATGCAGGCTTGCACTGAAGCAACTCAGGACTTGTGGCACACAACAAAGTGATGAGGAATGCTGCGATGGATACAGCATGCGGCCAAGTGATGAAGAATTTCAAAGCACCCCCCCTTTCTAGAGTTTCTTTGGTTTTTTTTTTCTAGGATTTTTTCTCTAGGTTTTTTTTTCTGTATTGTTCCCCCCTCTCTTAGGGTTTTCTCTCCTCTCTTTATATACATATATTTTTTTTATCTCCTTTTGAAAAAATGAATCAATGAGTTTATTCATCCCATAATCATGGGATTTTCTTCATTTATTTTCATTTGACCTTTCCATCTTTTTTTATTTATTTCCTTTTCATTATTTTATTTTTGGTAATTTATTTTTAGATTTTAATTCACTTTGATTATTTCTTTTATTATTATTATCTTTCTTATGGCAACAAATCATTGAAGTCAACTCTTTTTTATTTTATGGTTTGTTTCTTTTATTTATTTTTATTTTTATGTTTTTTTATATATATAAAAAAAAATTGTTCGGACAAAATTAGGTGTCTACAGCCGCCTCATACATCTCTTGAGCTCGCCTCAACCGTTGGTCCGAATACTCACCCATTTTGGCAAGCAGATTCTGTTCGCCCATTGTATTTCCTTACTCATTCTTGGTTATTTTTCCATCTAGTTTCTTATATATTCAACAAATTTAACTAAAACCAGGCTATATCTATGTTCATTACGTTGTGAAACATAGAAATCTAGCATTAAATATCAAGAGAACCATAAAAATATGGAACTCACCCTAACTGAGTTGCACTTCCAAAACAGAGTGCTTTCTTGCCTCACTTAGCTTTACTTTGCTTGTTCCTTAGCTTTTCAACAATGGAGGAAAGGTTTGGCTAACCAAGAATAAAGTTTTCCTGGCTCATGTACGTGAGGAATGGAAGAACCAAGACTTTGAGTTTGCAGTACATATGCTGGACGAGAAGCATCGGAGGTTTTTTCTTGAAGAAGAATGTTGCATAATTCCCATGAATTCCTTCTTATATAACCACTCAAATCCTCTCAAAATCTACCACCTATTCTTATCTCGTTTTCTTTCATCATTTCATGCATTAAAACCAAAGAAAACTGCAGCAAAAAGGAACGGTGGTGAAGTCCCTACTGTAAATCTATTCTTGACTAATTTCACTTGCCATTTATTGCCTAGACCCATGTGTCAAGAGAAGCAAAGTGGCGAGAAGTCCACTATAGCCCCTTTCCTTGACTTTTCTCTTTTCTTTTCTTCTCTTCTCCACGCCACCTCCAGCCAGCTATCATTGACTTTCATCTCATTCTTTTCTTTTGTCTTGTAGTATATTAATTCTTGAAGAATTTCTCAACACAAGAAATCGGCTGGGTCCTTGTTTGTCCTATTACCATTAATCCCTTTCACACTTTCATTTAATGTTTTCATACCATAGACATTATCTTAACCTTTTTACCAAGTTTAATTCCATCTATTTCCTGTTAAAATTTGGTATTTGTTTTTCTTTCTTTTGTACACCATATTGTAAATCATAACTTAAAATGAAAAGTGAAAATTTACATTCAATGATTCTTTAATTCCACTAAAAGAATTTATTTCCATTATCAATCATGTACAAATATGGTATATAGTATAATAAAATTTGGGTCTTATAAGGGCGTCATAAGACTGACCCGCAAAGTCATCAGCAGTCTCGAGGTCATTTGGCAAGTGGACCTGAGGACCACCTATAGATTATGGCCATAGATCTAGCTGAGATAGCCGTGAGGGGCGATGGCCTACGGGTGCCAACAAAAGCGAACAACTTGTGTTCCTGGGGGAACAATGAGAGCATGATTTGTTTATTGCCTAGTCTCAACTTATTGATTTCTAAAAGGATTTATTGAATCCTATTTACTGTTTAATTCAGTTTATGGTAAACTATTGAGCAAATGATTTGAATGGTGTATTGAGAGTACTGTTTACTATATCCACTGTTTTCCTATTTGATATGATTTTAGGAAAAACAAATATGTTGTGGTATATAGTTTTGGTTTTATTAAGCAGCATATGTCTCCTTTACTGAGCATATGAATCGCTCATCCCTTTGCTTTTACTCCACAGATAAAAGACACGAAGTTAGAGAATTAGCTCTAAGATGGATATAGCTATATATAAAGCGCTGGGGCAAAGTATGTTAAACACGACAGGTACAGTCTCTTCTCCTTTACATTTCAGACATAGATGCACAATACTACTTTATTGAGATAAAGATAATAGGGGATGTCAGATGTAAGGAATAATGAAAAGAATTTTCGTATTCCGTAATTGCTAAATAAATGTTTATCATTTATTTCGGTCACTGTTGAATGTTAATGGCATCGCAGACAGCCCAACCGGTAAAGTTGTATAGTAATACGTGAAAAATGTGGTAACGGGCTGTTACAATAATGCTAGCCTTATAGATTTTTGGGCCGCAAAAGAATATGGCAGCTAGCTAATGGTCGATGAACGTCAAATTAAACAATAGATACCAAGCTCCAACAAGAAAATTACAATAAGTTGTGGCTTGGAATTCTACTTCGTTGTGATAGACTGACAAAGGCCTCCGGAGGAGGAAAGTTGTGTTGCACGTTTGCTCCAACTAAAATTGAAAATGAATAAAGAATCTATGATCGCGTGTTTTGTGATTTTACTATTACCAACTTGATCAATTGTCCATAAATAAAAAACAAATAAAAAAGGAGGAAATGGACTATGGTGAAAAACATAAAATAACGTCAACGGTTAATATAACGATGAATCTTTAATTTTAGTAATCAAAATTAAATATCTAATAATTTTATGTGTTTTACTTCCTAAAAATTGAGTATTTGAATATTAACATAAAAAATAAATCATTAATAACTTATGTTGAGAGTAGAGGTATCCATGGTTCGGGTCAGTTTGGGATCGAGTCGAGCCTAAGCTATATTAATAGATTATATATAAGTCTAAACTGGCCCGATTATTCGAGCTTAAATTTGAGTCTAGGCCTGTTTATATGCTATATTGTTTAAACCCAAGTCGACATGGTCCGACTTGATTTTCTTTTTCTTTTTTTTTGTATTTTGATTATTTGTTTCTTTATTTTTTATTCTTTTATTTTATTTAAATTTTAATATGATTTGTCAAACTTTGTATGTTAATTTTCACATTAAATATATGTAATGTTATTAATTAACAATATTTTAAATATATATGATTACATTATATTCAATAAAATATATTAAAAAATTTTAATATTGGTAATGTTCGGACCAGACCCAAGTCTCTATGGGTAAAGCTTGACCTCGGCCTGAAAATTTATCGAAACTATTTTTTTTGTCCTAGCCCTTTCATCGTTTTTTTTGTCCAAACCCACTAAAAAATGAGACTGAATTTTGGGATATAAGGAGCTACCCAATCCATGGACAGGCATAGTTGAGAGGAACAAACTTAAAATTTTAACTTTTTATTATGAAATATTGATTTTTAGTTATGAGTTTGGTACTATTCTGTAAACAGTCACTACAAGAAATTGAACTTTTAGTGATAGAAATTTTGAGACGAAAATTTTCGTCACAAGTTTTTACGGTTTTGTAACGGATTTATGACGAAACAAAAAAAGTTTTAGCGACAAATTTAGCCACGGATTTTCTACGGAAAATCGTCGCAAATTTGCAATGGAATAAATTTCGTCACAAATTCCAAAGCTAAAGAGGCACGTGTGAACAGTGTATATCCTTGCCAAAATTTTCGACGGATTTTGAGATGGAATTTTGGTTGCAAAATGAGTCGAAAATTTTGAGACGGATTTTGCAATGGATATTATGTCTCAAAATATCCCAAAAAAATAAAAAAAAAATCTAATGACTTTGGGACGGAATTTTCATTGCAAATTTCTTCTCTAATTTTGAGATAGATTTTGCAATGGAAATTCCATCTCAAAACACATAATTTTTTTTTTAGATTTTGAGATGGAATTTCCGTCACAAATTCTGTTTAAAAAACCCTTGATTTCACTTTTTATCCCTTAAGAAATTTTGAGACAAAATTTCCGTTGCAAAATCCGTCTTAAAAATTTAGAAACGAAATTTGCAACGAAAATTCTGAAAATATCTCAAGAAATAAAAAAAAAATGTAAAGGTTTTGAGACAGAATTTCTGTTACAAATTTCATCTCTAATTGTTGAGATGGAATTTGCAACGAAAATTCCATCTCAAAGACTAAAAAAGAAATCTGGATGTTTTGAGACGGAATTTGCAACAGAAATTCCGTCTCAAAATATCTCAAGAAATAAAAAAAAATGTAAGGGTTTTGAGACGGAATTTGCGTCAAAAATTTCGTCTTAAAATCTCTTTTTAAAAAAATGTAAGGGTTTCGAGACGGAATTTCCATCACAAATTTCGTCTTAAAATCTCTTAAGAAATAAAACAAGAAATGTAAGGGTTTCGAGACGGAATTTACGACGAAAATTTTGTCTAAAAATCTCTTAAGAAGTAAAAAAAAAGATATCTGAGGGTTTTGAGACGAAATTTTCGTCGTAAATTCCGTCTCTAAATTTTGAGATTGAATTTGTGACGGAAATTCCGTCTCAAAATCTTTTAAGAAATTTATATCTAAGGCTTTTTGAGACGGAATTTACAACGAAAAATTTCGTTTCAAAATTTGAAACAAAATTTGCAACGAAAAATTCCGTCTCAAAATCTAAAAGTATGAATTTTAAGACGGAATTTTCGTTGCAAATTCCGTCTCAAAGGCTTAAGATTTCTTTTTTTCATTTTAGATTTTGAGACTGAATTTTCCGTTGCAAATTCCGTCTCAAAAAGCCTTAGATTTCTTTTTTTATTATTTTTTTTAGATTTTGAGACGGAACTTGTAGCGGAAATTAGAGACGGAATTTGCAACGGAAATTTCGTCTCAAAACCACTTATAGTTCTTTTTTTTATTTCTTAAGAGATTTTGAGACGGAATTTCCATCACAAATTCTTTCTCTAAATTTTGAGACGGAATTTGCAATGGAAATTCCGTCTCAAAATCTCTTAAGAAATAAAAAAAAGAACTATAAGTGGTTTTGAGACAAAATTTTCGTTGCAAAATTTGTCTCAAAATTTAAAAACAGAATATAAACTAATATAGTAATATAAAATATAATATCATAATATTTTTTATCTTCTAAATGAAATAAATAATATCATATAAATTATAAATAATATCATTTAAATATAAAAAATATAGTAAAATTTTTATCTTCTAAATGAAATAATATTATTGAATTTATATTAAAAATATATTAAAATTTTGAGACGGATTTTGCAATTAAAAATCCGTCTCAAAATTTTTCTTCAATTCCCGTGCACATGAACATACTTTATCCGGCCATTATCTTTACCACCCCATTAGCTTAAAAAAAAACAACAAAAACAAGCAAAGTCGGCCCTTCCTCACCCAACTCTCCCTCACCCCGACTCCTCTCGCCGGCCACACCCACCCACATCCGACGCCAACGTCAGCCCAACCGCCTTGTGAGCTCTTTGCCACCACCTCGATCTGCCCTACACGTGGCTCGCGACCACCTCGATCTGTCAATATTTGGCGAAAAAAGAAAAAGGTATTGACACCCAAAGGGTGAGGGCTATTGGACAGCCTTTTCTTTGATTACAAAGCAAAAGCAGTAAATCCAAATTATAATAAGACAGAAGAAATAAATATGTCAATATTTTTTCAATTTTTTTCTAAATTCCAATTTCTCCGCCATGAGCAACGATTCCTCTAACAATAATCCTGATCCCGATCGCCCTGTTCATGTCTACGCCGATGGGATCTACGATCTCTTCCACTTCGGCCACGTTTGCTCACTCGAACAAGCCAAGAAATCGTCTGTTTTCCTCCTTTCTCTCAGTTTTGATTTCTTTATATTTGATGTCCATACTTTTCTGGTATCTTTCGAAATTCCTGGTGATTAATGGGTTTCTTTCAAAATTCTCGTGTGGGTTATATTTTTAATCTGTCTAATTTTTTTGGGTTTTTATATTTGAAGTTATTGTGAATTTTATTTCATATGTGAGATATTTGTGAACTTGTATCCAAAATATTTTACTAGATATTGCTTACAAGAAACTGTTTGCTTTTTTCTTCTTCTTTTTTAAATTACATACGTGGTTGAATTTTGTGAAATTGTAGGTTTCCCAATACGTATTTGCTGGTTGGGTGTTGCAATGATGAAACAACCCATAAGTACAAGGGCAAAACTGTTATGACCGAAGCAGAACATTATGAATCTCTTCGCCACTGCAAGTATTACTTCTTTCTATAACCTATTCAAGTTATTGAACTAAAGAACTTTGAAAGGGAAAAAATTCACTTGGGATGCTAATTTGGGGTAGATTTTGATTGTTGGTTTTGCTACTTGGTATCTGCTTTTGAAAGCGGAAAGCCAAATGGGCATTCGGAAGCAAAAGCAAATAGTAAATTTGAAGAATTAAGAATCGTTTGATGGAGATTACAAGCTTATGATAGTGAATGGTTATTTTTCCTCTATTGTTTTGTGTACAAGTACCATGCTTTGTTTCTTTGAAGTTTTGTGATTTTAACTTTTTAAATGTGCGTTTCATGAAATGTCAGGTCATGTGTTTATTTTTCTCTCTAGGTTTTTGTTTAGCATCAAGGTTTCTAATATGTAAATTCTCAGTTCTCCATATATGAGTTCACTCTTTTTTTTTTGTTTAAAGTCAAATTCAACATTTTTATGCTTGAGTTTAAGATTGATCAACTTATTCAAGCTGAAATTTTTATGGTTTTTAATTGAACTTTGCTTATCTAGGTGTTAGGCTTGATGGAGGCTACATTCTTGGGGCAATACTTGCACTATTGAGAATGGTTGTGGATGGATTCTTTTTGTTTTATTCCTTTTTTAGTTTGTAATGTGCTATTATTTGAAATTTACACATTTTAATTTCTTATAAACATGTTTCAATATGGTAGGCTAGGTCTTATTTCATATTCGTGCATTTAAGGATCGAGATCTTATTTATGTAATTTCATACTTATGTAACGCTTTATAGGTTAGACTTAAACCTAAATTAAAAAAAAAACGCATTCTTAATTTTTTCAATTTTAATGTGATTTAGTATTTTTAACTTACCTAAATTTTGATAAATATACAAATGCATTCATATCTATGCATGTGACTGGTGAGGTTCTTCAGTAGTTGATTCCACGTATTCTTGAGAAACAAATTTCTTAGATGCTTAATTGAGATTAGCTTAATATGATGCGATTTGAATTAGTGTGTGTTTCTCTACATGAGTATGAAAAACAATCTTAAAAAAGGTAATAAGAAGTTTTTTATTTTATGCTTTTTACTTGATATGATTGAAAATATATATTTCTTTGTGAGTTTGCCAAATTTTACTAGGATAGGCAGTTGAGTTAATTATGTAAGATTGAAAGCATAATTATTAAGTCATATGAACAATTTAAGTTTGAGTTTTAGATATGGAGGATTTTTGTACGTTCGACCTGCAAGCTAAGAAATAGATAACAAAGACTACTGTGGCTAAGGGCAAGGAGGTTTATTGAGCTTAAAGTTTGCATTTATGTTATGATAGATAGAGCACACAATACTCACATGTCATTTGTGACTGTTGCAATACTTAAGCAAAAGATTTTTATTGAGAGGCCCTGAGATTATTAATCTATTTGTTTTCGAGTTTCCTTCTCTTACATGTCATCAACTCCTTTGTGAATCATGTAATTTGATTAAACGTCTTAGATTCTCAATTTGTCTGTGGGTGTTAGTGCTAATAAGTATCAATTCATTATTTTTGGTCTTTGCTTTGAACTTATTTTCTATGTTCTCTATTAGTAACCCCGTCATTGATAAGTATCAATAAAATGGTGAGTATTTCATTTGATCATACCATTCAACATGAAGAAATGGGTTGATATTGGCCATTATATATGAACTCATAAATGCATAATGCATGTTTATGAATCCATTCTATTCATTTTTGAAAAAAGAGAGAGAGTTGAGGTCGTCTATGTTGTTTATTCCTACCTTTCTCCCTTATTCCCTTTTTAATTATCCAGCAGGCAAGACAAAGTAAAACATGACTTATTTTGGCATTTGTTTGTTAGCTTTGGAAATAATGAAAGGAAAAAAAAAATGAAAGAGTAAGAATGAGAAAGAGAACCTTTTTGGTTTGCTCATTCTGAAACACCGACCTTTGGCATTTACCAGACTCCTCTGTCTTGCCTTTATCCTTCAATAGCCTTACGTCTTCAAGCTCCTCTTCTTTGCTCTCCATTGCCTCCATAAGGTTTGCATCTTTTGTTTATGTTTTTGCTGTCTTTTTTATTTATTTATTTTTTGTATATGCTATTCAAGCTTGAATTTTGTTGTTTCTGAATAAAAAATAGTTTGAGCCTTTTCATGTTGATGCGGAGAGGATATAGAGGCAAATGCAAGAAGTGGCAATTGCTAATTACTGCTCTTTTGTTGTTGTTGCACTTGCGTTGCTTGTGATAAAAAATGAAATGTTTACTATCAATAAGCATCTCGAATATTTGGTAATTAACTTCTTTAAAATTTAATTTTCATGTTGAAACATTGATTATGTTGTTAAAAACTCATACTATATTATATTCAGGTCTTCAAAAGGCTTTAGCATTTTACTCTTCTCATGGCTACTTAAGTTCTCCGCACATAATGAGCTTTACTCTGCTTCTCTCTTCACTTGGAAATCTGTGAGTTTTTCATTTCTTCATTTTGGGTCTTTTGGGTTCCACTCTTTCTCAAAATTTTAATCATCTTTTGCTTTAAAAGATTAATGCTTTTTTGCTTGATAGGGGTACTTTTTTGCTTGATATGGGCATTCACTATTGATCCAAACAAATAAAAAACCATCAGGCGTTTCCCTTTTAAAACATAATCTAAAGCTGGCTCGAGAATTTCTAGATGCATCATTCAATAAGCATATTAAATTTCAAAACCTGTTTAGGCAACAAGCAATTATGTTGTGAGGGATCTTTTATTTGTTTAAGCAATTGCAAAACATCATTTTCTTGATTTTGACATGCTAAAATGGCTGATTAAATTCAATTTCTCGCAGATGTGCAAGGAATAAATAATGTGATAAAGCTCCTAATTTAGAAGCTTTTGTTTGCAAACTCCCAACATGCATCCCAAGTGAGTTAGCCCTATTATTTCTTTCTTTTATCTTCTTTTTGTATATAACTAAGATTTATTTTCCCCTACTTGAAAAAATTCCTATTATTCAGCACCAACTCCAGAAAATACTTTTAGTTAAGTATGTAATTTGTGTATCGCAACTACCAAATGCGTTCAGATCATTGGATATTTACACCAAATAAAAGTGTTTTGTGAGAATGAAATGCCATTGTAACTTTGCAAAGTTTGTCAAATTCCATTCCTGCCTCTTTTATCATTAGGGTTCACTTAAGAATTTAAAATATATGCAATCCTACTTCAGAAACTTTTGTGTTTCCAATTATTATTTGGATTATCTGATTACCACTATATCAAATTTGAATCATTTTGAAATATTATTATAACAACATTTTAAAATTATGAGCTTTTCTATTGTTCTCTTTGACATTATATATTAATTCTTTAACTTTTTATTCCCTCCATTAACATTTTCAACATAGTTAATTGTGATTAAAAAAACATTTTTTTTATTAATTACTTCCCTCTTTTCATTTTGTTGTGATTATTGTTTACCGCTAACTATCATGATTAAAATTTTGAGGGTAAGGTTTTAATTTGGATTAAATGTGAACAAATAGGTTAGTTCATTTACATTTCTTTGTTTCAAAAGTTTGATGGTTTGAATCTTCTTTGGATATTCCATTTGGAAAATGATATTCTTTTATTATACTTGAAGATAACACGTTTATTGAGAATATAAGATTATATACATGTTTATCAATTGCGAAGTGGTGAAGTTGAAATTGTTTTAGTCTTGCTGTACTCTATGACTAAGAAATCATTTTAATTTACTTTTTAAATCTTTTTAAACCTTCTAAGTGGGTTTTTCGTCATTCTTTTCTTTTTGCTTTGTAGGTTTTGTTAACACCAACTCATCTTGCCATAGTCATGGAATATGCTACTGAAGGAGAACTTTTTGAAGTAATATGCTATGTCAGTAGATTTAGTGAGGCTAAGGTATAGTTTATAAGCATTTTCTAATTTTCAAATGTTAGGTAGTGTTTTATTGAATTTCATTTTATTTCACTTTTCTTTTCATTTCCATTTTTGTCAAGTGCTGTTATTGCTTGGCTATGTCAAGAAAGGTTTTTCTTTGAACAATTGATATTAAAAATAAGTTATTGGATCTTTATCTTTAATAAATTAGACTTTTACCTTTTAAGTCTTTTTTTGAGTCTACTGTGATTATTGTAATTAATTGGTTGATGCAAAAACAAACATGTTTGCATCATTGATATGAATGCTACTTGCTGATGCTCAAAGACATTTGCTACCCATCGTTTTCTCATCATTTTTATTGGCCATTTCTGTTAGGCTTATTCCTCTTATGCATTTATCAAAATAGTTATTGTCATAAATTTTACTACGCACTATTTGTAATGCACAATAGGCTTAAGCTATTGCCTTCATTTTGACTTTTTCATTTGAACTTTAATAAACACCAAGTGGTTGCTCAATGAGTTGTTGTTGCTGTTGAGAGCACTAAGGCTCATTGGTCATTGAATCCTACATGCCATAAACACTGGCTACAATTCAAAACCTGATTCTCTCAAAACTTTTAAGAAAGAATTTAATCTTTACCAATAGTTTATGGTTTATGATTTTGATATGTTAAAGAACTTTCTTAGAATGTACCAAATAGAGACAAATCTGTAGCCTTCTATTTATTTTCTGATGTACATATAATACAGTATCGAACAATGACAGAACTTCATTCATAAGGAACAAAAATTAAGGACATTGTAGTTATGCTGATTTCCAGTTAAAAAATTCTGAGAGTTTGGTGCAATGGCATTCTTTTCAGATGTGATGTTTATGCCTTAAAGGCTTGAACTGCTTATGTTTCCTGTTATGATTCTGTCTTTGATAGATTACATCTTTTAACTGTGGACTAAAACTATTATCTGTTCCTCTCAAATACATTTTTTTGTGCTCAATTTTTTTTTAAATTGCTTGCATGCATATCTTAAATTGCTGAGATTTCCAAAGAATCCTTTAGTAATTTTTTTCATCAATCATCTCGCCCAGCATCCAAAGTATTGTTGCACAAAACAACAATAAATGCTTGCTGACGTCGATATCAGTCTTTACTCTCCACGTGTCTCTAGGAAGCTTCTGTAAAAACAAGAAAAGTCAGAGTAACGCAGGGGGTGGTTCCCTGCGTAGGCACTCCGATGCTTAAGTAAGCCAAAGATTCTTAAATATTGGGAAACGTAAAAGCTAGCAGTCAAAAATTAGGGAATAAAATAATACTTACAGCCTATTTATAGGCAAATATCACAGAGTAATTACCTGGAGGGTGATTCCATCTTTTTAAGAAGAGTTTGTAACCAAATACAACACAAACACTACCAATAATGGGCGAAGGCGTAGGCCTATCGCTCGGTGGGAGACCATTAGCTGAAGCTATTCGAGCGACAGACTGTACGCGGACAAGGTTTGGCTCTCTGTCACCGACAGCAAGGGTTGACAAGCTGGCGAAAGGGGTCTCTCGCCTGTAATTCACTTCAGGTCTCGCAATGTCTCTCGCCTCCTACCACGTGGTTGACTAATTTCGTGCCACGTGGCGGCTCTTCTGGCTTGTTGGGCCCTAGCCCAGGGTAAACGAGCTTTGCCATATCAATTGCTCCCCACTCTCTTGTTGGATTCTTCCAATTAAGAGAGTATAAATATTTGGATTCAGGACATTTACGTCTTTTCCTGATTTTTTGTTATTTTTCTAGTATTTTTTGCAGGTGAAAGAGATCCAATTCTGCAGGAGGTGGTACCTGACGCAACACTTGGTGTTCCCTGTTGCAATTATATAAGCAGCAGAAATTCGACGAAATTGGGTAAGAAAAACCTCTACATCAGCACTCTGCCGCACGATTTTAGGTCTCCCGCCAAACATAGTCTGCCGCATCATATAGTCTATCGCCCTCACACAAAAGTCTCTCACTCGTCCCTGTCACAGTAAGTATGTGTCTGGCGCTTCATTTTTGCTAACTCCCGCACTTGCCTTAAGTTTTTCGCTAGAGTCTAGTCTCCTGCATAGTGCTTAGTTCTCTCGCACACTTAGGTCTCTAATACCCTAGGTCTCTCACACACTAAGTTTGTTGCGCACTAGGTCTGACGCATACCCTCAGTTCTGCCGCCTGTTACTTGTCTCCCCTCACATTTAGTTCTCAACCATGTCTTCTCAATGCACGGGCTAAACACTGAGAAGGGACGGTATTGAGTGCAAGTTGTCAAGAGCAAATTTAGAAGAGATCAACACTCGTTTCCCCCTTCCTCCTGGTTATCAATATAGACTCCCAACCGATGGGGAATTTACACCTGATTTGGTTGGAAGTGGTGTAGCCCTTCATAAAGCGTCCTTACTTTTTGGTTTCCGTTTTCCTCTTCTCGTATTTGCTCTGGCTTTTCTTAGGTATAAGGATATAGTTACATGTCAACTCCATCCTCATGCATGGGCTCAATTAGTAGGATTTTCAATAGTATGCCATAATTTAGATATCGTTCCCATCATCCCTCTTCTGAGCACCTTTTTTAGAGTTCGCGGGTTGAAAGGGCTGATTACATTTCCTCTTCAAAGGTTGAAAATTGATGGGTTTCCAAATAAAATATTTTTCGACCTTCCTAACAAATTGCGCAATTTCGAGAGTGAGTGAGTCGTTGTTCAGATTCTAAGCGATTTGGGAATTCTCACTAGATGGAATCGTGATACTAGTGACCATTCCAACCGCTTTGAAAAGTTCGACATAAATGTTTTAAGGATCCACTTTAGCGAGCCTATACAACGTATTTGCTCTACCGGGGAGCGGAACCTTTTTTCTCTTTTAACTCTCGAGAATATTACAGTGGCGGTCGGTTGGAGAGAAATCAGAGCAGCCCCTGAAACTCATACTATTCCATCAAGCCTTCCCACAGCCTCGCCTAGACCAAGTTCCAGCCAACCGCCTACAATTCCCATAGTCGAAACATCTAACCCCTTAAGTCATCTTGTAGATGAATCTTCTTCTGATTTGGGGGACGCAACACCTGGGGCCGCGGATGCCAGTGATCCATTCAAGGAGGATCTTGAATGGAATCAAGGCGACGCCTTCGGGAGTCCTTTATATGACTTTCCATCGGATGCAAACTTGGCTAACTTAGAAGATTTTGGTGATTTTATAGGTTTTCAATTCTCTTTACTTCTGCATACGTGTGTGCAGTATTTTTAGACTTGATTTGCTAACTCCTTCTCCTTATGTTATGCAGATATGAACTTTCAAGCAGTTATACGTAGAAGGGAGAACACTGTGTCTTCCAAAATTTCTCCAACGACTCCTCCTCCTCCTCGTCAACAGCCTCGAGTTGAGGCATCTGTTTCTGGACATCCTCGCGCTCCTACTCCTCCTCTTCCGGCCATTGGTGAACCCAGTCACCCTGCGTAAGAGGCTGGAAGAAGTAAGAGAAAGAGGCATCTTGTTCGTGATCGTGGCTCAGACGATCACGAGAGCTCGGGCTCTCAACGAAGTGAGTCCTCTCCTCGAGAAGGTGATCTTGATGTTGCTGGGAATAGGCAAGCTCCTCGCAAACCTCGTCGTAAGCTCCAAAAAAGACTAATCATTGAAGATACGATGGTTTCGAGGTCGATCCACCTAAGCTTAGGCGTTATAGAGTAGACAGTGGCATGGTTGTAGAGGGGGAAGATTTTCAGACCTACCCTGGTGTTAATGATAATGATAGCATCGAGGAGCCCAGGGTAGCTTCACGTTTGGCTTAGAGTACTATCCTTCCTCTCAATGAGAAAGGAATTTTCAAGGGTCTTCCTGAGGCTGAAGACACTGTTGATTATCTTGTAATGAAGGTGAAAGCGTTGGCCTTTGTCGGTAATGATACACACCTTTTAACTTCTTTTGTCGAGGTTTTTTTAAATTATTTTCTTTTTATTTTGCCAAGTTGCTCAGCAAGTGGTGGCTGTTAATGCGCAGTATCGGCCTCTTAGGGAACGACCTGAGAAGGAGTTACATGATCTTCAGGAGAAAGGCATGGCGCTTCAAAATGAGGTTAACCAACTCCGTCCGCTTCCGGACAAAGTTGAGGAAGGAAAACACGGACCTCAGGCTGAAGCTGAAAGAAGAACAAGCGAAGGTTATATCTCTTCAAGGGTACCCGGAGGCTTACAATAAAGCAGTAAACAATTTTGAGGCCATGAGATCACGACATGATGAGGCCATCGACGAGCTGCAAAATGTACTAGATCAGCAAAGGGAGGTCCGAGTTGAAGCCGTTCATAAATATCGCATGTCTCAACACTGCTTTGAAAAGAAGCAGGAAATTGCCGCGGGATTCGTCAAGTATGGCTTTTACTTGGTTCGTGCTTGGCTGGAGAAGCAGAGGCCTAATGAGACCTTCCCCGAGCTGCTTTTTACCGAAGAGGCCCAGTACTATGATGTTCCTCCCTGGACTAAGTATGAGCCCGACTCACAAGGCCCGGAGCGTTACTTAGAGGAAAGGGCTATAAACGACCTAGACAACCTCAAAGGTCCGTGGTCCCCTCGACAGCCACGCAGTCAGCCCGGGTCCACTAAGGAGCGTGACCAGCTTAGGCCTGTTGAGGTGCACAATCAGCCTGAACTTGTTGAGTTACACGACCAATTCGAGCCTATCGAGGCATTGCAAGGGTTAGACAGCGACGAGCTCCAATTCTCTGATTCTACTGCCATCGATCCTGTGCTAGACTCTACGACTATTGATGTTGCTGGGCCTTCAAATGACACTCCCTCATCTGAAAATGTTCCTCCGGCTTCCCAAGATCTAGGTGTTGACATAACGCCTTCTCCACCGACCGATTCCATTGTCTCCATAGACTAACTAGGGCCTTTATCTTTTTCACTTTGTTTTTCATTCCGATTGTAACTAGTACAAACGATAGTTGCAAACGATTCATTTACTTTTAATGAAAGTTACAATTCCTTTTTGTGTTTTGCTTCTTTTCTTTGTGTGCTTGTGACAGAATGTATGCTATGTTGTATCATCATGTTTATTCAAATTTCAACATGTTGTAGTCATAACAATATGAGTATGTCAAAGTGCTGCGACATAACAGTACTTTATCGATAAAGTAATTACGCTCTGTCAAAAGTTGCAACATAACATACCTTTTATCTTTCATATGGTATTGCTCCCCGAGTTTTTCTTTGAGACAACGTTACTTTCCTTGTCCAAAGAAAAACTTTTTGCTTGAGCATTGTGCCTATCTCGTGCTTTTTCCGCTTAAGGACTTGTACGTTTGGATTGCCCGTTTAGCGCATTTTTCACTCAAGGACTTATGTTTGCCCGTCTAGCACCATTTTGTGCTTAAGGACTTATGTTTGCTCATCTCACACCCTTTTGTGCTTAAAGACTTATATTTGCCCGTCTCGTACCCTTTTGTGCTTAGGAACTTATGTTTGCCCGTCTTGCACCCTTTTGTGCTTAGGGACTTATGTTTGGCTAGCTTTTCCCTCAGTTATTTTTATTCCTGTAACACATATACCAACTAATATGTCGCATTAGAAAATGTAAAATATGAATAATCGGCCTTTATTCATAAATCAAATGATAACAAAGCAATGATAATTACGAAATATTAGAATAGATGGAGAAATAAGAATAACAATTAATAAAAGAGAAAAGTACAATGCTTTTATTGCCAGTACAACTTAAGGTGATTGGCATTCCAAGTCTTCGAGATCCTTTTTCCCTGCAAAGTTTCCAGAATGCATGTACTCGACCCAATCATCCTTCTAATTCTGTAGGACCCTTCCTAGTTGGCCCGGAGTTTACCATCTTCTCTATGAGCATTTGTGATGGCTGACTTTCTCAGTACTAAATATCCTTCCTGTAATTCTCTGCTCTTAACTCGAGCATTATAATAAGCGGCTATCCACTGTTGGTAGGCGGCCAACTTTATCTTCCCCGTGTCCCTTAATTCATCTATTAGATCAAGGTTTTCTTTAAGCCCTTGAGAGTTAATTTCTTAATCATAAGGGATCAGCCTAGGTGATCCAGCTCCGATTTCAACCGGAATGAGGGCCTCAGTTCTATACACCATATTGAATGGTGTTTCTCTCGTCGACACCTTGCTTGTCGTTCTGTATGCCCATAGGACACTCGGGAGTTCATCTACCCATGCTCCCTTTGCCTTGTCCAGTTTGCTTTTCAAACCATGCAGTATAGTTCGGTTACTGACTTCGACCTGCCCATTAGCTTGTAGGTAAGATACAGAAGATATTCTTAACTGGATACTTAGGCCTTTACAAAACTCTCGGAATATGTCACAATCGAATTGTTTCCCATGATCGACATTTAGTACCCAATGGATTCCAAAGCGACAGATAATATCTTTCCATACCACCGCCTCCACCTTATTTTCGAAAATTGTAGCTAAAGGCTTCGCCTCTATCCACTTTATGAAGTAGTCTGTGGCTACAAGTAAATATTTCCTTTAGCCCATGCCTAAGAGAAAAGGTCCCAAGATGTCTAGCCCCCATTGCGCGAATGGCGTTGGTTGAAGGGTGCTCTGAAGGGTCGAGACTGGAGCAGTAACTATAGGAGCGAACTTCTGGCACTTTTCGCATCTTCGCACCTTTTTAGTGGCATCTTTTTTCAGTGTAGGCCAATAAAACCCGCATGTAATATTTTCGTGGCCAAGGCTCGAGCTCCTAAGTGTTCACCACATATCCCCTCGTGAACTTCAGCCAATGTGTATTCAGCTTGTTGAGGCCCTAAGCATTTTAGCAAGGGCATAGTGAACCCATGCTTGTAGAGCGCTCCATTCACTATGGTAAACCTGGCACTTTGCAATTTTAGCCTTCGGGCTTCATCTTTGTCAGTGGGGAGTTTGCCTCCCAAAATGTAGTCTTTGATCAGGCTTCTCCAATCACTTTCGATCTCGACATCACAAACTTCTTCTTCTTCGATACTCGGCTTGGCTAGGGATTCTATCTTCACCATACCACCTTTAATTCCTCTTGAGGAGGCCAACTTTGAAAGAGCATCTGCATGACTATTCTCAGACCGGTTTATCTAGGTCAACCGAAAATTCTTAAATAATTATGCCAATAATTAAACTTTTGTAAGTAAGGGACTAGAGCCGGTTCTCGCGCTTCATACTCACCCGAGAACTGATTTACCACCAACTGTGAATCGCTATGGGCCATTAAGTTGCTAACTTCTAACTTCTTGGCAAGTTTAATTTCGGCTATCAAGGCTTCATACTCAGCTACGTTATTCGAGCTTGGAAAATCAAAGCGTAGGGAATACTATAGGTTTCCCCTTCAGGCGAAGTTAGCACAATTCCAGCTCCACTACCATCCATACTGCGAGCCCCATCTACAAATTACTTCTACCAAACTAATCTGTTTCTTCTTGGGCCTCCCGACTGGTGCATTCTACAATAAAATATGTCAATGCTTGCCCCTTTTTCGCTTGACGGGGCTGAAAGTGTATGTCATATTCACTCAGCTCAATTGCCCATTTGGTCAGACGTCCTGAGTGTTTTGGTTTCTGTAGTATTTGTCTCAAAGGCTGATATGTTAAGACAGTCACCGAGTGAGCCTGGAAGTAGGATCGTAACTTTTGAGTTGCCATCACCAATGATAAAACTATCTTCTCTACTATGGGGTACCTTGTCTCGGCATCTAGTAAAACTTTGCTCACATAGTAGAATGGACAGTCCTTGTCTCCTTCCTTCCTCAATAGGACTGCGCTTACAGCCTTCTCTCCTACACCGAGATACATAAGGAGTTGGTTTCCAGGTTGTGGTCGAGACAATAGTGGCAACTCTTTCAGGTAGTCTTTTAATTTCTCAAAGGCATCATTACACTCTTTTGTCCATTTGAAATTCTTTCTCGCCTTTATTACTTTAAAGAACAGTAGACTCCTTTCAGCTGATTTTGACAAAAAGCGATTCAAAGCTGCTATACTCCCTGTTAGCCTTTGAACTTCTCTAACAGTATTGGGTGGCTTCATGTCCAAAATGGCTTGAACTTTCTCGGGATTAGCTTCCATTTCTCGATTAGTGATCATGAACCCCAAGAATTTTCCCGACCTCACTTCGAATGAGCATTTGTTGGGGTTTAACTTCATCTTATACTATCGCAACACCTTAAATACCTTCAACATTTTCTCGGCATGTGACTCTTCTTCTCGGCTTTTGATGATCATGTCATCCACATACGCTTTGATGGTATTACCCAACAAGTCCTTAAACACCTTATTTACCATGCGCTGATATGTTGCCCCTGCATTTTTCAAACCGAATGGTATTACTCGATAGCAGTATGTTCCGTTATCAATAATGAAAGAAGTCTTCTCCTCATCATCTAGGTACATCATAATTTGGTGGTACCTCGAAAAAGCATCTAGAAAATTCAGCAGTTCATATCCATTGGTCTCGTCCACCAACTTGTCAATTCGAGGTAACAGATATGAATCTTTAAGGCAGGCTTTGTTCAAGTCCGTGAAATCTACACACATCCTCCATTTTTCGTTAGCCTTCTTTACCATTACTACATTAGCTAACCACTCCGGGTAATCAACTTCTCTGATGAACCCAACTTGCAACAATTTCTGGATCTCTTCATCTATGGTCTACTACCTTTCTGGAGCAAAATTTCTCTTCTTCTGCTTAACCGGTTTGACTCCTAGGACTACATTCAACCGGTGGCAAGCGATTCTAGAATCAATTCCAAGCATGTCGGTTGGGGTCCATGCGAAGACGTTAATGTTCTCCTTCAAGCACTGGATTATTTCCTCCTTCGTTTTCTCTAGGAGTTGACTTCCCACATGCACCACCTTTTCTTCATCTTTATCATCTAATCGAACTACCTCCATCTCCTCGTTAGGCTTTGGCTTAAGCAGTTCTTCGATTGTAAGGGTTTCTATTCTCTGAATTCCCTTACAGGTAGTTGACGCGATATAACACGTCCTAGCTCTTCTTTGGTCTCCCCTTACTTGTCCAACACCGTAAGGAGTCGAGAACTTCATTAATAGATAACAAGGGTGCACCACTGCCCTCATGTCATTCAACAATGGTCCCCCAAAGATCATATTATAAGCTACCGATGTTGACTTCAACACCATAAACAATACTTGGTGGATGACACTTCTCTGGCTCTCCCCCAACATGACAGGTAGCTGAACTGCATCTACTACCTTCACCTTTTCTCCAGAGAAGCCATATAATGGTGTGGGCACTGGCTTCATCCTATCCTCTGAGATATTCATCTTCTCGAAACAAGTCTAGTAGATTAAGTTTACCGAACTCCCATTGTCGACTAGGATTTGACTCACCGGATGCTTTGCTACAACTGCCGAAATCACCATCGGGTCATCATGAGGGATCGTTACATCTCCTCTGTCGGTCGGTGTAAAAGTGATGGGCTCTTCACCTTGCTTTTCTTCCATCACTAAGTTAACTTGATAGGCCTGCCGAGCATAAGACTTTCGAGACGATGAGGATGTACCAACCAACGATTCTCCTCCATATATGACGTTGATTGCTGGTCCTATGGGCTTGTTATCTTCCTTGTGATTCCTCATTTCTATCTTCCTATCATTATTTCTCCTATCACCTTCATTTCTCCTTACATGCCTCATGTTCTCATCTCTTCTATCCCTGAAGTAATTTTCCCTGTTTCACACGAGATAGTTGTTTCTGTCACTCTTCCAGACAAATCTGTTTATCTTTCCTTCCGCGCCAACTTCTCTAGTTGATTCATCAACTCCCTACACTTCTCTGTCGAATGCCCATGCGTCGAGTGGTAGTTACAGTATGAATTCAAGTCACGACCCAAATTCCCTGACGCTTTCTTTAGAAGCCGAATGAGATCCGACCCCTCGATAGCTGCCAACATCGAAGTACGGGATTCAGTGAGCAGGGTGTATGTGGTGTATTTTAGTGTAGGGGCTTTATCAGATTTTCTCGGTTGGCTAGAAGATGCCTCAGTGACTTCTCTTCCTCGTTTCCTTCCTTCCTTGTGTTCCCCATTCGATACCATTTCATCACCTTTTCTTGAGTGATATACTTATTTGCTCAAAAAAGTAGGTCTAAGATTGTGGTTGGCTGGTCTAGTGACAGGGACTCCTGCAATTTCTCAGACCTTGTTCCCTGTAACATGGTTGCTACGGCTATACCAACTTGCAAATCTCGTACCTCCAGATTGGCGTCTCTAAACCAATCCACGTAACTCTTTAACGACTCCTTAACTCCTTGTTTAAGGGTGAGCAAATAAGTTGGCTCCTTCTTTCTCTGGCTATTCACCACAAACGCCTTAAGGAATTCACTTCGCAGCTGGTCAAAAGAGACAATAGACCCCTCGAGTAAATTATTGAACCACTTCATCGCATGCCCGGTCAAAGTGAGTGAAAAGGCCCTACACATTATCTGATCCTCCCATCCATGTAGCAACATCAAGGCCTCATAGTTTTGCATATGGTCGTAGGGGTCTGTCTTCCCTGTGTATGTGGTCATTTGCGGCATTTTGAATTTTGGGGGCAGCGATTTCTGCATGATGGCTGCGCTGAATGGTACTCTTCTCCTCTGGCTTTCTTCTGCGGACACCAACTTCTTCTCTTCCAACACGTGTTTTATCATTTTCTTCATGTCCACAGGGGGAGCGAGTTGATTTCTATCCCTTTCAGCATAGGACGAATCAGGCAGGTCTTCAACCACTATTTCCTTACCCTTCCTTTGAGGTTCACTTACTCTTGTCATTTGTGTGCACCATCAAACTCTGACCCGGCTCCCCAAGTGCTTTGGTCATCACCACCATTCTTTCCAGCACCTCCAACACCATGTTCTAAGTTAGTACCAGCAAAGTTCAACACACTACGGCGATGGGCGAAAGACCCTGCCGCAGCTTCGGCACCCTGTCACCCAATACTCTGTCACCTTGCCTCAGGATCCTATCGCCTGAAACCTGTCTCAAGCCCATGGTCTATCGTCGCCTGATACTCCCGCAGGACCGTACGATAGGGTTCCCACATCCAAGCCCTGCCGCATCCTATCGATTATGGACATCTTCCGCATGAGGCACCTCTTGTGCTAGCGAGGAGTCTGTCACCACATGATTAACCTGTTGCCTAGCTGCCTGCTAAGGCACCCCGTCGGTCGTCTCTCCTACGAGGTTTTGTACGGCCGACGACAGATTCAACTGCGGAAGAACTCCCTTAAACAGGTCCACCATGGCTTTGAGCGCTTGAGTGGTCTCCTCGTTGTGTCACCTCAGAGCTTCAAACTCTGCCATGGTTACAATCGTTCTCTCTTCTTCCTTGTTCTCTTGGGTTCTCTGGCGAATCTGTCGTTCAGGAGAACTCACAGAGTTCTCATCACTTCCAGCTCTCACATTGGTTGATCTTGTTCTTACCATTTGAGAGTCTTGATTGGCTTTTAATACGTTTCCCACAGTTGGCGCCAATTGTTGTTGCACAAAACAACAATAAATGCATGCTGATATCGATATCTGTCTTTTCTCTCCACGTGTCTCTAGGAAGTTTCTGTAAAAACAAGACAAGTCAGAGGAACGCAGGGGGTGGTTCCCTACGTAGGCACTCCAATGCTTAAGTTAGCCAAAGATTCTTGAATATTGGGAAACATAAAAGCTAGCAGTCAAAAATTAGGGAATAAAATAATACATGCGGCCTATTTATAGGCAAATATCATAGAGTAATTACCTGGAGGGTGATTCCGTCTTTTTTAGAAGAGTTTGTATCCAAATACAACACAAACACTACCAATAATGGGCGGAGGCGTAGGTCTGTCGCTCGACGGGAGACCATTAGTGGAAGCTATTCGAGCGACAGATTGTACGCTGACAAGGTTTGGCTCTCTGTCGCCAGCGGCAGGGGTTGACGAGCTGGCGAAAGGGGTCTCTCGCCTGTGACACACTTCAGGTCTCATGATGTCTCTCGCCTCCTACCACGTGGTCGACTAATTCTGTGCCACGTGGTAGCTCTTCTGGCTTGTTGGGCCCTAGCCCAGGATAAACAGGCTTTGCCATATCACAAAGCAATGCTAATTTCTGTATTAAACCTTACAGAAGAGTGCACTGTTCTTTTTTAGAATTAAGTTTATTCCTTATTTCTGCACAAATAGATGCAAAAGCAATGTGACTGATGTCTTTTTGTAAAAATTCAACTGTAAATGATTGAGGTCACAATCTACCATTGCAGATGTGAAATTTTTGAATACATTTGATCTTCTATGCTGTTGTTGTCTTGAAGGATTTCTTGGATATTTTTCTCTTCCTATTGGCTTCTAAGAACTCAGATTTTTTCCTTACTGCTACAGGCCCTTTTTTTGCCCTTTTTTTTTATTCGAGTGATTTCAATCTTTTAATTGAAGCTTCCTGAACCTTTTTGTACGTGTGGTTGTCGTTTTAAGCCCCAAATTGTTTGTTTAAATTCTCTCAACGGCATTCCCCTTTTTTTTTATCCCCTTTGAAAGCATGCTCCTTTTGCTAATATGGTCATGCATATGGACTCTTCCTAAGCCTTTCCGCCTTCAACTTTATCGATGCCTTTTCTGTGTTAACATTACTCTGCTTATCTCACACTTTTCCCTTCTGGTTTGACCACTCGCACCAAGGGCGGGGGTTGCCTAGTATATATTAATTGTATGAATTTTTGTTAAATCGTATTTAACAAAATAATTTATTTTGTTTTAGGTGTTCGATCACTTTTTGAAGCAAAGACTCTTCATGAAGCACTACGATGTTGTATGACTTTATCTTCATACTTTTGTATTTCAACATAGTATATATTTCCGAAGTGAACATAATGTTTATGGATGTTGGTACATATTTTGTTGATATTAGATGTATATTTAAGGTTTTTGTTTGATTATGTATATATATTAAATGTATAGATTTTTGTTAAACTATATATATATATATATTGTAAATTAATTGGATTCAATTTTAGGTGTACTTGGAAATTAGATTTTAGCTTACAAAATTAATTTTTTTTTAAAGAAATTCAACAATTTAAATAGCTATGAAATAACAATTTAAATGTTGATTTTTTTTGTCACAGTTTTGTGACGAAATTTGTTACGGAATTTTTGTCGCAAATTGTGTCAAAATTTTTAACAGAAAATAGCAATTTGTAACGGATTTTTCGTCACAAAATATAATTTTAATTTTTTATATTGTTTTAATAATATATTCGTTGTGACAAAAAAAATGGATTTATAGACGAAATTTTTAGTTACAAATTCCATTGCAACATATTTAAGACGGAATTTTCTACCGAAATTCTGTCATAAACATTAAAATTCGATTTTTTTTTATTTGAACAAATTAATTCTGTGACAGAAAATAGTTTTAAAGATGGAATTTTCGTCACAAAAATTTGCAACGGAAAAATCGGTTGCAAAATCCGATACAAAAAGCGTAGAAAAAAAACAAAAAAAAATTGTCTTATTATATTTTTCTGATGGAAAAAAAGGATTTAGAAACGGATTTTGGTCGCAAATATATGTCTCAAATTTGTAACAGATTTGCAACGGAAAAAAAAAATCTGACAGAAAGACTTTTAGCCACTTCAAATTTGAAGACGAAATTTGATGCGGAATATTTCGTCTCAAATTCGTCGCTAATTACAATCAGTGACAGAAATTCTGTCACAAATTCCGTCTCTAATGCTCTGTTTTTTTGTAGTGAGTGAAAGTTCATATGTTGTCTTACCTCTTGGAAGGAAATTAAGACTATTAACGCAAAGGGCTGGGACAAAGAAAGTAACAACTAAAAAACTGCTGGCCAAACCATTTTATTAATTTATTGTTCAACATAATGTATTAGGTTCAGCTAGCTTTAGACAATGGAGTCTTCCTTAATACTGGGGACATTACTTGTAAAAATGACTCGCATATTGGTCCTCACAACCCACATGCTGCACACTTCTCCTTCGTCTCTCTGGCTTCCACAGTTTTTTTTTCCTTTTCCATAACCTATTAGCCTATAAATAGCTTCGATGTAAGATTGAATCATGCCATAGCTTCCTCCCTTCTTTGTTTTACTCTAAAACACTTATATTTTTGTAACTTAAGCATTCTTGCTATGGCCAATGTCAGATGTAATTGTCTGCTTTTCCTAGTAATAATGCTTGTTTTGTCCAATGAAATACTTCTCTTTACCGAGGGAAGGAGCTTGGGATTGAAGACAAAACTAGAGATTGTCGCTTTATTGAGTCCTGGTGGAGAAAGCATTAATGCAAGCCCCGCCGGGAAGAATGAAGCCATGATCCCAAACTCCTTGCATCACGTTTTCAGGTCCTTGGAAGAATATGTAGATGCTTTTCGACCCACAACCCCTGGACATAGCCCTGGCGTCGGCCACTCCATTCAGCACTGAGACATTTGTAATTGTTTGTAGGCTTGTACTTGTCGTAGTTGATATTGTAGGCAACTTAGTATTCTCTTCATTTTCTTGTATCATTGCTTGTATTTGTATCTCTACTTTTAATCAAAAGATTGCAATTAATTAAGCAGCAACATTTTCATACATAGCTTATGTTATGAAGTATATTGCTCTTAACTATTATCCCCAAAAATTAGAAACTGATAACTTTTGCAGATTGAATGAAAGAGGGTGCAATAAGCAACCTAGCTAAGGATAAATCTTTGACAAAATAAAGCTATAATACTTTTTATTTTCAACCAAATAAGCACCAATCTCCAATCAACAATGCTAAGGAAATTACAACTTGGTAATTAGAATTAATGTAAACATAAAGAAAAGAAATCATTTCAAAAATGAAAAGTTAATTAATAATGTATTTAGGGTTAAATATTAATGTTCAAGGGAATCAACAGTTTGCATGGCCCATGCAACTTCTTTATAAAGTTTCCTTGCTTTTCTCCTTGAAAATTCATCAGAATGAATGCTACGTCATTATAAAATTTAAATGTTCTAACAATCAAATTTGGTTTAATGATTTTATTTCTTTTTAGGAGGGATTAAATTCGAAAACTTTTTCCCTTTTGTACCTCTATACAAACCAAAAAAATTTTAGAATTTTTACATTATTCTGGGTGATATATTGAAGAAATTGTATCGCTTAATTGATGAGCAATACTTTCTACATTTCTTTTCTTCTTATATGGTTTAACATTTTTCTTGAGAAGAATTGAAACATGATCATTGAAATTAAAAGTCTAATACTTTACTAAGATTTACATTGAAATAACATCAGTTTTTGGCCTTAAGATTCTTTGATCAATACTGTAACCCAATCACGTTTTGTCTCACAAAAAGTTAAAATGAAAATGAAAATGAAATAAAATTAAATAAAAACTTGTCAGATGTATGAAAAATATTGCAATACCACCAACTTTTTTTCCTTAAAATAAAATAGGAGGAAAACATTACGAAAGTAAAATGGCCCTTGAACTCGATGTACAGCTGAGAACAGAAAGGAAAAAAACAAGTTGGTGATGCATTTGCATGAACCATGAATGATTGTTTCTCTGACAGCTTTGCAGGCTAAGCTGTGAAAACTGAAAATGTCTCCGCTTTGTCTGGGGGCTTTAACTTAAGAAAAAAATTATTGTATAAAGGGATATTCGACAATTACTACTGGCCAAATTCGGTTTTTATAATTGGTCCCTTGTACTCAGTTCACATGCAGTTTGGATTTACTAATGGAATCTTCCTTGATGCTTGGGAGTAAACTTTAGTTTGAGAGTTTAGGGCCTCACATGCTCTTAAACCTCTCTTTCTTTATTATCAGCCTCTCGACAAATCGGTACAATGCCTTACAATAACATATATAAAGAAAGAGAAATTAAGGAAATCAGAGTCAACAGTTGACAGACAACAAGAATGGAAATTAGAGTTGTTTTCCATTTCAATCAAGATCAAGAGTATGATGGAAATAAAAGCAATCGTGAAGAAATAACTGCATCAATGCATGGGAAAGAAGCTTTACAGTTTTACTTGTTCCACATCAAAATATATGGAATTAATAGATTTTGCTACTTATTTTAATCAGAAAGTGTTGAGTTAAGCAATAAAAATATACCCAAACAAAGCAAAAGAGCTCAATCAAGGTTTTGGCCTTTCGGGTCAAAAGATGTTAAGATATATTAATTTGCAACTTTTTCTTTTTCTTTTTTAATAAAAGTTTAAGAGAAAGAATTAAGATTACCTCATCTTTAAGATCAGGGCATATCACTAATTTATTACTAAAAATTATAGATTTATCTATAAATTTTTTAGAATTTATAGGTCACCTATCAATGATAAATCGTGAGAATTCGAATCTGAGTGCAAAGCACTCAGCATTCAATCTTTAATCACTTATACCAATCTTAATTAGTTGGCTGTAACTTTTTCTTAAAAAATGAAAGAAAGTTTCTACTTTCAAAAAGCACTTGAGCAAAACTAAGAGAAAATCTATAAATTCTAAGGAATCTTCGACCAACCCTTACTGATTCCATAAAATAACCATTAATTAACTGTTTAAAAAGTTATTTTGTAAAAAGGAGTGTTGACACCTAATTTTGTCCCGTTTTTATTATTATTTTATTATTTTTATTTTTATTTTTATTTTTGTTATTAGTTTTTTTTTATTATTATTATTATTATTATTATCATTATTATTATTATTATTATTTTAGTTATTATTATTATTATTATTATTATTTATTATTATTATTATTATTTAGTTGTCTTTCTTTCTGCTCCTTCTTTTTCTTCTTTTTCAACCTCATTTAATGGAAATGTTGACAAAACACACCGGAACCCCATCAACCCATTGACCGGCAGCTGGTTTAGGCTAAAACCACCATTGCCAGCCACCTAATTCCACGGAAGATCCACCCGAATCCACCGCAACCTATCCATTCCTGACACCCCTACTGCTAACCGAGAGACAAAAACTCAGAGATGTTTGACTCTAAGGCACTGGACTAGATTAAAAGGGATGTTCTTGAATCTGTTGGGACCCGGGGGGAAGAATTCATGAAAAAAATTTTTTGAGATTCAAACAGAATTACAAAAAAAATCACCACCACCTTCACCATCGAAAAATCACAAACCACCACCATCCTCATCACTGCCTCACCCATCACCATTTTCAACACCCTACAACAAAAACAACAAAAGCCACCATTACCACCACCAAGCCACCATCACCTACCCAAAACCGAAACCCAAATCTCAAACCTCAAACCCAAAAAAAAAAAACAGAACCGAAACCCAAAAAGTTTGGGTTTCAGATTTGAAACCCCAATCCAAACATTAGCCCTAGATCTAAGAAACCAAACAGCAGATATTACAACATCAGAAAGAAAAAAAACAACAAAAAAAAAACAAAAAAAGGGGAAAAAAGGTCTCGGCTTTGGGTAAATTTGTGGAGCTAAGAGTGTTTTCGGGTTAAACGGAGGCCGGATCGGAAGAGAGGGAGACGAGGGGAGTGTTTTTGGTGTATCAGGGAGACCATCGGCGACCGGCGTACGGCGGCGCACGGTGGCCGGCAATCGCCCGGTGAAGGAGGGGTTGAGAGGATTTTTGGGATTTTTTTGGAGAAGACCGGTGAAAATGAACAAAGAAAAAAAAAAGTAGCCTTTTTATAGAGCAGCAAAACGCTGCGTTTTGAAGCCCCTCGACCCGCGCTCCAGCCCGACCGGATCCGAGATCCGCGCGACCCGACCAACGACCCGACTCCGCTCCGTCCCTCACGCGACCCTCGCTCCAGCCCGACCCGATTTCGGATCCGACCGCGACCCGCTCCGTTTTGGTATATTTTTTTCTTTTCTTTTTCTTTTTTCTTTATTTTATTTATCCATTTATTTATTAATTATGGCAAAAAAAAAGACAATAATAAAATAGAAAATATAACAAAGCAAAAATAAATAAATAAATAGTATAATACAATATATAAAAAAATAGAATAAAATAAAATGAACACATAGTTCTAAAAGAAAAGATAAATAAATATAAAATGTGTAAAATATATAGTATGTAAATTTTATAAAATACATATGTTAATAAATATAAAAAAAATTGTATAAATATATAGTTTTAAAATATATGTAAAAAAAAATATGTAAATTACATACATATAAATATATAAAATATATAGCTTTAAAACATATGAATATATATTATACATAGAATATATAAAAAATATATAAAAATGTATATATATATACATAAATTATATATAAAAACATATTTTTTAAATAAAAATAAGTTTTTATTAGATAAATGAAATGTGGGTTAAGGAAAAAATAATAATAATAAATGAAGAATAATAATAAAATAAATAAAATAAGTATGGAATCCCGATGATAAGTCTTCGTTGAACTCGCAAGTAGCGATTCTTCGAAAAACTTTAGGTGAGGGAAATTATATCGAATGTCACCAGAGTATTGGGATATTCGGTATTATTCCTCAATATCCAATTTCATGCTTATTTATTTAAAAAAAAAGATCAAAAATAAAATGAATATATATAATAAAGAGTTGACAAATAAAAAGTGTTTAGAGAAATATTAATTAAGTGAAAACTAATAAAAACAAAAGAGGCAATAAAAACAATCGAAGGAAATAGACAAAAGGGGATTTTTAGAATTAAAAAAAATAATATAAAAATTAATCATAATAAATTTCCAAAAGTAAAGAATGATAGTTAAAATAATTAAATAAGTAATAATAAGAATTTTAGTAAAAAGGAATAATTAAAAGAATTAAGATAATAAATTTTAATTCCAAAATAAACAAATCTTCCGATGATGGGATGTCATGAAACTCACAAGTAGTGATTTCTTGACTGATCCCTAGGTGAGAGGAATTAGCTAAATGTTACCAGAGTATTGGGATATTTAGTTAAATTCGTCAATAATCAGAGTTTCATAAATAAAAATTAAAATATAAAGTTCTTTTTTATAATTCCATGTGCATCATCTACTATATGTTTGCATCATACGTATAAACATTAATTTTAAAATAAATGAAATTCTTCCCATGATGGGATGTCTCGAAACTCACAAGTAGTGATTTCTTGACTGATCCTTAGGTGAGAGGAATTAACTAAATGTTACCAGAGTATTGGGATATTTAGCCAAATTTCTCAATATCAAGAATTTCATTAATAAAATCAAAATAAATAAAATTTCTTTTAAGTTTCATATACATCATACATTCTCATCAATACTACATGCGTATACGATCAATTTTAAAATAGCGTAAGCACCACCGAAGATGAGATTCCATAGAACTCACAAGTAGTGATTCTTAAGAAATCTCTAGGTGAGAGGAATTATTTCAAATGTTACCAGAGTATTGGGATATTTGATTTAATTTTTCAATAAATGGTGTTCATGTTGACTTTCATAATAAATCCCTTTATAACAGTAATTTTTTTAAAGCAAATACGCTAACTGTTTTTATAACCAAAAGCCAAGACTATCTTATCGAAATCAAAAGATACCATGTAGTTAGGATGGTACCGTTTTTTAACGGGCGTCGTGGGGGTGCTAATCCTTCCTCACGCGTAACCGTACCCCCGAACCCAAAATTTTGTTTTCGCAGACCCCAAATTGTCTTTTTAATAAAACTTAATTAGTTTTGAGATTTTATTAAAAGATAAATATTTTAGGTGACCAATCACACCTAGTAAAAGAAAAGATTGGTGGCGACTCCCTTTTTGTTTTTAAACGTTTTTTCGAAAATCGTCGAGCGCGAAGCCGTTACGACAAGGAGCAACAAAGGTCGTGTCCAACTGATTAATTAAATCTACACTATTTTTTTCTCACTGTAAAGAAGATATTATATTATATACAAAGTGGCAACTGGCAACTGCCTCCACGAGCTAGGGAGAAGCAGTCCTTTTGAATTTATTTTTAGTTGAATGTACTCTTAAATTTTTCCTTTAACCGCTAGGGAAGTTAGTGCTTTTAGTGGCCTAATAAACCATTTAAAAGCTTGAAATAATACAGCTGCAAAAGGTTTATTGGGCCTCCGGTTGTAAAGTACTACTACTAGAGTAGTCCCGCAGCCTTAAACAATATAAAGGCCTAACTGCAACTGTGCAAGAACCGGCCGAATAAACAGTGTTGTCTAGTGGAATTGTTAGTGGGGAGGCGCATGAGGGGAAGAATAATGTTACGTACAAATTAATCTTTCGTATTTTTAAATAGAGATAGTGCAACCTTTGAGCCCTCTGAAAAGTGGGACTGATTGTGAAGGATTTGAAAATCAATTGTGGTTGACAACCAAAGTCCACAGAGAGCTATAGCGCGGTAGATGATCTTGCCCTTCTGTTTGATATAAAGAGTATGCCCTAGGGTTTATTAGCCTTTTAGTTGTCTATATGGTCAGATATATGGAATATGGGCGAGATTTCGTATACTTGCTCAAGCACACAATTGCACTGAACATGTCATCATTATGTGAGCGTGAGCAGAAAAGTTTATTGTCAATTAATTATTCGATAAGAGAAAACTAAAATCACTTAATGATCGAACAGCTGGTTCGATTTTAATAAAAAAAGAATATTTATAAATTTATTATTTATTACTTTTGATTTTTTTTACATAAAAGTTTATGTGAGGGAAGGCTTCTCCGGTATAAAGCCAAGACATATTGTAGGCTTCAATGAAGACTTTCATTGGATTTTCAAATCGCCTACCAAAGAGAATTGTTGGCAGCTGAAGTCGAACCTAAACCTTACAAGTAATATAGACAACTTTTACCAACTCAATCAATCTCCCTTGATTTTTAGTCTTTTTAGGTGTCTATATGGCCAGCTATATGGAATATGCATGAGATTTAGTCAAGCACACAATTGCATTAAGCATTTCATTATTGTGTAAGGATGAGAAGAATAATTGTAATAATTCCAATCTTTATAAATATTTATAAATATTTATAATTCAATTTTCATCAAGAACAAATATTTATAAATTTATTATTTTTTACCTTCGATTTTTCATCTTTCATTTATTCCAATCTTTTCTACCAAATAAAACCATAAAGAATTTGTTTAATACATGCCGATCAAACAATATTTAAATGTCTTTGAAAGGGCTATATACCATGAATCAAGTGGTGCCAGAGAAGAATAAGTAGTATAGACAGCGGTACTAAATTTTGCCTGTGGCAAGTTACAAATGGAGTTAAATATCTTTTTCTTGCATTTGGGTTGATTTCTTTTTTGTTTTCCAAAGAATGAACAGCTAGCCTCTCATTGGACCGTATGGAGGCAAGAAGAATATGGAGAACATGCGGCAGCCAAGATGTCTGTAAACTTTTCTGTTCATGAGAGGTTGGGCTTAAACGTTATATATAAGCCGTCCAATGTACTTTGTCTTTTGTTTTTTCTTCTTAGTGGTATCCTCCAACTGGTGTGGAGGCTCTCACATGCCCATGTCTCTTAATTAATATCTTTAATTCCATACAACTTGCCTGGAAAGGGGTTTAAATACCACTGTTTTTATTAAACCCTTAATCACTTGAGCTTCTCTTAATTCCCTCAGTCTTGTATTCCTTTGCATAATGGCAAGTTTCAGGCTCAAAAATGTTTGTGTTCTAGTTCTTGTTTTGATAATCTGTCAAGAAATATTTGTGTGTAATGTTGAAGGAAGGCATTTGAGGAGTAAGTCCTACAAGAAATGCTCAAGGCGACAACGAGAGCAGAACATTTTGAAGAATGGAAATCATAGCATTGGTTCGCGCGAAGAGCAAAGCAGTAAGGTTGAATATGTTGATGATTTTCGACCCACAGCACCGGGTCACAGTCCGGGAGTGGGTCACTCCATAAAAAATTGAACTATTGTTTTCTTTTTCCTACATTCTTTTTTCTCCCTCACTCGCCCAACTACAGCAATCTTTGTTTTCTTGGCTCACTTAATCATGAGTGTGGCTGAAGATGGACTGAGAAAAAGGATCGAAAATTTGAATTAGTCAATGTAAATGTAGTTACGCGAAAATCAAGTTTCCTTTCTTATTTATCGATAGATTTTTGTTTTTTATCATTTTTATATTTGGAGCATTAACAACCGTCCCGATGAAAGATTAGTCTCGATGCACAAGATGACCCAGACCATAAAACAAAAAAAAAATATTAATATCTCTCCATATTAGTTTTTCAATGCATATATATCTCGTACCTTATCCCTTATTAAAATAGATATATCAGCTTTGACAACTGATTTAATATGTAAAAATTTTATAAATATAAAATTCAAAACTCATTCCTTGCATTCTTTCTTCTCCTAGATATGCTTTCATTGTATAAAGAAAAATATCAATAATTATAGATATAAAAGAATTGAAGTCAAATCGGTTAAGATGAAGACATATTTGAAATGCCAATGAACTCAAGTTAAACCCTCACAAACCGTAATTTTATAATTTTTTTTCATCATCTTTCCAAGGTTGGACAGTTAGGTAGGATCATATGTTAAAAAGGAAAGGGCACTACTTCCACCGGAAAAATAAAATAAAATAAAAAGAGGATATTTGTATTTTTCTTTTTTTTCTGTGGATAAGAGTAACCTATTTTCAGATCACATATATAACTGAAAAAACTAGAATAAAAAAAAGGCAAATATGTATTCATTCAGTCTCCTAAAGTTTTGCTTCGACAACTATTCCTTGAAGGAATGAATGATAGAACTAGAACCAGAATCGATCCCAAAATGTACAGCGGAGTCACGCATGTCTCCATAAAATCTCTCCCATGTCGGGCCTATGCCCATTTCTATCAAACTATGGACACAAAGACATTTTTCTTGTACTACCCAAGAGGAGAGGACAACACTTTTTGGCTGTCTAGTGTCTAATTCGAGAACCAGACAGATGCTTTCGAGGTTTCAACCGTACCTTTTCTCTTTGTGACATCCCTAAATTATAATAACATCTACATTTTTGAAGTATCTTATACCCATTTATCTTCTAGAATTATGAAGTTAGAAATATCTTCCCTAATATTCCATACTATGTCACTTATAAAATCTCCAGATTAGATGTCTTGCCCTTATAATCTTGATTACTTAATGTCTTCATATATGAATTGATAATTGATACACTGTCTTTGTGTAAATTTTATACACCGTTAATGAATGCTAATATGTCAATTCATTATTTCATAAATTTTAAAATAAAGAATTCTAAAAATATAATTTCTTAAATTTACTAATTATCAATCATGCCATCCACCTTTCAAAACACTTTCGAGAAAGAAACTTCACCAATTGTAAGCACCATACTAACAATATCACAAAAGATGGATCATAGAAACACGATTTACTGACAGTATGTATATAATTTACATAATGTCAGTTTATGAAATATAGCCCTTCATATATTAATGGCATTGGTGTTGTTTTCTTAATAATTAATTTTGCTTGTAGTTTTGTTGAGAGGTATGTCTTTAAATTATAAAATCTCAAAAAAAAAAAAAACACCATTTCTCATTAAAAATCAAATAAAGTTGGGATGGCACGTAGTTTGAAGATAGAATAAAGAATGAGATATGCCCATGTGGTCATCCTACCTAATCATAGTAAAATACGGACTATATATATACACACACCATAAAGATTAAAAATAATATAAATAGACCTAAAAATTAAAGCAAAGAACGAAAAATAAATAAAACTCTTGACTGGGTTTTGGGTCCCCACGTGCACTAAGAATCAGTGGTGGATCGATCGATCGTTAAGTTAGTTTTAAGGTTTAACCTACTTTGATACCTCACTTGGATCCATCATTAACGACAAAAACACACTCTCTAATTTAATCTTCAAAAGGATGAATTGCTTTAATTTAAGGGTTTTTTGGTAGGTTCTCTGACATGTTCCGACTTTTCTATTTAAGGTTTAGTTTGGTCTCACACGAGACAGAGGGACAAAGCCTTGTGGTTGTGCGGTTCTCAACTATAAAAATGCAAGTTGCAGCATGCGCTGGAGTCTGATTTAGTTCCCGGTGTTAAGGCATGTTTGGTACATAGGATGATAATCATCTATCTTATATTTGGTGCACACATTAAGGGGAGAATTGGATTGCAAGGAGGATTAGTCATCCTCTAGTATAGGATAATTCAATCTTCTCCAAAAGGTAAGGATTATTTTTAATCCTATGGGATTAGAAATAAATATTAATATTTTATTTATTTCATTCTTAAAATTTGTATTTAAAAATTAACTTAAACATTTAATAAAATAATAATGATATTTGTTTAATTAATTAATCCAAATTTTTATTTGTTTAATTAATTAATTAATCCAAATTTTTCTTTCTTTTTTCTTTTCTATTCAAGAAAAATTATAATTTTGATAAAATAATATTTTATTGAACGAATTTTTTTAATTATTTTCTGGAAATAATTAAAATTTTAAAATCATTTTTTAGAAAATAAATTCTTAAACATAAAAATTATTATAAAATATATTTTTAACTAGTTTTCTCTTATGTTTAAATTTTTTTCATTCTTAATTTTTTTTCTTTTTTACTTTCAAAAAAAATAAAGAAAAATAACTACTAACTATAAAATTATTAGAAATTATATTTTTTAATTTATAAAATTTAAATTATTAAATTTAACTTGTATTTTTCCTTTTTCTTTTGTTTTCTATATTTCCTTCTAATTGAAAAAGAGAAAAGAAGATAAAGAAACCATAAAAGTAAAGAAAAATATTTAAGATTGGCCTTTTGGAAAAATTAATATAATTAAAAAATAAACTTATTTCCTAGAAAAACCCAATTTTCTAAAAATGAATATATTAATTTTAAAAAAAATATTTCAAATTTAAATCATATAAAAGAAATAAAAACAAAAAGGAAAGAAAAGAAAATAGTGAAAAAGTGCAGAGAATTTTTTAATAAAAATTTATTTTTTAACAAATTAATTTTTTTGAAAGTGTAATATAAATTTTTAGGAGTAATTTTTTATTAAAGAATCATCTAATAAATTCGAATATTAATTTAATATTGTAAATAATATCTACATTTAAATTTTTTATTTATATTTATAACAAAAAATTTATAAATTTAAATTATGTTACTTTAAAAAAGAGTACTAAAAAATCAGTATATATATTTTTTTAATTTTACACATAGAAAATATGATAAAAATTTTAAAAAGTCATCATATCCTATTCTTAATCCTTGTACACACCAAACATAAGATAGGATGATATAATCTAATCTTATCATATCCATAATCTTATATTATCTTATCCTATCCTCATCCTATGCACCAAACATAGCCTAAACGTATATTGCTTGATTAACAGGTTGTCTTCTAAACCCTAAATCTTAAGCTTTAAACCCTAAAAATATAAAATTAATTTTTTTTTAGCTTGATGATATAATAAGTACCACTTTTTTTTATTTTAAGGAAAAAAAGGAATTTGAACTCAACTCTTTTTGAACAATGAGACTACACTGTCGGATTGCAATATTTATCTCTTTGAGGGGTTGAATGCTTCGTATATGTTGACAATTTAGATCAGTTTTATGATTCATTTTTAACCAAACTTCAATTCTTATTTCGAAAAAAATATATTTTTCAAGCATATATCTCTCTACAGTCTGATACCATTATGCTAAAGATGGTACAATCTATTCAATTCATGGTGCCCCAACTATGAAAGTCTCAGAGGCCAAGAACAAAAAACTATGAATGTCTCATGGAATCATATTATATTTATATTTATATATATATATATATATATGTGTATCAAGATATCTCAAGATCTCACCAAACCTCTATTCAAATCTCTCTAAATTAATTATAAAAATTATCATAAAAAACCCATCTAGATTTGGCATAATATGAGCCATATATTTACTATATTTTTTAAAAGAATTGAGATATATATATATATATATAAATTCACTATTTAGATTTCCTTATATGTATTAGGATAATTATAATAGTACTAATATACTAATTTTCCTATGTAATAAATTCATGGAACTCTTACGATGTAAACTTGGGATTTCCTTACCATTTTTTCTTTCTTTCCCTCTTCATTTGGGCCGGGCTGAAAGAGTAACATGTCAAAACAATGCTTTCTATATTACTGTATAAATGCAACCCAAAGTAGCTATACGATTGGGCCTATGTTAGGGGTTGTTGTTGTTGCTTACGTGGCCTCGTGTTAGAGCATAAATTGCTCATGTTTACGTTCTAAACATGCTAAGTTTTTATAAAAAATGGTGCCAGGAGAGACAGCCAGTTCAAACGAATATCACTGCGGTACTCTTAAAGCAATACATAAAAGGTTAACTGTGCAAATAAAGGGTGTTGTTTACCGGGATTTACGGCTGGTGCATGAGAATGGTGGAAGTAAACTCTCTTGTTTCTCTTAATTTCTCGATTTCAAAACCTTGTAGTTAAGCCCTTTGTTCAAGCCTGTGGAAAGGTAGCAGAGATCGATACTGTTAAAGAAGCAGAATCTGGATCAATGTGGTTGACAACCAAACTTTTGTTAAGCTGAATCAGCAGACTACAGCAACATCTAGTCCAGTTAGGAGTTCAGCCAACAGCAGGCCAGTCGGTCCAATCAGCAGCTGCAACACCAACAAATCAGCACAAGATCTGCAGACCAATTCTTAGTTGACAGGATTACAAACCCTGCTTAGTTGAATTAATTGTAAGAACTAAGAAGTATTCTAATTATAAAGTTAAGACAAACTTGTTCAAGTTCCTGATGAATGAAAGAATCTAAGCTTTCATTTGCCAAATTATTATTGTTTGATTTACATGAAATGGTATTTAGGGTAGTGTAAAAATTTCTAAACCTCATTCAACTCTTCGTTTTCAAGACATTGCAATAAAGAAAAATTGTATTTCCAGTATATCTCACAATTAACGACTAATTATTGCCAACTGCCATTGCTGTTCTTGTGATCCTTCTTCAGTATCCCGAAAAAAATCCATTGACCATGATCCCAAGAACATACTTTTTGAGGTGGATTTCATCAATAATTAATGCAGCATTTTGAAAATGGCTTCTGAGAATAATACACACAACTTTCGAAATTCCTTTGACTGGTTCTCATTAAATGTAGTTTCCAAGACACCGGAATTCCTTCTGTCATTCTTTATTATTACTGCGAAAGTACCTGGAGGAGAAGAAAAGATCTTCCTTTCAACCATTTGTGATTGAATTTTTATTTTTGTTCTTTTCACCAAAAATTTTCTGATGTGTTGAAAACGGAGTAGAGGAAACGTCATGCCGAGATTCTCGTGACATGTTTTCTTCCATTTTGTTTTTGCTGATGTGCGGAAACTCTTCTACTTTTGGCATCACTCATTCAATGCTGATGTGTGGAAACTCTTCTACTTTTGGCATCACTCATTCAAAGACAGCTTGCAAAAGTAGATTTTGATGGGTGTACTGTTTGGCCTCGCTGGCCTTCAAATATTTTTTTAATTAATGCAATAAATATATTTTTATAATAATATTAAATTAATAAATAAATATATTTTTAGCCAAAAATAAGAAAAAATTAATAATTAAATAATAAATTTTATAATCAAATAAATTTTTTTCCTTGCAGGACCTATAATAAAATTGATATTAAAATATTCAAAATATTTTATAATCTACATAATAGTTTTCTTTATAATATATTTACCAATATTCATAAATTAATTAGCTTTTTTCATTTTATGACTATTATCTATAATAATTGTTAACTTTGTGAATCAAAGTGATTTAATACTCCGTACTAAATGCTATAATACATTACTATACAACTCTTTAATTTCTCTTATTTTTTATAGAATAATTGGAGACATAAATAAGTGTAGGTGATATAGCTCTTGTACTTTATAATGAATTAGCCATTAAATAATTATATATTAGCTCTTGTGGAATTTTGTTTTTGGTTTTTTTTTTTGAAAGGCAACGATTATTCATTGATAGAAGCCAAACCCTGCTCAAGAAAGACCCTGAGCATGGCCAATTTTGTTTTTGGTTTGATTCAAATTAATACAATATAAAAATAAACATTTAAATTTAACCAGATTTAAAAAATATAATACTCATATTATTAAAAATTATATTTTTACTATAATAAAATAATTTGATCATTAATTTTGACATTTAAATATTTATTGATAATTTTAATTTAAGTTTGAATCTTTTTAAGTTTGGATTAATTTGGATTCTAATCAATTTGGGTTCGAGTCAATTTGGGTTTGGATCAATTCGGTTTCATGTCAAGTTAGGTTTAAGTTAATCTAAATTCAGATGAATATGATTCAAATCAATATAAATTTGGATCAATTTGGTTTTAGATCAATTCAAATTCAAATCAGATTAGATTTGAGTTGTTAACTTTTTTTAATCAAATCGGATTAATTAAATTTGGTTTTAGATTTTTCGGATCGTGTTAGTTTTTGCAATTTTATCGTTTTAAATCACCTACTTATTCTTAAAGTCATGCTAGAAATTATTTCCACACGAGAAAATCGTA
Source organism: Heritiera littoralis (assembly GCA_031772115.1). NCBI lineage: Eukaryota > Viridiplantae > Streptophyta > Magnoliopsida > Malvales > Malvaceae > Heritiera > Heritiera littoralis. The sequence continues at coordinate 2,461,385 of JAPDPK010000044.1, forward strand.
AATGCTTAATAAACAATGTGTAATATATTTATGAAACATTAAATTTTTAATTAAAATGGGTATTTGTTGATAAAATGTTAAATTTTTTATTAATGTCATTAACATAATTAGATTATTAATTATTTCAAAAAAAACAAAAAGCATATGCTTAACAACTCCAAAATCCTAAACGAATCAAATTTGGAAGAAACTTCTTATAAAAAAAAAACCAAAACAATGCTAAATCCCTGTTATGAATCGTGAGTGAATATTGATAAAGTTTAGGCATCAATAAAGGTTTTCAAGAAAAACAAAAAGAGAAAATAAAATATAATGAAAATAAGAAAAATGTTTTTGGAAAATTTTTAATTAATATTTTCAAAATAGAAAAAAAAACAGGTTTTTTGAAAATTTTTAAAAGTAAAAATAAACTAAATAATAAAAACGATTTTATAATTACAAAATAAATTAATAATTAAGTAAAATATTTTTAGCCAAAAAATAAGTAAAAAATTAATAAATAAATAATAAAATTTAAAATCAAATAAATTATTGATGAATGAACAGAAATATTAAATGAAAAAATTAATATTAATTAACTAAAATAGATAACTACATAAATAATAAAGAAAAAAACATTAGTTTTTATATGAGTAAATATATTTTCTTTTTTAAGAAATAACAATTATTTTGATATAAAATACAAAAATAATAATAATCGAGTACCATTTTGTTAATATTCAATTTGTGTAAATATATTATTATCATTTTTTAAAAAAATATATATTCTACCATTAATTCTTAATTATTTATTAATGTTCATAAATGTCAAATAATTTAAATTTTTTATTATATACAAATTTTATTCTAACTTCCAGTCATTTTCTTTTCATTATATTTCATTTCGTTTCATTTCTGTGTTTATTATCCAAGCACACATTCTATTATAAAATTATAAAAAAATATTTATTACTTATAAAATTTTAAAATAATTCAAACTCATTTTTGAACCAAATCAAATCTAAAATTAAACTAGGTTAATATTATCCAAACCCAAAAAAACTTGATCTCCAAAGTTCATACACAACTCCATCTAAACCTGCTTGAATATAAAAACTGCAAAACAACCATAAACATTTGCACTTGCTGTTGCGTGATGCTTATTTGACATGTTTCATGGAGTAATTATTCAATTATAATCATACAAAGAAATGAATAAATAAAAGCGAATGATTCCCGCCAGTCACCGAGCCTTAGAGCAAAGGCTTAAAAAAAAAAACCAACCTTACTGCTCAACAAAAAGAGCTGCTAAATCAATGCATAAAATAATAAGTAAAATACCAAAGATGTCCGCCGGAGGTCGAAGGATCGATGTTAGTTGTTCTTTTCATTCCCCCACCGGAATACTATCCGCCACGGCACCTTTCGTTAGGATTGCATCCTCTCTGGTGTCCGGAAACAGGCGGTGGGCAGTTCTCAGGGTGGCTAGGGCTACATCCCGGAGGCATCTGCTTTCCGATGGATCCATATCCGAGCGGCGGAGCCTCTTGGGGGCCGCCGCAAGGGGCGCCAACACCGTCAGAAGAGAGATAAAGAGAAAGATAACTCCTTTGAATTTGATCATCAGGTTCCAATGTCGGAGCGGAGAGATAAAAGTAAATCAAATAAATAATTGAAAGGAAGATGTTGTTTTCCTCTCTTCCATTAACTTTCGCAGTAACAAAATAGAATGACGGAGGAACTCAACAGGCAGCGTCTTGGAAACTAATTTTAATTAGAATTAGTCAAGGATTTTGAAAAGTAACGTGTTTTATTCTCATAAATTGCTGCAATTAGTGACGAATTCCATTTCAAAAAGTATGTTTTTTTTTGTTATGAAGAAAATATTAAATAATTGAATATGAGATACTTAGATTCGAACCTAAAATTTATAATATGCAACAATTTAATTTTAATTACTAAATCAAAAGATTGTTAGCAAAAGTATGTTCTTGAGATCATAGTTAATGGAATTTTTCAACATACTAAAATAATAAATAAATAAAACAGCAAATAAATCCGAATTTCCACCGATCAATCTAGTTACTCCATTATTATTATTTTGAGAATAATCGATTTGTACAGTTAAAATGCGTCTCAAAATTTTAATTCCGATGCATTAATATCTTCTCTCCGCATCAACCTCCAACAGATTATTTTCACCTGCCCAAGAAAAACATTTCCATTTTTCTATATATTTTTCAAGTAATGTAAACTTGCCTATTATTTCAAAATATTGAGTATTTATATTTCTTAGCGTAACGAAATTGGATTTATATAGTGAAACATGTATACAGGAAATCAAATGTCAGTTGAATTTTTAGTCAATTTGGCACATGCTAGTACGATAGATGTGTGGAAGCTTCTGAGTAGTCTTGAGAAGCTTTTAAGTTTTAATTGATGATGCTATTTGTTATAATCGAATTAGACTCTGTTACATCTAAAGCAGCTATGGCACGTTTGTACCCTAAAAAAAAGGCTTTCTTTTCTTTAATTGAACAATTAAGTATATGTTAAGCCAAGAGTAAAGTAAGCTTCAAGCTTATGCTAACAATAAATAAATAAAAGTTCGCGGATATTCACAAAATATACACGTACTCATACTCTATTTTTTACTCCCTTTTACCTTAAAATTTTGAAGTTTCTTTTCTTTTTCTCTTTTTACTAATTTAAATGTTAAAGTACATATCGAAATCTCACCTCTAACCTTCCCTTTTATCTTTTTTTCTTGCATGAACTTAAACTTTCATGGCTCATCTAGACCTGCTCAAGGGCCAGGCTATCCGCTCAAGTCCGAAGGCCCGTTCGATATTTGGGAGGGTTTGGACAAAAAATATTTGACGCAATTATCGAGCTTGGACAAAATTTTTAGGCCCGTTTAAAAACGGGCCCGGGTCCGGCTTAGCCCTTCAAAGCCCGGGCCCGGGCCCGGGCCCGGCCCGAACTTAATGTTAAATATATATTTTTAATATATTTCTAATATTAAGTATGTTTTTAATATATTTGTTAAGTATAATATAATTTTATATATATATAACATTATTAATTAAAAAACATGATTATAAATATTTAATATGAAAATTGATATACAAATTTTGACAAATTAAATTAAATTGTAAAAGAAATAAAATAATAAAAAAACAAATAAATAAATAATTAAAATATAAAAAAAAAATATATTCGGGAGAGCCAGCTCGGGCTCGGGCTTATTGTATAAAAAATGGGACGGACTTGGACAAAATATCAGGCCCGATTTATCGAGCCGGGCCGGGCTTGGGCATTGACTAATTTTTTATTACCTTTCATGGGCCCGGCCCGGCCCGGCCCATGAGCAGATTTAGGCTCATCCAACTCAAGATTTTATAAAATAATAGTTGAAGCGCAAATTAGCCTCAATGGAAATTATATCTCGGGTGCATGTTTTCCGAGTGTAGCCCAACATTTTCTTATACACCATGTGTTACTGTTGCGCAGCAGCATTTATATAATCATCGTTTTCATAAATCCAGTCCATTACAAACTGGGCTTCGGACATTCAGTCTCGAGCAATGAGATTCCTCTTCGATCTAAAATTCTCAATTGTCGTATAATATACTACGTGATTGATTTCGGTTAATCTGATTAATTTAATTTTTTTTGTTATAAGAAAAATATTAAATAATTAAATATAAAAATATTATTAAAATTTAAATTCAAATTTTAAAATATGTCACAAGTCATTTCTATCCATTCGATTAAGAGTTGGTTGGCATTCAATTTTTTTATCTTATAATTTATTTAATTGATAATTTATTTAATTTTTATATTTTTATTATAACCGAACCGATTGGTCCCAGAAAGTTTATGCTTATGTATGCGTTTCATTTGATGGATTTCTTTCTTTCTATTTATAAAGCTATGTACAAGAGAAACATTTTACAAGAGGTAGAGATTAACATATAAACAATGACAAGAAACTAACATATCCTAGTTAAATCTATCAATATAAGAGAAATGCTAGGAATTTTATTTTTTTTATAGTTACATTTTAACATTCTTTATCTTATTAGACAATGTCATTTTTTAGTTTTACGTTAAAACATTTTACTTACTATTACAGGTTATTTAAAAAGTATTTTTTAATATCCACATGCTTTATCTGTTCAACTTTTTACATAAATAATTGGTTTTCACGTAAAACTAAAAAGTAACGTGACTAAATACGATTGAGAGTGCTAAAATGTAACTGTCAAAATGCATGCTCGTAGCATTTCCCATCAATATAAACATTGAAGATTGCTTGAATTATATAGCCAGTAAGTGACCCTGATAATATTATAAATGATACGAAATGTCAAAAATGATGTGAATAAAAGATATGAATGTGACATGAACTAAAATTTAATAAAAATTACATATGAATATAACAAAAGCTAAAAAAAATTTTTGTATCAATGTGTTGACATAAAATTTATCACGAAATTTTAATATTTAATGTGATAAACACAATTTTAGATGACATAAATATAAATTGCTAGATCTACCATTAAGTAAACATATATATTATATTTTTTGAAGGCAAATATCAGGCATATGACAATAAAAAAGACTACCAAGTACCAATGACTCATGAACGCTTCTCAATTGAAGTAATCCATCCCAATTTATTAACAGTTATGGTATAGTTTTTTAGCATGATGAGGTATAAGAGGGTAGAAAGATTCGAACTTTATTTAATTTTTTCCTAAAAAGATAATAATAGCTAAGTTAAGTTTTAGTTGTTTAGTAATAATTTATATATATTATCAATACATCTAATATAAACTTTAATTTTAAATATTAAAAACTATATTAATCTCAATTATGTTTCTTAAAAAGCAAAATAAATAACAACATAATATTAGAATACTAAAAAGTGTGAGAATTATTTCACTTCATTAATTTAAGTTTTTATATTTTTATTGTTTTTAAATAAATCTTTATATTTACTTATATTTAAATAATTTTTTAGTTCGAACAAACGATTGATTTCTGTCAAGAATATATTTACTTAGATACAAATTATACATTAAAGACTTATTTGAATGCAAAAAAAAAAATCAAAGTATATCCATATTTATCATTATTGTTTATCCTTTACTTATAGGAATTGTATATTAGTCCATAATTTTACCTTATTGGTTAATGTCTTTTTTTTTAATAGTAAAAAAAAAAAGGACTATTCCACCGAAATAATGTTTTTTTTTTTGTAATTGCATGCTTCTAATTTTTTTCAAATAATATCACATTATTCAATTTTGCTAGTAGTTTTTTTAATTGAAGTAATATAGTTTATTTGAGTTCTGTTTAATATATGTTTTAATATTATATATATATATATATATATATATATATATATATATAAAAGCCAAAACAATTAACTCAAAATAAAACATCTTATGTAGATATTTTAAAATGTTGACTCATGTCATATCCTAAAATAAAAAATAATAATTTTATTCAATTTTCTAAAAGTTATGAATCTATAAACATTAAAATTAAAAAAAAATAATTATCTTTTTAAATCAATTATCTATTTTAATTTCAAAAAATAAACATCTATATTTATATTATTAAAATTAAAGAAAATTTCATATCATTTATTAATTTCTTAACTCATATTTTATCAATATATATGTATCGTTGTTATATATATTAAAAACATATTTATAGAAATAATTAATTTTGGCATAAATTTTTTACTTGGATGATTTTTTAAAAGAAAAAAACATATGTATTTTATATGAACAAGTAACATGTGTGGTGAGATAATTTTTTTTGAGTTTATATATGATGCATTGACAGTGTATAGGTTCTACACACTATCAGTTAACCAGGGAATGATACCTCATTAATGAATAAAGTCTAAAAGTGTGTAGGTCCTTAAAAATAAATTTAAAAACTTTGTTAATATTTATTTTTAAGGACCTTCATATGAGATGTCATTCCATGATTAATTGATACTGTATAGAAGTTATATACTATCAGTGCATCATATATAAACTCATTTTTTCATCTTTAAAGTATAAAATGTTCATGAAGAATTGCTTGATCTTTAATCCAAAGTTATACTTCTAATTTCAATAAGATTTAGTTTTTTATAATGATCTTATATTTTTTACAAACATGTAAAAGTCAAAGCTCTTGGAATAGTAAATTAATTTTAATTTTTTATAAATAATCTTATTCCATTAATTATTTTAATTTAAAATATATGAAGTTAAAAAAACTTATATTTTAATCATATTATCTTCATTTAAATCAAATAAAATTAATTTCAGAATTTAAATTTTCTATTATCACTTATTATGTTATTTTTAAATTGAAAAATGTCCATATATTTTTATCTAAACTTCCTTAAAGTTTTAATTCTTTTATCAAAAAATTAAAATGGGGTATTTAAGCTACATATTTTAATATTGAATTAAACTTTCATGTCTTTTTTTTTTCAATTTTTATTTCATTCATTTTCATATTTATTTATTCAATCATTTATTTATTTTTGTTCAATAAATTTTTTGGTAAAAAAATCCATATGGATTATCTTTTAATTTGAAATGAGTATTATCTTAAAAATTGTATTTAATTATTTTCAATTAATTTAAATTTTAACAATTAAATAATAATTTATTTTTTATTTTTATTTACATTTTTACTTACTTTTAATGTTTGAGACTATTATAATTAATTTTTTTAAAAACCCTAAAAGATAGAATTTTCAACACTAATTAATTTTATAAGATTAATTTGAAATCATTTAGATTCAAATTTTAAAAATAAATCAATTTAAAATATGCAACATTAACCAATATATTAAGATTTAAATATATACTAATGAAGTAAGAATTATTTTCATTAATATTGTAGCTATTTAAATATATTAAGATTTATGATATGTAATTTTTTATAATTTTTTAATTAGCATTTAATTTTGAATTATTTTTTAGTTTGTATATTTTGTATATGCATAAAGTTTTTAAATATGTTATTCAATATGTATTTCAAAATATTTTTTAAATTTTATTTTATTTTTTAAAATTATTATAAATTAAAATCGTCACCTATATCATATGAATTTAAATTTAACTTTTAATAAATAATAATAAATTATTAAAAAATCTTAAATGTTCATGAAAAATGCTGTATTCAAATATGTCCTTAATATTCAACCATAGAGAAGGCGCCATTCTACATTAAAAAAAAAAGGAAAAAAAATGACTTAAGAAGATACTGCAATTTAATTTGAAAACGTGGAGGCCCACTCTATCAGAATAAATGCGCACGCACCAAAAAAAAATCAGCAAGTCGGTAACATCACATGGGAAGACCGCCGCCGGTTGGTCCCACAGTTGCATTCGACTTAGCAATTGTAATGTGGGGTCCACTCTTCAATCCTCAGCCGTCCGATCCCATTGATCACCAAAGCCTTCCTTTGGTCACACCAATTTTTAGTGCAAGTACTTTTTTGTCCGTACCTGCTGTCCTACAGCAAATCATTTGATCAACACGTGGAACAAAATTCGTGGAGATCAACGGTGGATGATGCTAATTTTACCAACAAACGGCGTAGATTGCGCTGACGGTAGAGGGAATCCCGGGGATTTTGACAGCGCCGCCAAGTTGTCTGACATTTGCCATTCTCCGTTAAGATTTTCCGTTTGTTTAGTTCCTTGCTAATTATGATGGGTATAATTAGTAGAGTTTTTTTAAATTCTATCATCAAATTTAAGATTATAACACACATTCTTTAACAAATATAAAAAATAATAAAAAAATAATAATATATATCATTATCTTAATTTTGTTTATCAAATTAAAATTTTCAATGATAATATATTAGATAAGAATAGTCAATTATTAATTGACAATGAAGATGTTGTTATGTGATTAGAGTTAGTAAATGTATGAGTACAAAATTTAGGATGACATTGAGCTGTGTTTTGTAAGGCCTTAGTTTACACAACAGGATTACCTTACAATCGTGATGTGACGATCGTCTACACTCACTCAATGTATTGTTCGTTTTGGGCTGTCACCTCCCTCATAACTTTATTTTCGACTGAGATGCGTCATTTCACGTTAAAATATCCATAAAATTACTAACAAATACATCTAATATTACTAAAATTGCATAAAATTTAAGCAAAATATTTATAATTTAAGGTTATTGATTTTGCATACCAAGATAATTGAAAAAACTATAAAAGTTTCTTAGATACAGTAATTTTATGTTATTTACAAGTAAGTCCAATGTCATTAAAAATATTGAACCTTATGAAAAATAATCATATATTTTTATATTACCGATTTTGCGTACCAAAATTATAAAAATGCTCTAGACATGGAAAAAAATATAAATAAAATAATTTTATATTTTAACATTTCAGTAACCCTATATTATTAGATATTCATAAAAATTACTAATAAATACTTTCAATATTATTATAAATTATAAAATATTTTTGAGATCATTGATTTTGTAAACTGTGAAATAATCTCCTTAACTCAAATAAAATAAGGAGTGCCGTCACGCTGTTAGGCAGCGCGTAATACTCTAACAGTTGGAATCTTGCTAGTTGATAACCAAATACTGCTAGCTAGGACTTATATTTCTACGGATGTGATAAATATAATACGACAAATTCGGCGCTATCAGTCATGGCATGGCGTTTTAAATTACGTTTGGACCACGTTGAATACGCGCCTGGTGTAGTTATGTCATGCCACACAAAAAAGAAACAAAATCCTGCAACCAGTACACACGGCTTTCTTTCTATCTGTCTTAATTAATAATTATGTGCTATTTAGGCATGGTTTCTTAAAGATAATGATTATTGTTATACTTGAAATTAAATTTCTTAAATATTTTTTTGGTTTGGTTTCTTTCATCATTAACACTCAAATAAACATTCAATTTTTCATAGAATAAATGATTTATAAACATAAATTCTAAAGACATCAACGATTACTTAAAAATATAACTTTAGATATATAAATTATAATTTTTTTTGAAACTGTGTTATTGTGAAATATGACCAATGCCATGTGTATAAATAGTGATTTTAAACCAAATAATTAATTATACATTGACAATGTTACATAAGATTTTTTTGGTGGTAGTGAAAAAGTGATAGATAAGACTAACAAATGCGTGGATCAGTGGCTAGGGACTGTTTCAGCTTAACCAAAATCTTCGATTCGAGGTTTGAGAATATAACTGTACTTGTTGGAAGAGTTTTGTCAGCCCAATAAAATTTTTTCCGGCTTGAAGTAGTTGCACATTTTATCACCATTTTTTTCATAAAAAAAAACTGATAGATAAGTCACTTTTATTGTCATTCTATACAATCGTACATGAGACTTTCGCATCATAAAACTACTCATTACTTTATTCTGAAGTCATTAGATCTTTTTTTTTCTTGTTTTAGAATCTCCTCTATTTTTCCATTCTATCTCAAAATGTAATTAGGACAAATTCATTCACGTGTTCATTTTCCAATCAAACATTTTTATTGCTTATTATTCTTAAGAGATAAATTTTTTATCAAATGTTTACGGATATAATTTTATAAAAAAATAATTGTCAAAATGGAGTTTGTTTGGCCAAAAAAATTAGAAATATATTAGATTGAATCTTAATTCTCTAATTCTATAAAAAAAAAGAAAATATTAGAAGTATCTTAATTTTTTTTAAAAACATTTTTATTAGAAGTTAGTAGAGAATAGGGATTAATTATGTACCACAAAAAGTTAATAGGGATTAATTAATAGCGCGCAACATTTTTTTTTCAGAACATTTAAAATTTGTTTATTCATAACTAGATTAGGAGAAAATTAGATGTAATTGGTGCCTAAATATCCTCAAATCATCAATGATTAGTACTAGATAGATAATTATAACCCTAATATAATGGTAATTATCACACGAAATGATTTGAAAATGTAAGGTTGTCTGCCATTAAAAAATCACGAAGAATCCTTAAATAAGATTAATATCAATTTGTTCGTGTTTAATTAAGTGTAAATTTAATATTATTAAATGTAAAATGTGTTAAAAATATTTTTTTATTATAATGAAAATATTAAATAATTAGAGATGATGTGAGATTATTTGGATTTGAATTTAAACCTTATAAGATATCAAACTCATTTTTAACCATTCGATCAAGAGATTGTTGACAATATGTTAAAAATATTATAAACATATTAAAATAAATATAAACACATCTTATAATAAAAATTATTATGAATTTATGTTTATTGATTCTAATTTTACATTTATTTTATGTGTTTATAATATTTCTAATATATTTTACTCTCAATGCATTAAATTTACGTTTAATTATATGTGTTTATATTAACATTACACTTAAATTAATTAATGTCGAGTCCATTACACAATATCTTCACCTAATCAACCTTTCTTTGTCTGAATTCACAAAATTGCCCTTATTTAAGTTCAGACAACGATAAAAATGACTAAGTGTGCTAATTTATTGTCGTTATTCAAACTGAAAAAATTTCCAATAAAAAATGTATTTAAGAATGTGAAGAGAAAAATGTAATTTAAAATTTTAAGTGTTTTATCTTATTGTGAAAAGTTTCGTAGTAAATGTAATTGTTAAAAAAAAAAAGCGTAAAAGAATAAAAAATTAGAAATATGAGGACTTGAAGTCATTTCCCCAAGAAAATTATGTTTAAACAGTAAAAATAATATATATTTTTTTAGTTTTTTTGGTTTGAGTTACTTATCGAATTAATAAAAAAGGTCATATTTTTATTGACATTAAAATCGAATTAAAAAAATTATGTAAAACCATTTTTACGTGACATTACTAGTGTACTTTTAATCTTCATATTAAACTGAGCACAACAGGAAAATCCTGTAGTAATATCATCATTTTTTATTTTACTGTAACGTTAATATAAATACATATAATTAATCATAAATTTAATATCAATAAATATAAAATATATTAGAAATATTATAAACACATGAAAATAAATATAAAAACATATTGTAACAAATTTATCATACGTTTATGTTTATTGATTCTAATTTTACGTTTATGTTCATGTGTGTATGAAAATTTAAACATTTTTACGTTTAATGACACTAAGTTTATAATTAATCATTTGTGTTTATGTTAATATTACAATAAATACATTACAGAAAAATTAAAAAATTTTGACCTTAATGTAATTTTTTTTTTTTGAGTAGGACCTTAAAGTAATTTAAGGAAAAGGCCTTATAGTAAAATTTATATCTGCACCACAAAACGACAAATGCATCTCCCTTTTTTGTCATCAACAACTCCAATGACCTCCAAGTTGGCAACCTCCTGTTGGGTGCAAGGAAAACTGCAGCAAGGATAAAACAGACAATTCAAGCCGCAAAAATTAATTTCACGAATTAACGTGCATCAAAGGGCCGCCAGTGGTCAACCCCTTCGAATACGAAAACTTTTTATTTATTAGTTTTTTGGTTTAATAGCTAAATAAGCCCTCAACCTTTAACCCAAAATAGAATTCAGTCTTCAACGTTTTATTGCATGAAATTCAGTCCATAAACTTTTATTTCAGTGGAAATAGACCAAATCTGTTAAATGAACTAACTATCGTTAGTTTTACATACGTGGCATGCCACGTGGCAGCTAACTAAGCTATTCATGTCAGTTGTCTCGTATGCAAAACTAACGGCAGTTACTGTCATTTAACAGATTTTGACTTAATTGTATAATCGTAAAAGGTTAAGGGTTTATTTCCATTGAAATAAAAGTTTATGGACTGAATTTCATGCAATAAAACGTTCAGGGCTGAATTTCATTTTAGGCTAAAGGTTAAAGGCTTATTTGACTATTAAGCTTTAGTTTTTTTTTTTTTCAAAACACAAAAAGTCTTCTAAATGTCTCCATTAAAATTGAAACTTTAGTTGGATTGTGTTATCATTAAATTCCAATTTCATCCATAAGCCTTTGTCGGAATCTAATTTAAATGAGCTGAACGGTAATGTATTGATAGATATGATAATTTAAATGCGATAAGTGACATGATTCAAAATAAAAAAGAGAATGATACATATTAAAATTTAATAAAAATTATGAATAAAATAATAAATGTTAGAAAAAGGAAAGTGTTTTTTCATTCACTCACAAGTTCTAATATAAATTTTTTATGTTTTATACAAGATAAATTGATATAATACGAACATAATTTTCTTTTAGCACAAATTTTAATATAAATTTTTTATATTTTACACTATATAAATATAAATTAATACAATAATTTAGTACGAACATGATCTACTCGCGAGAAATTAAAGGGCTAAATAGATGGACAATACAGTAATTTGGTTTTTTTTCATCAAAAAAAATAAAGATATAGTAATTTGCTTTTTCCATTTTTCTTCTTTCGTTTTCGGCGGTCATTCATGCACTTCGGTTTTAACTTTTAAAGCCCAAATTTTTAGTTCGCCTCAAGAGTCAGGAAAGAAAAATCCCTAAAATTCACCATAAAAAGAAAAAAAAAATTCAGATGATTTTCTTGTTTGCTGAGAAATGGAGTCCAAAACCCTAAAGATCATCAAAGCTCGAAAAAAGCTCTCCATGTTCAACTCTCTCTGGTAACTCTTTTATCACTTTCTCACACTTTCCTTCCCATTTTCTCGCGCTTTCTATCTTTCCAAGCACATCCGATTCTAGTTCCCTTATCTGTTTTTGTTGCTTACTTCTTTAAGAACTTCGATTACTCTATCGGTTTCCATTTTTAAAACTTTTTAAACTTCCGATTGCTTTTTTGGTTAAAAAAAGAACTACTTTTTTTACCTTTAGCGGATGATTTTTTTTTCTGTTTGTGTTAACTTAAACGTGGTTGTTGTGGTGATCAAGACTTTGTTTTAAGTTGCTATAAACAGTATAAAAATCTTTTTTTCATAGTGAAAGTTTTGATTTCTTCCTTATTTTTGTTTTATTAACTTTTCCAAAATTGTAGTAAGTTAAACAGAATAAAATTTGCTGCTGGAAATGATTTCTTTATTCATTTTTTAAAATTTAAATTAGTAGGTGTAGATTAGTAAGTTTAGTAATTACTGTATGTATAAATATATAAATTAGAAATTTTGCCTTGCCGGCATATTCTCTGTTTATTAGATTTTTTAGCCTTTTGTTTTGTTCTTCAGCTAAAATCCACGTTAAATAAATAGTTTAAAATGAATGAAAACTGCTAAAAGCACGCCTCTTTCCATTATTTTGTTGGCTAATTAATTTTCTTAATATCTATTCAGGTGTCAAAGATGTCTCTTTTTTATTTTTATTTTTTATTTTTCTTCTATTATTGTTTGGCTTTTGAGAAAATGTTCAGAAAATGAAGAAAATTGAGGGCCTTATTTGTTTTTCCACTCCTTTTTGTTGAAGATTAAAAGGGAACTAATTTATACGGTTGCAGCTTAGTTGCTTGTTTTTAGTTGTTCATAGTTTACACATTATTTCCCTTTTTCCTAAGCATTTTAATTGGTGGTTTATTTTCAGGGGAATGTTTCAACCGGCTAAAGCATTCCGTTTTTTCTTGGTTCTGTCATGTACCCTTTTTTGCTTAGCTGCATGTGAACCATGTTCTGTAAATGGGATGACAAAAGCAGAGGAATATGAGGGGTGTGAATACTATGGAGATAATCATCATGTTGGTTTTCAAGAAACTATTGTTGGTGATGCAAATTCTGCCTATGATACAGGAACTTCTATGACTCGTTTAAGTGTTGAGAGTATCTGCACTGATTCTCATTCATTCTGTTTTCTTTCAACATTGCCCGGCTTGTTGGCTGAAGATAGTACACTTGAAGTAGGCAGTTTAGAAGTTTCTAGGAGTCAGTATGATAGTGCTTCATCTTATGTAGAACCAAGTAAACTTAGGGGGCAGGCTAATAACAAAAGTTGGTTATCTAACCATAGTATGTTTAAATTATTAAATGGCAGGATGGTTTCTTGTTCTTTATATTCAAGAGCTGGTATGCATGAGTTTTCATCAATTCCTATTGATGGTGCTAATCAAAACGATATTTCTTCGTGTAGAGGTCCTTTACCAAGTCATAAGAGTACAAGTGTTAAGATGAAAAGAAACAGAGAGGAGACCAAATTATGTTCTTTTGACAGTTTATCTTCACCTAATGTAGATATAAGTCCTCCTATAATGGATTGGGGACACAAATATTTATTTTTACCTTCAGTGGCTTACTTGGAAGTAGCAAATACATGCAGTGACAGCATTTTACACATCTATGAACCATTCAGTACCAACGAACAGTTCTATCCCTGCAATTTTAGCAAGGTTTTGCTAGGACCTGGTGAAGTAGCATCAATATGTTTTGTTTTTATACCTAGATGGGTAGGCTTGTCATCAGCTCACCTTATCTTGCAGACAAGCTCTGGTGGTTTCCTGGTTCAGGCTAGGGGGTTTGCTGTTGAGTCCCCATATGAGATTCAGCCGTTAGTGAGCATGGATATTCCTTCTAGCGGACAATTGAGTAAAAATTTGTCTTTGTTCAATCCTTTTGATGAAACCATCTATGTGGAGGAAATAACTTCATGGATATCAGTTTCTCAAGGGAACTCTACCCATCATACTGAAGCAGTTTGTAGTATAGAAAGCTTCCAGGGCTATAATGGGCACAACTTACTTGGTGATGAGGATTGGCTGGTTGTGAACACTGGTGAATTTGGTTTTCCACTTATGGCTATGAGGCCGAACAGGAAGTGGGAGATTAATCCCCAAAGCAGTGAAACCATCATAGAGATTGATTTATTCTCTGAATCAAAAGGTAAAATTTTTGGTGCTTATTGCATGCAGTTGTGGAGGTCTTCGCAAGACACGTCTGACATAGTTATGATTCCTCTTGAAGTTGATTTGGAAAAGAAAGCATCCTATGATGTTCATGCAAGTTCTCTTTCAGTTTCTCTTGAGGCTCTGGTGCCATATGATGGCAGTGAAACTGTTTTTGTGGCCATTTCTTTGAAAAATGCTGCTCCTTATGTGCTGAGCGTTGTCAAGATTAGTGAATTTGCAGATGCAAAAATTTTCCATATCAAGTACACGGAAGGGTTGCTGCTCTTCCCTGGTACTGTTACACAGGTTGCTGTGATTACTTGCACTGAACTGCCAGCTGAAATTCATGATTCTTCTTCTGAAGTATCCAACACAATCAGAAGTTGTAAATTGCTTATAATGACAAATGAATCTATTAGCCCTCAGATTGAAGTTTCTTGTGAGGATATAATCCATATTTGTGTGGAACATCAGAAAAATTCATCTGTGGCTTATGTGCATCAGTCTGAAAAGTTTAAACCTGGCAATACAAGGACAGGGTCCTTGGGTGATGGTGTGCAACTGGCGTCATGGACCAAGGTTTGCTTATTTTAGTTACCATGACATAATTTGGACCATCACAATTTTTTCTTCTTTGTATATGTTTATTAGTCTGGTGATTGGTGCTCCATTCCTCTTTTATTCACTTAAATTCTTACCTATCATGTATATGTTATAGAACCTTTAATCTTGTATAATTCCATGAGGATTGCTCCTTGGGTCGGAATATAAATAAGATCAAAATGTTCTTACGTACCCATGAAATGAGGATTGCTCCTTGGAACATCGAAATTGTTTCTTTTTTGTATATGTTTATTATCATGCATGCGAACATCTCTCTCTGTTACACTTCTCTTGTTTTCTCCCCTTTGTGAGTTCATATTTTCATACAGACAAACACAATCTTAATCGCCATTAATGGTATCAGCATTAAGCTTTTTAGTCTTCAAAGAGTAATTAATATGCATACAAGATATGTTCAATGTAGCTAAGAAGCTCATATGATTATATTTGTTGGTGTTGCAGACAGCAGAAGCGGATGAACTGGTACTTGGAAACTGGAAATCTCAAGGTACCACAGGTGGCATATCAGTGCTCGATGATCGTGAGGTTCTGTTTCCAATGGTTCAAGTTGGAAGTCACTGCTCTAAGTGGATCACTGTAAAAAATCCTAGCAAGCAGCCTGTTGTAATGCAGCTCATTCTTAACTCAGGAGAAATTGTTGATGAATGTAGGAACCAAGATGTCTTTATGAAGCTCCCTTCTGGTAGCTTGGCGCACAATTCATCTACTATACGAATGAGATTTGGGTTCTCCTTAGGAGAGGGTGCACAGACAGAGGCCTACGTTCATCCGTATGGTAGAGCATATTTTGGGCCGGTATTGTTTCACCCTTCAAGTCGTTGTGGGTGGAGAAGTTCAGCACTTATAAGAAACAATCTTTCTGGTGTTGAGTGGTTATCTTTGAGGGGATTTGGAGGGTCAGTTTCCCTAGTCCTGTTTGAGGGTTCAGAGCCCATCCAGAGTGTAGAATTTAACCTTAACTTGCCAACTTCTTTAAACATCTCTCCTCCACAAATGTTTTTTCACATGGAAGAGACTACTTATGCTTGTTCTCAGCCATTTTCAAAAGAGCTGTATGCCAAGAACACTGGAGACTTGCCAGTTGAGGTAAGAAGCATTGAGGTTTCTGGGACGGAGTGTGTAATTGATGGTTTTATGGTGCATAGTTGTAAAGGTTTCTCTCTTGAACCCGGAGAGTCTGCAAAGCTTCTGATATCATACCAGCCAGATTTTTCAGCAGCTATGGTACATAGAGATCTTGAACTGGCTTTGACTACAGGCATTCTTGTCGTACCCATGAAGGCAACTCTCCCTGTTCATATGCTTAATCTTTGTATGAAATCAGTGTTCTGGATGCGGCTAAAGAAATTCTCTATTCCAATTCTTCTTTCTGCTTTTTTATTGTTTCTTATATTCTGTTTCATT
Organism: Heritiera littoralis; assembly: GCA_031772115.1. Taxonomy (NCBI): domain Eukaryota; kingdom Viridiplantae; phylum Streptophyta; class Magnoliopsida; order Malvales; family Malvaceae; genus Heritiera; species Heritiera littoralis. The sequence goes on from JAPDPK010000044.1 coordinate 2,478,266, forward strand.
TTTCACCAAACAATAGTCTTGGGCTCTCAGGACTACTTTTACAAGAGTGAGAAGAACCCAATCACTACAATCAAGACGGGAGGAAAATCTTCTCGTCTCAATTGTAATCAGAGAAACAGTAAGTTTTGTATGTCAGCTGAAACGGATGGTTTCTTAAGTTCAGTTGGAATTGCTAAATCTTCGAAGGAGGCGTCTAGTGGTAGATGCCCAAATGGTCATGTTAGGGCCAAGGCCAAGGAACAGGGGTTAACTGATCAGAATGCAAAACTAACTCCTGAAAATGACAGGGAAATTAACAGTTTCTTAGATTCTAGGAGGGAAATTTTAATGCCATCTCTGCCCTCAAAATCTGCAGTGGCTGAAAGTCCTGATACAAAGGAAGCACCTCAAGCTGGTAACCTGACTATCAGGATTGGGAAAGAAAAGGGAAGAAGGCGAAGGAAAAGAAAAGGTGGATTTAAAGACTTGATTGAAGTTTCAAGTAGTCAAAGTGGAAATTCTACACCTTCGTCCCCCCTGTCCCCTGTAACATCTGTAACACCTAATCGTACATGGTTACACTCTCCTGAGGTGGACCAATCTGTTGAGGCTAGAAATCCTTTTACACTAGTGGCTGGCCAAACTTATGAGAAGGGTAAAGTTTCTGAACCTATTTCCAAAGAAAACATTTTGGGACCTAAGGTTTCCATGGAACATGATAGGAGCACTTGGTTTTCCTCGACGCAAGAGCAGTCTACAATAACATCTGTAACACCTAATCGTACGTGGTCTCACTCTCCTGAGTTGGACCAATCTGTTGAGGCTAGAAATCCTTTTACACTAGTGGCTGGCCAAACTCATGAGAAGGGTAAAGTTTCTGAACCTATTTCCAAAGTAAACGTTTTGGGACCTAAGGTTTCCATGGAACATGGTAGCAGCACTTGGTTTTCCTTGACGCAAGAGCAGTCTACGATACCAAGAAAAATTGTTTCAAAACCTGTTCTTCTGCCCTCTTCTACTTTTCGTTGTGCTAGTGGGGCTTACCCCCGTATGCTGAGCTCCTCCTCTCCTTTGGCTTCAACATCTGTTATTGCTCCTTGTGCTCGAGCTCCTGGGTCCAAACTCTCTGACCAGAAAACCATAAAAGCTGAAAGAAAAGATAGAGTAGGAGATGAATATACTTATGATATTTGGGGTGACCATTTTTCCGGACTCCGTTTGATGGGTAGTTCAAAGGATGTTGTTGCTATGGATTCCACAACTACAGAAAATGGCTCTGATAGTTTCTTTGTAAGGGGTCCACAACCCTCATGAAAAATTCTCATCCAAGATTTGTAAGTTGTTTCAATGAAGAAGAGTAATGATAAATTACTAGATAACTGTTCCAGATCTTGCATCCCTAAAGTTCTTATTGTTCTGTTAAAAAGTTCAATGCATTGATAATACTTGTCTGTATGTGTTTACATATATATTCATGCATGTTCATCTTTGTGTGTGAATACAGATGTTATGTGTCTCAGTCTATGGAGGATAGCATTTAACTGGCCTGGGAGGATAGCACGTCATTTCCTGTTTTGGTCCTTCCATTTATCCATTTAGCATAACCTCTTAACTGTATATTACCAGGGCACCTACCTCGTTGTTAAAACCTTGTTTCTAGGGCCAAGTTCAGAGGTTCAAATCTCTGCAACAGACACACACTGTCAATTTCTCTAGTTTCTGAATATGGTATCCGAATATCTATATTAGGAAGCCGAAACGGGTAATACTAAATGATGGTGTATTCTGCTGTCAAACTGATTGAAAGTTAGCTTTAGAAGAAGGTTTGAGAATATAGTTTTCTATTGCATTATTGTAGCCACCTTAAGAAATATGCTTTTACTTCTCATTAGAGGAAAATATAGATTCCTCATTTCATTCCTAGGTTGCTCATGAATTTGAGTCTGGATGTTTAGACTTTTTACATTTATCATGATTGTATTCATTGTAGCAGAATATCAACTGGATTACTTTGATCCTGCTGTGTTCGAACATGTATTTGTATGATGTGCGGATGTGCAATGATGGGTGCTGGGTTGGTATGGCTGTGAGTGAGTAGCTAAAAAATGAGGCCAAGAACTTTTTATCTTTTCAGATGCTAGAATTTCTGATGTCTAGAGCAGTCTACTTGTTAGTTCTAAGGACTCAGGCTCATTGATAGACTATAGTACTGATCAACCGAGCTTTACGCCCTCCAATATCAAATCTGTAATCCATGTGCATATCCCTTTATATAGGTAATATATCATCTTGTCAAAACTTTATTAAACATTTGGCATCAACATCTTTTTAAGCCTTTCTTTAGCTGGTCATTTCTTTTGGCTTCTTAGAAATGATCATGGTAGCTGAGAACAGCACTTTTGTTATTTTTTGCCTTTTTATCCTTCATTCCTAGCATCCGATTCTTTAATGAAAAAGCTGACTGTTGCTGTGGCACATGTTTACTCTAGGTCCAAACGTTTCTTATAACCTATCGTGTTAAATTTTTATTGAAAATTTTGCTTTATTGTAACTTTAAAGAAAACATAATAAGCACCAATCATCTCTAGAGAGCATCCAATAATCTTTACTGAAACTGTTTGTAATTACCAGCTCTAGATGTTTCTTTTACTTAGGTAATATAAAATTTTTGACATAGCTAATGTTCTGTTTCCTTGTGTGCATCACTGCAATTCATATTACAAGGCATACAAACTCTTTGTGCTGCATGCACTTAGAGGGTAATGGATTTTTGAGATGTTCTCCTGCGGCATCTTGCAAAGTGAGTTACATTACTTAAGGGTGGAGGAACTACTATGGTGGATCTCTGGAAGTTAGTATCTATGGCCATGCTTATTTGAGTTCACTAACTTCTACATTGTGCATATATTCCTTTAATTATTTATTTTTGTGATTTATTGTTGAGGAATGCTAGGGACAGTCACTTTTAACACTTTCATTTTTATTGGGTCACGTCACTTCTTAGTTTTACGTGAAGACTAGTTACCTGTAATTACAGGTTACTTGAAAAGTATTTTTTAGCATCACAAACTTTAGCTTTTTACTTCTCACATAGGTAATACATTTTCATGTAAAACTAGAAAGTTATGTGGTCCAATAAGAATGAGTGTTAAAAGTGATTGTCAAAAGTGACTGTCCCTAGTATTTTTCTTTATTATTTAATGCCAAGATATAAGAGAGTGTATGTACGACTCTAGAACTAGAAAGTAATAACGGAACTAATTTTTTGTTTTCTAGTGAATTTAGTGGATAAGACATTGGACTGGAAAAGCTCATAGACTTCCGACATTAGTTACTTTTACAAACCTAGATATATCAAAGTGATAAATGGACCTTGAAAGGTCTACCATAACGCTTAAAAGTAGAAAGCTATACCAGTTATTTTTGATGAGTTAATAACTTGATATACTACAGAAAATTTAAGATTTTGCACCTGATTGTTGTAGTTCTATACTGACTGCTTGTGGATGCTGCTGATAAGATAACAATGGTTAGTTGATACAATGAAATTTATCTGGATTCTAACCACCAGAGAATGAAGTACTTCTACAAAGAATGAGGTAGCTGGAAGTTGAGTTTCAGAAATTTATGACCGCCTCTCAATGAGGATGAGAATTAAGGTATATCCTCCGTGTAGAAACTGTAGTGCTGGGAACTGGGCAGTATTTTCCTGTAGGCTGTAGCCATGCTAAATTATGTGGTCCAAAGCTTCATAGCATTTAGATGGCCTGGATTTGCTCTCTAAATAGAAAAGCCTTGTTTTCAAGGTGATGTTTCTCATTGGGGCAACTCCCTTTTCCTAACCACCTGAATAGATAATATTTTATACACCATCATAGATTAGTTGATAATATTCTGTTGAACTGTTTCTCTTAGCTAATTTTAGGATCAGCTCTGGGGCTAAAAGTCAGGTTTCAATATTATATTGTGCTCAACTTGAATCTTCTGCACTTGGTGGATTGCATCACAACTCACTAGTATCCTCCAAGTTGAAAGACATGTTACATGAGAAGGGATACTGGTTCAAATGGAGATTCCAAGACCCTCATTATGGCAATTGCTGGAGGAAACAAGGTTCTTAAACTTTATTTTGGTTACAAAATTCTGGTGAATGCTAGGATAAAATAAATAAATTGATCACATGCATCTTGTATTTTCCATTTCCTTTTGCTTACTGCAGTTGAAGTACTTTTACAACAGTGTAGTTTGTTTTCATCAACAGAATTAGTCAGCTGCTGGGTCACACTGAAGAGGCTAGCACACGATGCTGTCTGTAACACACTACCCAAAGCATGCTAGTCTGCTGTCTATGCATAGTATGCAGCCCACACAAGCTCAGAACTCTATCCATGACAAGGTAGGCAAACTCTATCAAACTGTCTGAACATTGTAGCTTTCTCATCATAATGATTCTGAGCCTTGCATGGATGGCGAGAAAGTGGATTTTCACGTCTTGAGAGCATTATGTTGACAAAACAGGAGAGGCTTCTGTTTTGAGCCGGCAATGGAGCTACACAAGGACACTGTGATTGTGAACCAAACTGTATTTAGTAGGAATTTCTGGGGACCATATTTTACTTTTGGTTTATTTTGTTGGGAGCTGGCGAAGCCAAATTGTAATTGGAAAGTTCGACACCAAACCAACAAACAAAATATAAGCTCCCAATCATATCTTTTACTTTCGTGGCTTCAAAGCTTTATAACTTGTAAAATACCGAGGATGGCTTCCCAATTGAATGGTGCAGTAGAAATTCTTTAGGTAAATATCTGTTCTCATTCCAGTCTGTTAGCGGGTACTGGCCAAGCATGGCACTTGTCCAAGGTGGTCCAGTTTTCTAGGTATCTATTTGGACCACGGCTACAGCCAATTGGGACAGTGACCGATCGGGCCTTCCTCTTTAGGGACCTCTGTCCGAATGAGATGAAATTGCTATTCGGATGTCTAAACTACAAACGTACAAAGTGATGAGGCTGATGTAATGGTGTTCTATTTATTAGATCCGAGAAATAGAGGCTTTAACAATTTGCCATTTACTCCATTAGTTGGGTTAAAACAGGTTAAATTGCTTTTTTCTTTGTATAAAGCAGGTCAAAGTTTGAGAACAAAAAAGGGGTTGAATGTGAAACTTTGCAAATGTTTTAAATTTCAGATACGCAATGATATTTTTTAAAAAATTTTATTTTTTAAGATTGATTTAATAATGCGATTGTTTGTTCTAACTCAAGCTCCCCATATCTTCGTAAAAGGGCTTCTGCCTTTGGGTCATGCGCGAAATGACCCATGGCTTCAAATCGCCTAAAACCTAGTAGCAAAGGAAACCCTACGGCGAACCCCATTTACCCATCCTCCTCGGCCGACAATTCCATACGATACCGAACGACATGAAAACCACAAAAATAAAGCCACATTCTTTTATCAAATGTTTCTCTGTCCCCGTTTCTGGCACCTATACAACGCCATTTGAGTCGTTGCTAGAAAGTTTTCTAGCTATGGCTTGTCTTGCTTTTTACATGAAGATTTGATTCATAATTTAAAGCCCTGCGTGACTTTTTCTCATGCCAAGATCCTACACAAGCAATATAAGAATTGTTTTGAGATATTTATGAGCCAATCGTTTCTAGCCTCAAAATCCAAATGGAGTTCCAATAGAGAATCCAACACCTATTTGCTCTACCAATATGTGGAGAGGACTGGACGATCAAAACTTTTCCTTTTGCATGTGATTCTGCTTTTGCTTTTCTGATGCATCAAACTTCAGCATTTGTCCCGCTTTTTTGCCTTCACCCATCATCCTTTACTCGATCTGTCAATTAAATGTTTATATTTCGTGATCATATAATGACAAATCATATTGGATTTATATATGATGCACTGACAGTGTATAATTTCTATACACTGTCAATGCATCAGAGGTTGACACCTCATCAATAGGCCTTTATATGCAAATATAAATAAATTTTTTTAATTTGCTCATAAGGGCCTATTGATGAGGTGTTAATCTCTGATGCATTGACAGTGTATAGAAACTATACACTGTCAGTGCATCATATACAAACTCAATCATATTAGTATAATAAAATACAAATAATCTTTTCAAAATTTAAAGGCTAAAATATTAAAAAGGCCCCTAAACTTTGTTACTTTATTTAAATATGTCCTTATATTTTTATTGCATCTAGATAATCCCTTAATCTTTTATTGGAATTCAAATAAGCTCATAGACTTTAATTTGTACTCAAATAAGCCCTTCATTCTTAATTTATACCCAAATAAGCCATTAATATAAATCAATCTTTTATAAAAGTGATTAATCGATTTTTTTATTACATTTAAAACCCAACTTTCTACATAAAAAAAGACTAATTAGATAGAATATATTCTATAATATTTAATTATGTATATTATACTATATATTATATACGTAAAAAAATGTTAATTAATTCAGTTAGTTTAATTTGTAATTTTAGACATCGAATAAATCGAATAAATCAACCTATAAAAATTAATTTAAATCCAAAAGTGACTTAGTTGAATCAAATTAATTGAATTTTGATTGGTTAAATTAGTTTGAAATAATTTTTATTCATATTTAATCTTTTATTTGAAATAAGGGCTTATTTGAGTACAAATAAAAGTATAAGGGTTTATCTAGATGCAATAAAAGTATAAGGGCCTATTTAAATAAAGTAACAAAATTTAGGGGTTTTTTTAATATTTTAGCCAAATTTATATCGACATATTAAACATAATTTTTTTAATTTTTTATAAAATTTATATAAATTTTACTTAATTTTTAACCCGCATCATCTTGTGTCCTTTTTCATATAATTTTTTTTATCATAGTGTTTAAAATTATTAAATTTACCTTTCACCCCTCACTTTACAATGAGCCCAAAATTCCATAGTCGGTCACCTTCTCCATCTTTGGGACCACTTCAAAGAACAATTAAATGAAGGAGCTGCTTGGGAGTAGGGACCATCTCCTGAATTATTTAAACCGAAGACTCTCCTTTATCAGTTTTAGACTTTAGTTGTTTCTTCATGGGGTATTAATCCTAGTTTGCTGCTTACATCTTAGCTTTAGATGTGTGATGTCTTCAAGCTAATAGCCTACTGAAAAATCTCAATGACGTTATTGTTTTGCAGTGTGACTCAAGTTTAGATGAATTCCTCTCACTAGTGAGGCATCAAGGGTTGAATGGACAAAGCTTAATTAAAGCACTATCCCTTTTCATGCATATCCTTTTTCTCAATGATTTAAACATAACCACCAATTAAGATGAAGCTATTAGCCTATGTTATTCTATTCTATAAACCAAATCTTTAGCAACTATAATGAGAGAAATCAGTCTCATTTCTCTTTCTATAAAGATTTGGATTAGCCTTGTAAATTAAACCCTAGATTTTTAAGGTATGCCAATATTTATTAATCACTTAAAATTTTGGTGATCAATCTAGCTAGACATTTTAATTTGTGTGTTAGAAATTAACACTCACCTTAATTCTAATTGCTTAGGTTCCAATTTTATTTATTTAAAACTTCTTTGATATGATTTTTATTAAAAGTTGAATGAAGTGATCCATTAGTAGAAGATTATGCTTTTAATTATAGTGATTATGATTCAATTCCTGATAATTCGAAGTTTGTGTGTATATATATACATTTATATATATAAATATATATATATAAATATAACCCAAGATAAATGGAGAAAGAGAAAATGTTGGTGAAGAAGGCATACTATGATTTCAATGGTATAACGCATGGCTTTCAATTCATGATAACCAAAGAGCTGCAGAACTTCCTTCTAAAACAAAATAATTTGAAACCCAAAATGAATCAGATCCCACTCAAAAAAGAAACTTGGAAAACACTCAAATATTTAATTTAATGATTGATATTGTATGTATTTTTTAATTTTTTATTTAAAAAATCTAAGCCCCTTTCTTAAATAAGAAAAGAAAGAATTGAAAACAATACTCCTAGTTAGGATAGTGATGCAGATTCTCAGCATCATTTCTAATCCGCATTTAATCACAAAAATCCTATAATTCTCTCATTCAAGTTTATTATTAGCTTGAAAGACAAAAACTGATTTGAAAGCTAATTAACATTTAAGCTTTGATTAAGAAAATTATTTGCTCAATATATTGTAAGGTAATAGCTTGAGCCTTGAGACCACCATGCTTTGTCTCCTCGACAAAAAAGCCATGCAATAATGAGCCATGAGCCATGAACCATGGATATATAGAAAGTAGATGGAATGCACTCACCAGTCATCAACACCTCAAAGGGTAGGCATTCAGTGAATGGCTGAGCTTGAAAGCACACACTCACGTGCTTCTGCTATACAATAAAAAAATAAAATTAATTATGCTAAAAGCCTAAAACTATCATTCAGTCCATGGCCATGCATCTAATAATCTATTTTTTATTATTAATTTTATCATATACAAATGCCTTGGGAATGTCTCTCCCAAAGTTTACTTTAAGATGCCTTTTTTATTTTAAAAATTTTTTCCCCTTAAATAATCCGAATACTGTTGGATTATTACTTTTCAATTTTCATACATTAAAATGATTAATGTGAAGTTTTGAACCAATAACTAATGAATTTTAATTAAAAGGTACAGCTTATATTATTTCTTTGAATATGAAGAATAACACATGGTAGCTATGCTCCTAGTAAAAAAATTGAAATGTCTGAAAAACAGAAGAAATACAATTGACGTTGAAAGAAGACTCACTCTAAGTTTTCTATTTATATTTTTTTAGTTCTTGTGATCTCCAAAAAAAATGATAATTGTATTTATGATAATGATATTCGACGTACAAACTTTTTTACTTGATTAAACTGTCAAAATATGGGATATTGATAAACGTCTTGAATTTTTGGTGGAAGGAGATGAGGAAAACATCATAAAATGTTGATGGAATAAAACAATGGGAGAGGGCTAATGCTGTAAACTCAAAGTGATTTTTGGAAGGATTTTGGTTGTCCAATTGAATTCTATTGTTGGGTGATAGCCTTTGTCATTGTCTTCCTGACATCAATATCTGTCCCCAACTTTTTTGTTGCTCTTGTGAAAGTGATTTGCTGGTGTTTGATTTAGGATTGTCTGGTTTCTATGGGTTTTTGGAAACCATAGAAGGTTGTGGTGAGACATTGAAAATTTGGGATTGCTCCCATCAATCATCAATGGGTGTTATTCTGGAGGATTGTTAGCAAGATTCTTATCCGTTTGATTGTAATTTCCCTCACGTCTCATATTTGTTTTTCTTATATTTCTGTTGGTGGAAGTAGTAATCTAGGTTGTATTTTTTTATTGATGACCTTGTTGGTGAAATGTGTGAATTTAGGGTTTGTAATTTGTTATTTTTAGGATTCTTTGGATGTAGTATTTACTGACAAGGTGCTTTACCTTGTTCTCATTTCTTTGCTTGTTTTATTTATTTATTTATCTGCTAGCTATACTTGCTAGGCGCTAGCTTTAATGAAATTGGGTAAAATAAAAAACTGAGTTTAGTTAAAATTTAAACCTCCTCTTGCAATACTTTATAGAACTTCATTGCATGTTTGGTTAACTCCAAATAATTTTATTAATTTCATTGGTTCAAATTACACTATCATGCATGGCCAATGGATCACGTTTTTCGACTTGATGTTGCCAAATTCCCACCTAAAACAAATATTGAGCCAAAAAAAAAAAGTTTTGTTGTGTACGTTGACGGTTCTTGCACAATAATATACTATCACTATATTTCATAATCTCCATATGATCTTTCAACTCTCTTCGTTTCATTTCTTCAACATCAATCATTCCCAATAAAAGAAGCAGCTTTAATTTCTCATTAAATCCTTTACACTCTTGATAAGCAATGTCTAAAATCATGCATGGTTTTTAACATCATAACATCGATGAATTATAGGATTTACTCGTATCGCAAATAATAGTAAAACAATACCCAAGAAAGAAAGACTAACATTAAGAAATCCATATCAAAGTAACTCTTTAACTATATATATCATTTATTTTTTATCACATTCAACAAGAAAACCTACAAAGCAAAACCGATCAAGAAATGTCGAGGTTAGTGTTTTAAATTTGTTTCAATACTCAAATCAATTTTTTTTCAATATATAAAGAAATAATACATATGATGCATTACCTTTATGATAGCTCATTATTTCTTTACATATGATACAAGGCATATAAAGTTGAAGGATTACTAAAATATGATGTAACGAACCAAAAAGGCAAAGGATTATGAGTATTAATGTGTGAAAAAAAAAAGCAACTACCATTAATAAAAAAAGGGTAAAAAAGAGAAGAGAATAAAATAAAATAAAAGTTAAGTACTTTGAAGGGGAGAGGTTTGCTTCATGTTCCCCAGTTCCCCTCATCATTAATTAGCACGTTGGGTTGCTTAGCTAAAAAGGGAATTTAAATTAAAATTTAAAGCCCTTTAATTAACCTTATTTATCTGATTTTTATTATTAATAATTGTACTCTAAAAATTAATAGTAGTTAAATTTTGTAATTAGTGGTTCACACACCACACATGTATATTATAAAGTTCTGAACACATGTGCCGAGTGCTCCTGCTGCTGCTCCCACTAAGAAAAAAAAAAGTGACATTAAAACAATATAAAAATTAAAAAATAAATTAATAATTTCTTACTACTAGAATTTTAGAATTTAAATTTGCTAACTTTAGAATAACAAATGTATGATAAAACAAGGTATTAGGCACATGTATGCATGCAGGTGCAGAAAAGAAACAAAGCCAAACATGAAGAGGGAGAAGAAGGACTAAAACAAGTGAAGTAAAAGTGCAGTAAGGCCAGTTGAATGACTGACTGACTGACGACTCTTTGTCTTTACTCAATCACTTCTTAATAACAATTTTGTTTTTATTAATTAAACAAACAGTTCATTAAAATATGAATAATAATACTTTAATTATATATAGCCATAGGTATTGGTTCTGCAGTTTTTGTTTTGGTTTGGGTTTGCCCATCTATTACGCTGTTCTTGGATGGCGCTTTTAAGCTCCAATCCTCGTCCTTTTCTTCTTTCTTCTCTCCATCTGCTGTTTGCTTTTGTTTCTTTTGCTTCTACACTTTTTTCCAGACCTTTAAAAAATAATAAAACATTGATCCAATTTTATATATAAAAACTTACATTTAGAAACGCATATGCATGCAGATGCAGGCATTTGTGTTTCTTGGTCGCTTTATTTTCAAGTTTCCCGCTCTGTAACTTGGAAAAAACAAAGGGTATTCAAAGAAATCTCTTTCTTCTCTTTCTCCCATCTTTATTATCTTTCGGAGTTTATTACTTATTACCTTGTTTTCTTCCTATTCTTTTTCTTTTGCATTGCTTTTTTCAGGCCATGACAATATTAGTAGTAGCAAGACTGTAGATTTTGTTGCATTGTTGTTGATTTGTCTTATTTTTGTGAGTCTGGAAAGCCATGAACACAAGAGTACGCACAGCTCTTCTGGCCATGAAAGCTCCTTTAAACCAAGACAGGCAGAGCAATAAAGTAACTTCTCTCTTCCCTCTTTCCTTTTTTTTAATCTTGACCCTTTATTAGTTTTTACAAGATTAGAAGATTGTGTTTCTGTTCTTTGTTAGTTTGAATGGCCAAAGATTGATTCTTTGGAGCTTAAATGAAGCTAAAACAATGGATTTTGTTTTGTTGAAAACACTGGAATTGTTCTGATTTTAACTTTTCCGGGATATTATTGCTTGTGTCATAAAGGAGAAGTAGGAAGCACTTTTGATCCAAAATCTGAAGTGGGTACTTACACTTGTCTCAAGAAAGGAATAGTTTCTTCTTTAAGTTTCTCTCTTTCAATTATTTCTTTCTCGGTCTTTCTTATTTAGTGAAATTTATTCATTTTTTTTTATTATGCAAAGAAGGAGAAGATGGAGAAGAGTCAGGGCAGCAAAGCACTTGGTACCGGAAAAGCTGTGATCAATCGGAGAAGATCAAACAGGGAAAGGAAAATGGCATTATTACAAGATGTACCACAATTACTAACCTTTTAATCTATTCAAAATTTTCTTTTAATTGCTTTTAATTTTGCAATTCTTTCATTGTTGTGTTGGTAATTTGAAGGTTGATAAGCTGAAAAGGAAGCTTAGACATGAAGAGAATGTGCATAGAGCTTTGGAGAGAGCTTTTACTAGACCTTTAGGCGCACTTCCTCGGCTTCCTCCTTACCTACCTCCATATGTAAGTGTAACTTTCTATTCTAAATCACTTCTCTTTCTTTCTATTCCATCAATGGAAGTATAAATGAACAAGCCTAAGGGAAGAAGAGAAAGAATTAAATGCTGGGGATTATGATTTATGTAAATTTGGTTTAGAGAGTGAATTGGTTTTTTTTTTTTGCGTAGATATTAGAGCTACTTGCTGAAGTAGCTGTTTTGGAAGAGGAAGTTGTGAGGCTTGAAGAGCAAGTAGTGAATTTCAGGCAAGGCCTCTATCAAGAGGCTGTCTATGCAACTTCCAAGAGAAATGTGGAGAATCTGAATGAACCCACTGAGCAATCTCCGGTCAGAAGTTCTAAACACCAGCGATCAAGGTCTTTGTCTGTGAATGAGATTAGTCCAGTAGCAACCATTGCCCGGCCTCAACCATCTCTTGCCAGAAGCGTTTCAAGCAGAAGGCTTTTGCCTTCAGATACTACTAATGAACGAAATGTGCAGTGCTTTAGCAGGCCAACAAATGGGAGACACGCTTCCACAAAGCCCAATTCTGCAGCCGGAGTTGTAAGAGGAAAAGAGAATCAATCATTTGCCAATGCTGTGAAGGATAAGCAATCTCCTGAAAAGAAAATTTCCAAAGTTGTGACCCCAGCAATGAGACTTCCATCCAAGCATGAATCGCCAGACAAAAGTTCGAATCTTCTGAAGTTACAGGTATGTACTGATCCAATTCTGATTAAAAAAAGAGTTACTATCCAGTATATTGTATAAGTTACTATCCAGTATATTGTATAAGTTGAGGGTTTTTGACTGTCCAGCTAGATGGTGGATTAGTAGACCAAGAAAGAGCACAAGCAAGCCCTTCTGGTTCTTCAGATGATAAAATATCTGAAGCTAATAGCACACCAAACAAAATATCTGAGGATACTGTGAGGTGTTTGTTTAGCATTTTCACAAGGTTGTTCACCTTGAAAGACAAACCCATGGAATCCGGGACTTTACCTTCCCGATCAGAAGTCAATTCTCATGAAAGAAACAGAGAAAGTGAATGCCAAGACCCTTATGGTATCTGTTCAGATTTGAAAACTAGAGATATTGGCCCTTACAAGCATCTTTGTGCAATTCAAGCTAATACAATTGATATGAATCGAAGAACGAATAGTTTGTTTCTGATCCATAGATTAAAGTAAGTTTTTTGGTTTTGATTGATTGCTCTAGCTTATATGTTAATTAACATTTCTATTCAGCCTATCTCTATGACTATGATTTCAGGTTTCTACTCGGGAAGCTAGCCTCTGTCAATTTAGAGGGTCTTAGCCATCAGCAGAAGCTTGCATTCTGGATAAACACTTATAATTCCTGTATGATGAACGTAAGAATGTTGTTTTGATACATTCCATTATCAAGAAAGTTTGCTTAATTAAATATGCAAAAAGCAAGAGCATAACACTTATGCAATATATATGTTAGGCGATTTTGGAGCTTGGGATTCCTGAGTCTCCCGAAACAGTTGTAGCACTAATGCAAAAGGTTTGGTTCATCCACCATTCTTGTTATTATTTCTATTTTTATCCTTCCACTGTCTAGTGCAAACATTTAATGATTTGCCGAGGAACTATTATTGGTGCCATTTTACTCTATGCTCATTTCTTACCTACTGCACATTTGTACCCCCCACTGTATTTGGCAATGGTTGTTGCTTGAATTACCGTTGACATCAGCTTTTGGACAATTTGACTAAAATTTTTCTATGTTTATGGCCGCCTCAGGCTACAATAGTTGTGGGAGGACACTTGCTAAATGCAATATCAATCGAGCATTTCATATTAAGGCTGCCTTTCCATTTGAAATTTGTAAGTAAAGTTGTTCATCTTTCATGGGAGAAGACTGAACACACCATAGGTTTTACTATCTTGGGCTTGGGGGTTCTGATATTTTAAACCAAATTTGACATTGCTAACTGGATTATCCCTTTTCCTCTTTCTATTGAAGAC